>VBSM01003143.1:48611120-48669456 GCA_008086735.1 Cheirogaleus medius
AGCTTGAAATTCCATAACATGAAAATGAAAAAAAAAAACCCAATCCTAATTATCTCCTGCAGGATAATAAAAATAACATGAATAAAATGTGGTAAGTATCAGTAGTGATCATTACCAGGTCCGCATCATCAGAAATGAAACGCAGCACCCCAAAGCAAGAAGGATGAAGCCAAGCCCGCCACCATTAAGCATGCACATATTAGCATATTTGCTCTGTAAGCAGATTTAATGGCAATAATAAAGTTGTCTTTAATCTGAACTGGACAAAAATTTCAAATGTGCATGGATATGCATCGAATTCCTGGCATTGGCACACCATTTTATAGTTTTCAAAGCATGTTGCATCCCCTGTTCCATTTGTGGATCCCCATCGCCGGCACTCAAAGGCGGGTATAACAGCTCTCATCCCACCTGATAACTGAGACTGAAAGAAGGGAGGAAGCTGTAACTGTCCTAGACTCACCTAGTGAGTCAACAAATTGAGATTGGAACCCAAGCTCCCTGCCACTCAGATCTGTGATGTCCCCACTAAAATAACCTTTCTTTTGGATAAAGCGCATGGGCAGTGACAACAAGGACCCTGAGTCATTTTGTGAACAGGTAAAGGCTAAAACACAGTAAGTAAGAATGAGAGGGAAAGAAAGTGTCTTACCAGGGACGGAAGGGAAGAAACAGAGCAGATGTCATCCTGCACTTGATGGCGTGGGAATGTGGTAAGCAACATTCCACGCGCCACTCTGTCCTATAGCAAGGTTACCAACTCATTCGTATAGGTAGAGTGGTTTAAAAAAACAAAGCATATTAGGTAATGTCCAACGTGGAGAGAACTGACTGGACAGCATGTGACTCAGACTGCTGTGTTACCGTGTTTCCCGGAAAATAAGACAGGGTCTTATATTTATTTTTCCTCAAGAAGACGCCCTAGGGCTTGTTTTCAGGGGATGTGTTATTTTCCCCTCAAAGCCTCAGCTTGCAGCACGCACAGGATGGCTGGGACCTGACAGGGGGAGCCGACCTTGTTGGTGGGGCTGCCCGCACCTTTCCGGTCACCTCTGGGATAGTAGCTGTCACGATGGGGCAGATGAGAAGGGCTGCTCGTCGTCTTTACCGCTCCTTGACGAAATGCATGGGTTGTGCAGATCTGCTGCGTAGCCACGCCCGTCACTAGGTCTTATTTTCGGGGTAGGGCTCATATTGCGCAAATGCTTAGAAATCCTGCTAGGGATTATTTTATGGGTAGGTCTTGTTTTCGGGGAAACACGGTACTTTCTTCATACAAACAAGATCCTAGATATCAGGATGCCACAGTAAAAAGTAAACTTTAGTTCCTGGCATAAAATGTCCGATATGTAAAATTTTAATATACTGAAGGAAATTCAAGTACATTATCAACTATTGACAGGTACTTATGGCTGTAAGAAGATAAGCAAAAGACATTAGCCTAAATAAATAAATAGATATAGCAGCATGTATGCTGGGCTCTAATGAATTAATTCCCTA
The DNA here is from genome assembly GCA_008086735.1 of Cheirogaleus medius. Taxonomy (NCBI): domain Eukaryota; kingdom Metazoa; phylum Chordata; class Mammalia; order Primates; family Cheirogaleidae; genus Cheirogaleus; species Cheirogaleus medius. The sequence goes on from VBSM01003143.1 coordinate 48,612,621, forward strand.
ATTGGTCTTCCCCGAACCCCACAGCAGTCTCCATTAGGCCTTCATGTACGATCCATACGTCAATAACAGGATGTTTCTATATCTAGGTCCGTGGGCCGAGCCATCTCACTGGCCTTGACTATCCCTTAGGAAAGAGAAATAAACAGGGGGCAAACTGAAGTTTAGCAGAGACAATAGCCGCGTTTGTTGCACAAGGAGTAGTGTTCACAAATTTGGGCCAGAGCACAGTTCGCTTTGATCAAGAAACATTACTCTGAGTGAATGCATTTTTCTAGAGGTCCAGGATATAAACTGAAAGAACAGAAGGGCCTTGTAAAAACTTTGGAATCAGTCGCTTAGCTACTCATCTAGGACAAAAGCTAGATTTTCATCTGAGTTTAAAAAATTGGCCTGGGCCATTTGCTAGACCCGCATCCCTTACGGCAGGCCATGTGCACGGGGCGGTGTACTCTGACATGTGTTCCAGATGTTGACACTGCGGAATTCTCATCCTTAAAGGCACCTAGTCCAGGGGGTCTCAAGCTTCAGTGTCCACCTGGACCACCTGGAAGGCTCGATGAAACGCAAAACTGTTGAGCCCTGGACAGAGAGTTTCTGATTCGGTAGTTCTAAGGCAGGGACTGTGAATCTGTATTTCTAATGAGTCCCCACGTGATGCTGACGCTGTGGGTCTGGGGACCCCACTTTGAGAATTACTGCTCTGGTCCAGTGTCTTCATTTTAGAGCAGCTGAAACGCAGGCCCAGAGGTGGAAAGTGACTTGCTCGTGGGGCCACCCCTCAGGAGCTCACCCCCTAGTGCCCAATGGATTGGATTTATCATGAGTAAATTGTGTCCCCCCCCCAAAACTCATACATTGAAGTCCTAACCCCAAGTACCTCAAAATGTGACCTTATTTGGAAATAGGATCATTGCAGATAGAATGAGATCGTACTGGACTGTAGGGTGGGTCCCTGATCCAGCATCCTTATGAAAACAGGGAATTTGGAGGCAGACACACATGCAGGGAAATGCCACAAGATGAAGGCAGAGATCAGGGAGATGCTTCTAGCAGCCCAGGAATGCCAAAACTTGCCAGCAACTGCCAGAAGCTGGGGCAGAGGCCTGAAACTGATGCTCCCTCATAGCCTAGAAGGAACCAACTCTACGGACACCTTAGCCTGGGCTTCCAGCCTCCAGAACCGTGAGACAACAGATTTCTGTTGTTCAAGTCACCAAGTTTGCGGTGCTTTGTCACAGCGGCCCAGCAAACGAGTCACCTTTATAGGAGACCATCAGTGTCAAGGTCAGCACTGGCCCGAGAGGACGTCATGAAGCAGCCCCAGCATCCGTCTCCCCATCCTTTTCTCTCTTCCACTTCCGAGGCGGACTCACTACACCCCTCAACAGAGAACTAGGGACTCACCTATCTTTCAAAGTCTATGCTCAAGACTTGGCTCTAATACAGGTGTAAATTGCAATAATCTGTTACCAAAACAATGTGGCAACAGGTCTCAGGGACCCTTCAACATGTTCACACTCGGACCCAGTATTTCTACTTCTAGAGCTTCAAACTAAAGAAACCTAAATCCACGTGGAGCAACACACATACCTGCAACGTGAATAATAGTAAAACAAAAGCAAAGCTGGCTGCAAGGATATTAGGTAGTCATTAAAGTACTTTTCATTAGGAACATATAATTATATGGAAAATGCACATGCTATAAAATCAAGTAAAAAGGCAAGATACAAAATACTCTATATTAAAAAATAGAAGAATATTAGAAAGAAGTACATCAAAGTATTAAGAGCTTTTTTAGTTTGGGGGCTGGAAAGACTATTGGAAATATTTTTCTACTTCCTAGTTTGCTTTTTCTTTGAAGAGCATCTATTAATATTATTTTTATAATAGAAAAGATATCATGGGAGGGGAATTCTTGAGATTCACAACTTTTCTTTGTCCATCTTGGCTCCAGAATTCCTTTCCATCAGCACCACTCCCCCACATACACACACACAACAAAAACAGCTGAAATCTACCAATAGTTTGACAAACCTGTCCCTATAAGGAGGAAGGACCTTTTCAGTTGGGAGACTAAGTTTATCCCTTAAAATTTGATTCAAACCAATTTCCTCCCAATCATAGAAACCTCCAGTTAGAAGGATTGTGAAATTCTCCACATGAGGTTTTCTCCCTTTTCTGTCCCTGGTGCCTGAGATCGGTTTCTGCCTTCAGATCTTCCCAAATGGTTCTCCCAGGAAGAACAATACTCACATTTATCATCTTTTGTCTCTTTGGCTGCTTTCTTTTCTACAGCCAGTTCTTTTATTATGTGTTGTTTTTTTTTAACACCACTGCTTAAAATTCTTGCTTTGCCACATTGTCCAAATGAAGTAGCTTGAGGCTGATTTGGGTTAAACCATGTCCTCTTCTAAATATGACTGTCCACGGGAAATTGGAAGTGTTCAGGTATTCACACTTTATTTAGTATGAATTAGCTCCAGAGCTCTATTTCCCTTCTAATATCCAGCTGAAACGATTAAACTGAGAAATTGGAGTTCTGAAGGGAAGATGAAGCAACATGTGGGCATGTCATAGAGAGGGCACTGGGCAGGATGGGGCATTGGGCATTTGGCATTTGGGAAACAGGAGCAGGGCGTAGGAAGGAGGGAGGATGGCAACAGAATGTAGCAAAGACAAACCAAAGCTGTGTCAGAGCAATACTGGAGGGTCCCGCTTGAGTAGCCTTAATCCATCTATATTTTTTGCAAAAGGAGTATTTCTGCCATAGTTTATAGTTAACATTCAAGGTAAACAGAAGCATCAAAAGATTTTAAATTACATCACTAGCAAAATAAATGCTCATAAACAGGCAGGATCTTGGGATTCCTTTGATACTGAATATTAATCATTAACCAGTTGGACATACATTGAATGACATTAGTTATTTCACATGTATAAGAAAAACATAAATGGTATATATGCATGTCTATATATGTAGGTGTGTGTATATATATATATCAACAGTACATACAATATGTGTATTTACACATTCCCAAATGTATAAATGAAATAAGCTTTTATAATTAATTAGCTGAGTTCTTAACCTCGTAAGGAATTCAGAGGGTGCCAGCAAACCCCCCCCTTGAAATTATCTGCAAAAATGTGTATGTGCATGAGCTTGTGTCTGGGTGGAGGGTCCACAGCTGTGATCAGATTGTCAGAGGGCAGGAGTAGCCATGGGAGGACGGTCGGGACTGATGGCTCCAACTCAAACACGTGGTGTTCCAGGCTCCAAGCTTTCCCGTGCGCATCCCCAGCTTCTCACAGAGGGAGGAGCGAAGGCAGGATGGAGACGGCTAAAATCCAGCCATCTCTCCACACGGGCTGATGTGCGGCAGGCTCGTGACACCGGAGACCTGCTCCAGGGATCCAGCAGCTCCCTCATGAAGAATGGGGAAATGGGGGGCGAGGGCCTTCTGACCAGGTTTGCTCTAAGGCTGCCTTGATCCCAAGTCAGCAAACAAGTTATTGATTTCTCAGATTTGCCACTTACTCCTGAAGGCTGATCCATTTTCTCTCCAAATTTCCTCCCAGCCATACAACCCAGTGGTGAATTCCATTTCCTTCCTCTTCAGCTCTTCAATATAAATCCATAAAACTTCGACTAGCCAAAAATGTATTAAAAATCAAAACTCTACATTTATTAGAGAAACTGGGCAGGCCTTTTTAACCTGAACCCTCAGGGGATGCTCTGGGCCTTGGACACATTTTATATCTTCAGGGGAAGACGACAGTCACTGATGTGTAAAATGATAAGCCAAAACCACCGCAAAGGCCTGCGATGATAAATTCACTCTTGTGAATTTTCTAAGGCAGGAATACGAGCAAACACATTTTATAATGTTTCTAACAAGGTAACCGGAAAATTGAATTGACCGGAATACCCCATTCCCAAGCCATCCCAGTTAAGAATTATACACCTAGTTACAGACCCATTCGATTCCAGCTTAATTCAACATTTGCTCACAGCAGAGGGAAGGTGTGACAAAGGGGACCTGGGCCTGCCATAGCAGGAAACCAAGATGTTCCTTAAACAGCACTTGGGACTGCTGCCCACCCAGCCGCCCACCCTCCTCGTCCTCCCTCTCCCCTCCCTGTCTCCTCCTCACACGAGCAGCCACCGCAGCCCTGCGGGTGCATTTCTGTCCCCAGCACCATCTCCAGCAAGGCGCGCAGGCCACAGTTTTCAGTTTATAAACCTGTAACTCGGATACCATCTCCTTTTTGCCCTCTGCACGAGCCCATAAACATCCCCAGCTCTGGCTCATGATGGTTTCTTTCCTCTAATGGAAGCTCCCTCCTGGATATCCCCAAAGAGAAAGATGTGTCTGGTAAGTGGGAGAGGTCAAACCCGAGCACAGCTATTTATTACATATACTGCGACCAGATGGAGCTAACTCATCCATCAAAGCCCTCGTCATCCTCATCACATTAGCTTCTTATAAAAGCCTCCTGCTCTCTCCCCTCGCAGGCCAGCTCTGCCTCTCCTCCCCTCCGCGCACCCGCTCTCAGGCTCGCGCTCTCCCTCTCATGCACTTTCAGGAAAATGAACCCTCTCTAACCCCATCGCTGTTCTCCTTAAATCATGGCTACCCATCACTCCGCGGCTATTTTTAAACTTTACTTTTATCAATACTCATCCTGTAGCTCAGGGAGATATTAAAACTGTACTGGGGCAAGGAAGGGCGTTTCTGACACTTGCTCCCTCATTCATCAGTTCCTCATAGGCCCGTTGGTGACAATGAAAAGATTTCACAATACCGTGCAGCAGAAACTCATTCTCCTGCTCATCCATCATGCTCAACCTAGCAGCAGTTCTACTGACCTAATCTGCAATGCCTCGGTACTCACTGGAGATTTCTTAAAGGCACCCTTCATTGTTGTCTGTAACAAAGAATAGGCCTGGGCCATTCGATAAGGAGGCTAAATGGTGCAAGGATTAATGGAATATTCCTTCATCTCCCCAGTCCTGGGTTCAAAGACTGCGTGACGAGGGAAGCCGAGCATCCCTTTGCAGGATGAACTCAGCACAGCCCACAAACGGTTCAGCTAAACATGCTCAAATGCAAAGGCCATTTCTTGGGGCACAAGGAGGAAGGGCCCCAAATTGTGTATGCCATTATCAATCCATTTCCTCGTTCATTTACTGATTTGTTTCCTCATTTAGCAAACGCCTTTTAAATATCTACTGTGAACTAAATTCTATTACAAACCTTGTGGCCACGAAGGTGAGAAATATAAACGCTAGTTGCAAGGAGTTCATTGCTTAGTGGAAGGGAAGGCAAAGGCAGCAAAGATTTTAACCATGGTAGTTATGGCAGACTGCTAACTGTCCCCTGCCACACTTCTCCTGTTAAGTAACAGAATTCCCTCTGGGCTATAGCAAGGTACATGGCAGCCCAGCCAGAAACTACATCTCCCAGCTACTCCTGCAGGTGGGTGATGCCATGTGACTAAGGTCAAGCTAAAGGAATGCCAGTAGAGCGCCATGTGCAAGTTGATGTCATACCCTTAAAAAGGAAGCCAGCTGTGCTTCATGCTGCCTCCTCTCTTTCCACGGGATACAACACAAATACTGTCCCGATGAGCCGGTTTTGGCCATGAAGACAAGGACAACAGGTAAAGAATGGCAGAGCAGGCCAGGCATGTGGCTCACTTTGGGATGCCGAGGTCGGAAAAAATCACTTTAGGCCTGGAGTTCAAGACCAGCCTGGGCAACATAGTGAGACCCCATCTCTGCAAAAAACTTTTTTTAATTAGCCTGGCATGGTGGCACATGCCTATAGTCCCAGCTACTCAGAAGGATCTCCTGAGCCCAGTAGTTCCACCATAGCTACAGTGAGCTATGATCAGGCCACTGCACTCCAGCCTGGGTGACAGAGAGAGACTCTGTCTTAAAAAAAAAAATAAAAGAAGAAGAAGTAGAATGGCAGAGCAACCAGGTAGAAGGAGCCTGCGTCCCAGGATGACCTGAGGGAGGAGACCTAGAGGCATCAGATGACACTAACGTGACCATAACAGTGATCCAAGCCCAGCTAGAGGGACTAGACATGTGTGATGGTGGCAGAATAAAGGGGGCTCAGGCATCCGATTTCCATGTTGACCTTTAAAGATGTCTGAATGAAGCCCAGAAGAAAAAGTGGTGCCCTAACAGGTCCTTATGTGTTTTACAGCTGACATGAGCCCCATTTAAATGCCCAGAATGAGGACAAATGACAGGCAATTCAGAGACCCCAACAGACAAACACAATAAGCATTCCTGATTTATTTAAGTTCACAGATCATTTACCCCTCACCCTCCAGCTTGTTCCCTGCTAAACAAAACAAAACCCTCTCCAGAAGGTTGTATCTCCTGATAGTCCATGCTGTTCATCCTGATAGCTACTTACTCACATGTTCTCTGAACTATCCCCATTGCAGATCCCTGTCCTCTCTCTGGAAGGATTATAAGCTCCCTGAGGGTGAGGACCCTGTCTTTAGCTTTTCTCCCAGGCAGAGCTCAGCACAGGCATTGGCAAGCCACGGGCCCTCCAAAAATACACACCAATGTATAGAGAAATGGGAAACCAAAGAAATGCAATAATGGAAACACTTGGAAAATTTGGTGAAAGCAGAATATTAGCACTGGAAGCAACACATGAGGCATTAGGGTTTAGCTCTCTCATTACATGGATGCAGAAAGAAAGAATTCCAAAGCAGGTAGATATTGAGACTGAGGTACCACAGCTACGTCGTGGTAAAGATGCTACAAGAATGTGGTCTCTTGTGTTCTGTGATAGCAGAATACCCGCTTGGGCCAGGAACGAAAGCAAAGCCATGATATTAACATAAATCCCAAGGGCACCTACGCCAGCCACTCCTGGTCTCGATCCCTCACTTCTCAACCTACTCACGTTTGACCACAAATCCCAGGTGAGAGCCCAGGGGCGTCTGAGGTGGCAGAGAGCAACAGGACACATTTGTGGAGTGCAGAGACTGAAGGACACACTCAGCACAATTGTAACCTGCATGGAGCTTTAAACCCATCCTCCAGAGCCTAACCAAGAGGTACCTTAGCAATTTTGAATTTAAAAAGGCACCAATATCTCCAACCCATCACAATGCCAAAACCCCAATCTCCACTTTTCCAAGTAAAACACTCCTATCTTATTAGGTAACTAATGTGTAATACACAAAAATGTTTTATTTTGAAATGTCGAATCTAATATACCATTGAATTTAACATGCCATGATTTTATGTACCACTGAGAAAAAACAAAACAATTAAATGGCAACATAATGCTTTCTAATCACTTTGAATTTTTATTTTATACTTATCAAAATAGTTCTTTTACACTAATTTAGACATATATTTTTATCACTCATGTGCATTTGTAATATATACATGTGAAATACATGGAATGAGGCATTCCAAAAATTCTTCCACTCATTGCCTAACTCTTCAGAATCAATTTTCAACTCAGTTTATCGATGTTTGTCTTTTTCACGCAAAATATCATCTCTGTCAGTCAAAAGTGTAGCTGCTACAGCTGCCGACAAGCATTCTGCAAGTTTTGAAACTGGCACTTTTTCAATCTTACCAGGAAATGTCAACAGAAGGTTTATGACAATAACCAGACAGAGTCTTTTATTTCAAATGGTCCTTCAGTGGTTTGTTGACTGAAACTCTAGGGGTTAAAGTTCAAAGGAGCCACAAGAAATAGCTGCCAAGGCTGCCCAAGCAGAGGCAGAGACAAATATGCCACAACAGACCCCGGTCATCAGCTTTCTTTCAGAGGACACCCTGCCTTGGAAAGATACATCCCCATTTTAGAGATATTAAAATGTGAAAAAACACACATGTTAGCAACACAGAGTACAGTATTACTTTAGTGGGCATTTATTATATAATCTTCCCAGAACCGTATTCCTTTCTTCTGGGGCAGCATGTGAGCCTATGGCAGGGGACAGACCTTGGCCCCAGACACTGAAGTAGATGCATGACCCCAATCCTAGGATGATACTCAACTGCCCTAGCCCTCAGCTGGGCTACAGCATAGGCTCAGAGTATCCCAAGGCCAAAATCAAGGTATTAGTGAGATGCACGCTTATTCCAGAGGCCCAGAGGGAAAAAGATCACCTTCCTAGCTCATTCAGATTGCTAGAAGAATCCAGTTCCTTGCAGCTGTAGAGCTGGTGTCTCATTGCTTGCTGGCTGCTGGCTGGGACCCACTTTCTGCTCCTGGAAGCTTCCTGATACCTTCTCACATGAGCCCCTCCATCACCAAGCCAGTGACAGCATGTCACATTGCTCTCCCACGTTGCGTATCTGTCACTTCTTCTGCTTCCACCAGGGAAGAAAGTTCTGTGCTTTTAAGAGCCTGTGTGATTGGATTTGGCCCATCTGGACAATCTCCCCTTTTTAAGGTCCCCTTGTGCCATCCAACACAATCGAGGCAGTGATACCGCATCACATCACAGGGACTGGAGACTAGGGGACGAGGGATCTTGGGGGTGGGCATTTCCGGAATTCTGCCTCCCACACCAACCCTCCTGCAAACTATGGGAGTGACCCACGTAGCCTTCTGACAAATCCCTAACTCCCTTAAGCTGGATCAAGTTGGACTTCTGGGCCCTAATGCTTTATTAAATTAAGTAGAGACTAAAATTAAGACTAAATTTACTTAAATTAAGTAAAGACTAATAATACCAAGAATGACCTGACTCATTTCCACCAAAGGGGTGGCAGATAGCATTATTCTTGAGTTAATCTAAGTAAAGCTACTTCCAATTCCATTTGGGAACATAGGCCCCGAAAGAACTAAATTACCAACAACAGTGAAAAAGTGGGAGGGTTACAACAGTGTCCCAAGTATCTGACCAGGAACCTGCATGTTGCCGACCCACTCTCTCACGAGGCTGGCAGAGCCCCTAAAAGACAATCTCCTTAAGAAAAAAAAATCCCAACATATATATTTTAAATCCTACATATAAGGGGTAAAGGAACCCTCCAAACCTTTGTCCTAATAAATGACTTTAGAGCACCTGCCTTAGACTATCCCAAATTAATTGCTTTACGTTATCTTTTTTCTGCCATGATACCCTTAGGGAGGCCTTCACTCGAAAAAGTATCCCTCCCTCACCTTGCCAAAATCGTTCCGATATTCTTTGTAATGTGTGATCAGAGAGAGAGAGAGAGAACACGAACGTATCTGAAGAAAACCATTTCAGAATTTTTCTTCAACACTTATCTCCAAAATGGCCCATTTGATTCATGAACATCTCTAATGTATATCATCAGTGACTGAAGGAGTTTTTTTATATGATTTTTGACAATTTAACAAGTCCTCCTGACAAATTAAATGGTTGTGTTGACAACTTAACTGTACTGCCAATCAATATTTTCAATTACTTTCATTGTCATTCAGAAAAAATACAACAGGAGGTCACACTGTGGTAAAACCAAGGGAAGAAAATAAAACGAGGAGCAACCGGCGGGGTGGGGGCGGGAGGTCGGGGAGAGGCAAACCTGAAGGCACAACACACCCGGGTCCACTGGGGCCTAGGGGACCCCGGGTTCCCGAGACAAGTCTGGAAAATGGCGCTTCCCTCGGGGTGGCTCCCAGAGCCTCCACAGTGGAGGTTTTCCTCTTCCTGTGAGCTATTTAAAAGTCATTAGGTGTAAGCCACGGACACACAGCATTTTATTAAAAGGCTCCCCCACCTTACAGGCATCTGCCAAGCGGCCGCCACCAGCACGGCCACAAGTCCTCGGGAAAGGCCCTCCAGGACCGCAGGTAGCGTTCCTCAGCCTTTCCAGGGGTCGATTGGTCAGTCTGAAAAATTCCAGGCAGAGGATGCCGAGGCAGAGGTCAGCCTTCTTAAGCTTTTCAAAGGGGTAGCAGCAAATCGATATTTTCAAATGTGTATTTATCATGCGGGAAGAGAGGTTACCCATGGAGAGCAGAGCAAACACGCAGAAATATTCCGGTTTTTCACTGTGGAAAAAAGATGATCTGGGGGTTAAAGGCAGATTTCAAGAATGATGATTTTTTTTTTAATGATTGCTCATAGTAAATGATTTACAGACGGATTATTCACTGATATGCACCAGCTCTCAAATCAAGGACAATGCCATGGCAGTGTCGCCCCAAGTCCTTGTGACTTCTGGCCTCTCCGTCGCCAGAGGTGGCCCTGAGCACCAGCAAAGCACATGAAGCTCTTCCCTCTTCAGGCTGGTCTCCTCTGAGTAGCTGCCTGTCCTGTTTCTCCTCCTGTCGCCGCAGGCTGTTCTCCCATCTCCTCTGGCCCCTAAAGCCACCTCCTCCAGGAAGTTTCCTCTGATTGTAGCAGCTCAGCACATTCCCTCACTTTCAAAGCTCCCCTGATACTTACTGTTTGCCCCCACCATCACCCACTTAGCTCTGAATCACTTGGGGTCTTGTATTACTACCTAAATGTTCCACGTACCGAGTACTTTAAAAATATTTACTTGATCTCCTTAGTGAACTGTAAGCACCCCTGGAAAAGGACAATGTCAGCCTCCTCAGGACCTCTCAACTGAACTGAACCAGGGATGGCAGGAGAGTTGCATTTCAGATGCTAACTCCAAACGATGGGCAGCAGCTTTCAGGAATGACATGGGGAGCCAACTTTACCGGCGGTGTGAGGCCTCACTGAGACGGAGTGTTGTGGCCACCGGTGACGTCTGCTGAGGGTATGGAATCAGGAAGTGGTGACACGGGGGTCCTGTCTCCCTCTCCAGGACTAACATGGATGTGTGCACGCTGGGCCTCAACAAAACACCACCTTTAAGAACTAAGGTGTTTACCAAGCGCCAGCAACAAGCAGTCCAGGAGGTGGACTCAGATCCCCATGCTCTGACTTCATTTGTTCTCTCACTAAATGCTACTGAGTGACCCCTGTGTGCAAAGGGCGGTGCCAGGTGACAGGGAGGCAGCATAGGACACAACATGTCCCTGGTCCTCAAGGGACTTACCAGCGAGTAAGTGACAGAGACATGAGTGCAGGAAAAGTATTATTATTGATAATATAACAAGTGCTCCCCAAAGAGGACTTCACCTCAATTAGGGGAAAGAGGAAACCCTTACCCGAGGCAATGGCTCTGACGCTGGGCCTTGAACGGTAAGAGAACTTTCTAGGCAGGGATGAGAGGAACGGACACCTTCAGGAGAACACAGAATGCTGGCTTTGTCCTCGAAGAGCGTCCAGTCTGGAAGGACAGCGGAGGCAGTTAGGAATCGAGCTCTGGGACGAGGTGGGAAGTGGTAGAAGAGAAACAGTACATTGCTGTCAGAGCTCTGCGGCCAGATGAGGGCCTTAGAAAAAGGTAAGTGTGGAATCCGTGAGGAGGACACGCAGCTGAAGGCACAGAGCAGCGGAGGTGCCGTTACAAAAGGCGAGGGCGGAGCTGATGAGGGCCTTGGCCCCCCCACCGGCATTGGCCACAGAGAGGGGAAGAAGGGCAGAGCTGACGGCTCTGTTGGAAAAGAGTCATGGTGCGCGGTCATGGCACACATGTGAGGAACAAAGAAGGGTGACGAGCTCAGTCTCCAAAAGCTACAGTCTCCCACTCACAGGGCTGAAAGGGAGGGCAGCATCCGGTTCCCCCTATGCACCTGGCATAGGCATGTTGGCAGGGGGTCTTCCAGATTCCCTGCCTCCAGGAACTATGAAGCTTCCAGAGACTCTCTCTCGAAAAACCGAAGGACCGAGAGTTCTCATGTATGGGTCCTAACACCCACACATGGCAGCCTTGATAGTGCCCCAGTGTCTGTTCTCTTTCTTGGGGCAGGGAGCAAATTCTCCAAAAGGCGAAAAAAGGGGAGGTAGGAACTGGTACTATGTGTGAACAGTACCCGCACATGAGGAGGCTACATTTCTGATTTTCACAGAAAGCAACTTCCCTGCAGGCAAAGACTGACACGCGTAAAGCCTCCAAGGGGGGAAGCACAATGTGGGGACTTCTCAGGACTCTTCATTATAATGGACAGAGAATGACCGAGGAAGGGCCAGAGGAATAGTTCTGTTCTTTCTCTATACTTCTCCCAGGGACTCCTCAAATTATGACCCATGGCCTGGAAAATCGGATGAGCCCATCACCCTCCCAAGTCGAGAATCTGCCCACTCTCTTTGAAGCTCATGGCTGTGCCCTGAGACTCTCTGAGCTTCTTCCCACCCTTTTAAGACTTTCACTGAGAAACCTTCAAGGCTCAAACATTACAAGGCATTGTCAAACCAATCACTTGATTGCACGGTGTGAAGAAAAATTGACAAGTCACATGACTAGGGCCCGGATTTATGTATTCTCAGGAGAGGTGCCTAACAACGATGTCCCACTGGTGACAAACCTCTTTTGCAAGTGGCCAGCTGCTTCCAGTACTCCAGGACACTGCTCCTAAACACACACACACGCACACACACTCCTGTCTTTTCTTTGTAGCGTGAACACACGCTCCTTCAGTCCTTATGCTGGTATGCTGCAGCAATTTTTTAAAAAAGAATGATCCAAAATCTGATGCATTTCTATCAAGATGCAAACACACACACATGCATGCATGTTTCATAAAAAAGAAAGCATGAAATTCAGGTTTATGCAGGGAAAAGCAGGGTTCTCAAAGCCAGTCCTATGCTGCTTGTGTTCCTGAAAAACCAATGGATTTGGCTCAGTTCTGTTAACCATCAGCAATTATCTTCCTGTCAAAGCTAAAGGTAACAAATTTCCCCATATCCAGCAAGGCTATATCACCGACCGGACACCAACATCATCTGACGGCAAGTAAATCACCACAGCAGCCATGGGCCTGACAGACAAATGCTCTGTCTCAGAAAATCCAGGCCTATCACTCAGGAGGGGGAAAAAAGGTTCTCTCGGCTGGTCTCGCAGAGAAGAGATTAAATGTTGCAGATTCAGTAAGTGTAGTAGAAAGCAAATCCTAAATATGAGAATTATTAATGGACTTTACACTGGTCTTTTTAATCTGTTGCCAACATATGCTCATCTATTTTACCTTGGTCGGCCTTATTTCCTGACGGACACAGCAGGCAGGGACAGCACGCTAGCCCGGCCTTAATCAGCACCAACGGCACAAGAACAATGTCCCACTACCTATCAAATGGGGACTACTTTAGCAATAGCTGTTCTTTTATAGGGAAGACTGTGTAATAAAAGATACCACTAATATGCCCTGTCCTCATACTTAACAATAACATTCATTTCATGATATGCCACATAATGGGGATATCAGTTCTTAACCTGCTCGGGAACAAAGTGCTGCATTATCACAGGGCAATTGGAACTTGGCTGGAGTCCCCCGATAATCTATGGGTGGAAGCAGCGTTTCCCCCCCAAAGGACAGAGAGTGCTGGTGTCAGACTTTAAGAGTCTACAGTCTACAATCTGAGAAAAGCCACCTTTAACCCTCGCAATCACCAACCATTAAACGCAGGGCTGGAAAGTATAACATTATGCAAACATCACTGGGGGACTTTCCACTGGATTGCACAGTGGTTGTGTGAGTGTCTGCAAAGAGGCCTGTTTCAGTCAACAATGTATTTCATTCAAGGCCCTTCTACAAACCTCAAACTGAAGTAGTAACACTGTGGGTCCCCCCAAAATATTATTGCCCTCAATAAAAATACAGTCTCTCAGGGAAGATAAACCTTATCCATAGAATCCAATTATCTAGCAAGAACTTTGAAACAATCAGCTGCAAGACACAGAAGAGACAGGCAGAAAGGGGAGAGATCTATGAATTGGCACAAAGTACTGGGCAGAGTCCAAGGTGATGTTACTGGCTGAGCCATCTGGTACTATGAAATGTGTGTGTGTTTAAAAATAGCTATTTATTGCACCTTTGCTATGTGCCAAGCACTGACCAAGTACTTTTGCATATTATGCCACTTAATTTTCACAAATTGTCAAGAAAATCTTTTTATTCCCATTTTAAAGAGGAGAAAACTAAAAGCCAGAGAACTGAAGAACTCATCCAAGGTCACCCAGGTAAAAAGAAGTGGATCTAAGACTCGAAGTCAGGCCCACTGGCATCCAGGGCTACTTCACTACCCACTCACCTCAGTTATCTGTACTAGAGATTAGCCCCTGACGCCCTGTCTACATAAGTACCCAAAGCCCAACATCTGGAACACACCTGCGGCCGCATTTAGAACGCTGCCATTGGGATGGCCATCTGGAGTGAGGCTTGCGAACTGGTATGGGGAAAGGGACAAGCTCAGAAGCCTACACAGTACTCTGACCTGTGACATCAGCTCATGAGCACCAGGATCCCATCATCGGAGCCAACCAACCCCCAAGACAAACAATCACCCAAAGAAAAAGGCCCGGTGGCATGGGCTTTTATTTTTTATTTATTTTTCATTTTTTTCTTTTTTGAGACAAGTTCTCACCTTGTTGCATAGATAGAGTGCAGTGGAATCATCATAGCTCACTGCAACTTCAAACTCCTGGGCTCAAGGAATCCCCCTACCTCAGCCTCCCAAGTAGCTGGGACTACAGGAGCGCAACACCACACCTGGCTAATTTTTCTATTTTTTGTAGAGACGGGGATCTCGCTCTTGCTCAGGTTGGTCTCAACCTCCTGACCTCAAGTGATCCTCCTGCCTTGTCCTCCTAAAGTGCTAAGATTACAGGCATGAGCCACCATGCCTGAACCTAACCTGGGCTTTTAAAATTTACATGTGATGTTTGTCAAATCTTAAATATTAGGTTAAAGCATATGAAACTGACATTTTTGTAGGTCAAAACTGGGAAAATATTGGCAATTTCATATTGTTAAAACTAGTACCACACCAGGATTAAGGGCAGAAGAAGGTAAGGCAAATCATCCACCCTTGGACAGAGAGGGTTTTTACCTCAGAGAAAACATTTTACCTTCATTACCTGCCAAAGTTAAAACGGCTCCAGAGAGAGGAGGAAAAGCACTGGACTTGTGGGGAAGGGCCTAGAAACTGAGCCCCAGGTGCACCTTTGCCCCTAACCGGCAATATGGCTTCAGGTAATTCCCCACTCCTCTCAGTCCCAGTGTCCTCCTATGTGGCAGGAAGGTGTTGAACCAGAAGTTTTAGAAAGTTTCTTCCAGCTCTGAAATGTTGTCATGCAAATGGTCTGTGGGTGACATGTGATCCTCTCATGAGAGTGGAACCTTGGATAAGGAGAGTGACAAGAGATGAGGGAACAGAAATCTGCAGTGGGCAGGAGGTAACCACGATAGAAGATGAAAGGAGCCCAGGAAAGGGAAACTGAGGTTTAAAGACAAAGTTACTAATGTTATAAAATGAACGAGGACCAGATCTGGAAGCCCAAATAGTTATTGCTCCCACTTGCCTACTTGTTGAGTACCCAAAGCCCAATAAGGAGCCAGGATGGGCAGTCTGAACCATATTTCCTCATCTTGCTCCTCTAAGAGGTTGTGAGACCTTTAACATACCCACAAATCAAATGCCAACAGCCAAATGAATCTAGCATTATCCTTCTTAGGATTTATGGCTGATGTACCAATTCCTTGTCTGGTCCTAAATCTGCCATTTATGAGAGACGCATCCCCAAGGCCCCGGGTGCAGCCACACACTCCACATCTGCCTGCACAGGGGCACAGTGACATTTGGTGACAGGACAGAGTTCAGGAAAAAGTTCTCCAGCATGACAGTGCTTTAGATTAGAACATCAAATAGTTCACATGGGCACGAGGGAGAATTGGCAACCTTAAATATAAAAATGATCTGAGGAGAGTTGGACTCATGGGGGCTGAGTCAGTCCACCAGGCAGCTGTCTGCCTGTCATCACTGTGCCAAAAACATTTAGCAGGCCAAGGGAAAGAGAAGAAAGCAGTCCAGTAATGGCCCGCCACGGCGCTCCTTCTCCAGCTGGCCTTATTGCTTCGCTACTTTCACAAGGGCTATTCTCTGACATCTCTCATGGAAACTCTAACCAGTGTCATAGTACCTGAGCTGTTGCCTCTTCTACCAGGCATAGAAAGGGATATTACCTTTGCCTAACAGTAGGCTGATAGTCAGAAACCTTACCTCTGGTTCAAAATCTGCAAGGATATACCAGATGACCTCAGGGAAGTCCCATCCCCTCTCTGAATTATTTCCCCATCTCTAAAACAGTGAGCTGAACTAGATCAGGTTCTGCAAACTGAGGGCCTACAGGCCATATTCAGCCATACGCATGATTCCCCACCACCACCACCACGCAAGGTGTTTTAAATATCAATGTAGCTGCCTACAGTGAATAATCAAGAGATTTCACAGAAAAATCTGTATTTCTGGCTTCTCTTAAATAATGAGAAGATCTAAAGTTCAGCTTCCAGTAATGCCAGAGTAGCTTATATTGAACTAACCCTCCCATAGAAATAATTATAAATTTTGGACAAAATATTTTTAAAACTACTATAAGTGAGTACTGGAAAGATATCCAAAGTAGGTGGAAACTAGATGGAAGTTGGAAGTCAGCAGCAGTCTGCAAGTCAGAGTGGCTATTAATAAAACACAAGCAGAAAGTCACCATCTTATTGGTTGGAAGAGAAAAGGACAGATTTTGCCATTAACAAGGCAGTTTGAAAGTGAGGGGAGAGATCCCAGAAATGAGAGAACAACAAAGGATAAGGCTCCAAAATCTGTTTAAAAAACAAAACGAAACAAAACAAAAAAGCCCTGCCACTAAATCCTTGGATGACCCTGAACTGCACATGTTCTGGGAATATTACAAAACTGAGTGAGAAGTAACAACTGGAAGACTAAAAGAAGTGAACAGAGATTTCAGCTGCTGCTTTTCACAGGGGAGACATAATTTTTAGGTTGAGTCCAGCCAAGTTAGCTGCCTGCTAGAACAAAAACTCAACGTGTTTTAAGAAAGGGCAAGGGGAAAATACTAGAAATTGCAGTCTATCAGTCTATACCATGTGTCATCTACAATGTCCAAGATACAATAATAAATTACTAGACAAACTATGGAACAGGACAATATGACCTATAGTCAATATATATATTTTTAAAGCCCATATACACTAACCCTAAAATGGCCTAGATTTGGGAATTAATAAGAAAGTCCTTTAAAATAGCTGTAATAAGCACAACCAAGGTCTTAAGGGAAAAGATGGTTATAATGAATGAACAGATGGAGAGAAGGGCAATCTCATTAAACAAATGAATAAAAAAAGAATCAAATGAAAATTTGGAAACTAAAAAGCACACTTATGATGAATACACACACATTAGATATGACCTAATTGGAAAATAGATATGGGTAAAGAAAGGGTCAGTGAACTTGAAGGTAGATCAGTAGAGATTATCTAACCAGAAAGAGAAAGGAAAAAAGATTTTAGAAACAATAAACAGAGACTCGTTGACCTGTGAGACGATTTAAAATGGTCTAACATACGTGTAATTAGAGTCCCAGTAGTAGAAAAGAAAGGATGGAGCAGAAAAAAACATACGTAGATCAATGGCAAAAAATAAATCCATAAATTCAGTAAAAAAAACAAAAGAAGAAAAAAAATAACCAAAATACATAATTATTGGATAAATGTTGAACTGAGGTTGCTACCCCTGAGCTAAGTAACTATCCAATGCTCCTTTCAGCCCTACTGTTCCATGAAATTAAATAGCTATGGCCCATCTCTTATCCATTGGCACTATTAATAATAAACTGATACGGTCTAATAAGGTCTAATAGCACATCATCCAGAAATTTTTTTTGTTTGATTTGCATTAATATATCAATATTTCCCAATATGCCATTGGTTCCCAAGTACAATAGCCAACACATCACAAGAGATCAATTAACGTTCTTTGTTATATAATAGACAGGAAATCCATAGTAACTCCTATCTGTTTGGAATATATTTCTCCCTAACGACCTATAGGTAAGAGTAAGGTTAGATAGAACTGATCTTATTTGTATAACTTTTAGATGTACAGCCTAGGACAATGACTTAAGTTCTCTGAGCTTTTGTTTTCACTTCTGGAGAAACTCACACTTCAGTCACAAGGCTTTTGGGATGATTAAATGAGATGAGGTCTATAGGGCTCCCACATGAATGATAATCAGAGATTCCTGGTGGGGTGATTTAGTAATTAAAAAGAGCTTCAGAGGTATAATCCTCAAAGCAGTTAAACAAGAGTAGACTATGGAAGATTCTATCTCATTCCTTTTCTGCTGAAAACATCAGTGAGTGCTTTTGCTAAGCCGTCCAATTCAGAGTCCTTTAACTGTATCTCATAGTTAAAGAACATCCACCCTGTAACCATAGTCCTATGAGCCCCTGTTCCTATCCTGGCTTGTAGGCCAAGATGACCTGACCATAAAGTGGCCCATTTCTTTAGATCAATTTCTCCTCCAAATGAGTGGTCAATTCAAAAGCTAATCTATGCACATGACTTTGTAGCATCACAGTAGTTCATGTACCACACAACTCCAGACTCATGGATGATAGGACTCCCAACGAGAGGCTACTGAAAACTGTAATCAAAACATACAGTTACAGAGGGAGTATGCCTCTGTGATCCTTCAATTTCCAGCTGTGAGCCGTGTTGCAACCAATCTCCTCAAATACTCAGCTTCAGAAACAAAGACCAGGACCCTGAAGGCCCAGGGTGCAGTGACCAGCATCCCTACAACACTCAGTAAATGAGCCAATGAGAACTTGACCCCTGCCAAATCCTCCAATGCATCACTGCAGATCCAATGGGCTTACCACACTTTTGCCAATTAAACATAAACCAAGCATGGTATTTATAAGATCAACTTCAGAAATGAGTTGCTTCTTTGATTAATTACTGGTCAGGTGGATTTCTACCTGTCCTTCACTTCCCACAAGCAGTTAACTAACGAGTCCATCATCACCAGCTTCGTGAGGATTAGAGGTTAAGCATAAGCTTGATTATAAGCCATAAATGTGAGTAATTTGAAATGTTACTGGTTATTACAAAAATATATGATAATAATTTCCTCTTTAATGAAAGGGAACATGTTTATAGTGGTCCCAAGCTCCTTGTTCAGGCTTTGGGAAAGAGATGAGAGCATGATAAATAGCTCCGCCTCAGGATGGGCATCTGGGGTGAGGTGGCACAAATGAATACTCACCACTTAGCAAGGTCATAAAAATGCAAACACATCACTGTATCTATACGATAAATACTGAGTTTATGGGCTCCTTTCTTGAAGGGGCTGTGTGTCCCTGGGGAGGGGGAGGTGTCAACGTGTTTGGAGTCAGAGGAGCCAAAGAAAACAGGAGACCAGCAAGCCCCCCTTCCCAGTGGCAGCACTATGTATTAGAAATGAAGACTTGCCCAAGTAAATCCTGCGCACTGTGATTACAAACGCACACAAAATGCACAGTACATAAAATACTATTGATAATATGAACTGCAGAGGGGTAACAATGTATTTTAAACCTCCCAACCACATGAATGAGACAAGGAGAGAGTAGAACATGAACAAGAAGCCTGGGGAGAGTTGGTGAAATTCTGAATTTAGAATAAAAATTGAATATACTCATTGAACAGGAAGAGGAGATGAGTCCTATTCTTCAAGAAACGGAAGGAGGGTCCAGCTGCTGGCCATAGGTGTGACCGTCATAAGTCCCCAATCTTTACAAGTGGTTTGTGGTTTGTGTGGCAGCTCTGAGGGCTTCCTGGAGCTACCAGATCCCAGGTGGCTGGCTCTCAGGAAAAGATCCCTGATCCCAAATTCCAATCAATGTTAAATAATCCAAGGCCAATCAAGGCAAAGCTCTGCCCAAGAGGTTGCAATGCAAGAAAGGGGTCAGCATGGCACCATGCCAATGAGATGCTGGCCACTTTTCCTAAACCCTGTGAGCAGGTGAGAGAGCCCCTGGGCAAGGAAACCATGGCGCCAACACCAATAGCTAAGAAGCCTCAGAAAGCAAAGTGGCGATAAAAGCTTTACAGCTACCCGTCCTTACGCTGAGTGTTCTCTTTCTAAATTAAAAGTCGTTTTCCATTTTTAACAGCCCCAACAATAACACTTTATAGAGCACTCTCTTTTCACGGAGCACTTTACAGTCATTAGTTATTTAATCCTCAGAGGTGTCTCAGGAGGCCAACGGGCAATAGACTCGCTTACGCTCCTTCCCTTGCCCACGAGAGCAGGGGCTGGCCCAGGGAGCGCGGGGCTGGCCCAGGGAGCGTGCAGCTGGCTGGAGGTGGTGGTGCTCCCAACACGGGGGTGATGGGCTCAGTTTAAACCATAAGGCAGCTAGTTTGCATTTACTAAGCTTACTGATAATTGCAGAACAATTATTTTTTAAACACTGTCAAACCACTTTCACCAACAGAACTCCTTTTTGCCTTTGTTCCCCCTTAGCAGACACCAACGCTAGTTGTTCAGAGTGGTAAAGATTTTATTACAACCTTCAAGTTAACAATCTCTCCAAAATGTGTTTGTTGCCTGGAGAGGCAGGCAGATATCAGCAGTCCATTCAGATATAACAAACCCACTCAGTGAAATATCTATACGATGGCAAGGCATTTCTATTTCACTGAGGCATTTTTATACCTCGGATCAAACCCTAGACAATTTCAAAAGCCCGCTCCCCCCAAACACACACTAAATTTTCCTAGCTTGTCTCTTTGATGATTCTACTTAATGACTACGCATGGAGCACCTACTATGTACAAGGCACTGTCGAGTGCTCCCGGGGACCGTAGGTCACAGGTACATGGTTCCTATACTTAAGGGTCCCACAGGCAAGAGGTGGAGATGACATGAACACTTAGCTACTGTAACACAAGACAGAAAGTGCCAAGTGCCAAGTGCCAACGTGGGGCACAGACAGAATGCTGCATGGGACTCTGAGTGCAAACGCTCACTTTCAGTTGGTGGAAACCACAGTGGCTTCTCAGAAGAGATGGTCTTTGAGCTGGCCCTTGGGAAGCAAACAGAGATGAGACATGTGGGGAATAAGCCATCTCAGGTGTCTTCAGAACAGTGAGCACAAGCACAGAAATAAGCCTGTTGGAGGTGTAGGGTGGGACACTTGGTACCAGGTGCCTGCTGTGTATCTCGAGAGCAGAACAAAGGCCTTCTTGGACCACCTAGTTTAAAAGCCCCCTTCCCACTCCAGCCACTTACTGCCCCAACAGCTCCCTCTGTTCACAGTTCACATCCGAAATTGCCCATATTTGTTTATATTCCATTGCCATCACCACCCCCTGCTACTGAAATGTGAACTCCGTCTCATTCAATGGTGTATCCAGAACACTGCCTGGCCCTAAGTTAGGCACACAGTAAATATTTGTTGAATCTGTGTCACAGAATCCTGGAAATGTACCCCATCCCCAGGCTTAGCTAGAGAAGGTGCAGAGTTCTCTTTATTCAAACTCTTGCTCTCTCTCTCTCTCTCTGTGCCAGATTTGAGGGTCTGACATTATCTTTCCTCTGCCAAAGGCACATGTGTTGGTACAAACATATCACGGTGCCATATCAGAGACCAAATAAACGCTCTGAAGCCCCGAGTGATGGCTCCTCTACCAGCCCGGGCCACTGGGCGGGGCAGCATGAATGAAGTTGATGCAGCATGGGGATGGGGGAGGGGGACAGAATCCAACATCCACATTGTCCAACCCAGCCCAAAGTCAAGACTTGGCCTGGGGAATGACCTCTGAGAGTCATTACTGCAGACTCACAGCCAAAGGGAATGTAGCAGAAAGAAGGTGTCAAGAGAAGCTGAGAACAAGTGGTTACGTCCTATGAAATGTGACCTTCTTGGATTTTATCAACACTCTGTCTTTCCCGTGGGCCCAAAATGTATCCCAGTGAGAACTCAGGGAAGATTCCAGGGAATGAGGCCCCATATTCAACTAAGATGAACACAGGTCTTTATAAGATCTTCACATTAAAAACAAATAACGGGAAGCCAGCCCCAGAAATCACAGAGCCAGAGATGCCTTTTCTTCCCCGGAGATCATCTCCCCAAGGATGTTTAGGACACATATCCACGACAAATAACAACACAACCAAACAAAACAAAAACAAGCAACCAAGTCCACTGCATGTGGGTGTGTACCCCCAAATTCGGTGTTTTGTGAAATCCCGGGAGGCAAGCTACAACTGTCCAGTGGTCAGGCTCACTCCAGCCCCTTTGTGTGTACGCAGCAGCGGGCCACATACTCACATCAGGTGTCCACACGGGTCCAGGGCCTCAAACAACTAGAAAGCTGCACTTCACACAAAATATGTTTTTAGGACCACAAGGATAATTGAGACAGAATGCTAAGCTGGCGTGATTTTGGGGGGATCCATCTAAAAAGCCTAATCATGGCTAATTCGCCGTTCACGGCCACCCTGGGATTTCATGCAGAGCGCTGGTTTCACTAAGGTAATTGGTGCTATTGAAACAAGCCAGTGCTCTGCAGTTCGCTGCTTCCTTCCTCGCCTCTGGGCACGGAGAGGATCAATATTTGTTAGGATTGCTTCTTGTTCCAACAATGTAAGATTTACAATACTAGCTGGGATTCTCACTTTGTCTTCACACAACTCATCAGTGGAACCCAATTACTAACCTCAGACAAACAACATTAACATGAGCCTCTATGCTGCTTTATTGCCCTTCATCCAAGGCTCATTTCGGGGTCTTCAGGCAGTGCCACTATAACAGATACTACACTTTAAAGTGTGCTCCGAGGAATAAATTCTCAGTCTTTCATTACTCGTACCTTGATTTACTTCATATCATCTTGCCGCTATAGACAAAGATAACACACTGTAAATTACAGCCATCCTGTCTCGTAGTTCCAGAGGTAGGGGGAAGGCAGGGAGTGATGCTTTGGCTTCACAATTAGCGCCGGACCAGGCGCTATCGCTCCCACATTGCCCACGATTAGCTAGTGTTTATTAGAACCATTTGCAAAGCGCGCTTTGGACACAGATCCCTTCCCCCACCCTCCATCCTCCCTTTCTGCAAAAGAGCCCATTAAATTAGAAAAACTTCAAAGCTAAATGAAAACATGGTTGCAACTGTTCTTTATCGCACGCTCTCGCAGGCTAGCAGCTCGGTTCGAGAGGTAACGCAGCAAATTTATTTAGTGGAGAAACCCTGGTGGTAATCAAGCTCCTGTGGCTAAATGGCTCAAAATCTCCCGAATTGGGTGTAATTCTCAGCTGCATCTTCTTTTCTCCAGCTTGAACCTTTGGCTAAATCAGAGCCATCTACCTTTGCTTTGCAAGAGAGCTGGGGTAAGGAGAGACCTACAGAAACAGTCATTGGAAAAAGTCCTTCAAGTTAGCTGTAGCAGTACCCCCTTATTTGTCCTACAATTTCCTCCATCCTCCATCCTATTCCAGTAGCTGATAACTAAGAACATTAGTTTTATGCGACTTGTCAAGCTCAAATGAAAAGAGAGCTAACTTTAATGACACTGCAATTAATCGCCCCAATAGACAGACAGCTAAAAGACAAGATATTGACTTCATTAAGGATAATGTATTATGTCATTAAGTTGGTAGGGTCACCTTGTGTATCATACATGCCTGCTAATATATTGGCATTTTCCTCAAATAAGATAAATTCAGATATGAGTGATAAAGCTGATTAGAAAATGTTTAATCTAAAGAGGCTACTTTCCTTATATGCCTGCCCTGCAGTCCCAGGTGGAAGTGAAGTCGTAAGAAACCATTATAGACCCAAGATTATCTCAAATACCAGATCTAGCTCATTTATAACCCAGTCCTTCCCCCCTTCATTTCTACAGTTAAAAGGGTGTCTTAAGTGATGGAAGTTGGGGAGCTTTTGGCAATCTGATGGCTCACAGGCTTGAGTTACAGGGGGCAGCATTGTTTTTAAACACAGCGCTGTTTTATTTTGAACTTTCACATGCCCAGGTAACCCAAATGAAAACAGCCACATGCCATTGGTGACTTGGGGGTGGGGGTTAACCCTGACAGGGCCAGGCCCCCAAAGCGACTTGGCTGAGACGAGGAATTGTGATATGACACAGCTCTAAGATGGATCATTCTTCTTAATAAGATAACTTCTCTTTAAGACTTACCTAAAGGGAGTTGGTTAGCTTAAAATAAAATCATTTAGCGTATTCACAAATTAAGATTCAACCACTCAAGCTTCTCCTAGCACTTGATTTCACAAAAGTAAAATAAGGTTTATAAAAAATTATTTCTCTTCAACAAATTCAGCAAAAATGTATTCGTAGTTCAAATGTTGTCCGAAGCTATAGAAACTCCCCATAGAGAGTATCTTGTCATTCTAGGAATTGGTAACTGGTTCCATAACACACTTATTTTTACTTCCTCCCCGACTTATGAATCACAGTTTTACCCACTAAACAGAATCATGATTTTATTACATTTTATTTGATCTCAGTAAAACACTTATCCATAATTGAGGGCTAAGTCCATAAACAATATTTGAATAAGAACAATCAAAATAAAGATTAGAATGCAGTGTTTGTTGCTAAATAAAATACTGAAATATGTGTCTGGGTATATGCAATGGTATGTTTGTGTCCCCAAAAATTCATATGTTGAAATCCTAACCCACAAGGTGATGGTATTAGAAAGTGGGGCCTTTGGGAGGTGATTAGGTCATGAGGGTGGTGCACTCATGAATGGGATTAGTGCCCTTATGAAAGAGACCCAAGAGAGCTTGTTTGTCACTATATAAGGACACAGTAAAAAGTTGTCATCTATGAACCAGAAAGTGGGCCCTCACCAGATGCCTAATCTGCTGCAACCTTGATCTTGGAGTTCCCTGACTTTAGAATTATGAGAAATAAATATCTGTTGTTTATAAGCCACCCAAATCTGTAGTAGTTAACAACAGCCCAAACAGACTGTGACAGTGAATAAAAGAGGTATGTGTGGACATATATGTTAGATATTTGTTTGTATATACAAATAGACATGCAAATAGACTCATATCCACAGACCATGTCTAGATCTGATATTGAATCCTGGCATTATATTCCAGGAAGGGAATGTCAGAGACCTTTTCCCCTCCAGAATTTCCCCATTTTACAGATAAGCATACCAAGTTCTGGAAAAGTAAAACAACTTGTTCACATTTACACAGAGAGTTAGTAGTAAACAATAACCTAAGTCTGACTATTCCTCCACACCTCTCCATATCATCTCCCTCCCTACACGTGTGTATATTTTAAACTGCACTTTTCATACCCACAGATAGAACGTTCTAGATTGGAGTATGAAATGCAGGGTTCAATGCTTTATAAACAAAGATGATAAAAAACAAGGAGACATCTTACCAAACTCGACCGGGCAGATGACCTAAATCTCATTGTCTTCTCATTTATCATCAGTCTTTTGAATGAAAAAAAAAAAGAAGGAAAAATAAAGGGGCAGACACAGCCCAGGCCAGAGACCAGAGGAAAACCTCTGATTTGATGTGCCCCATCAAACATCGCAAGCGCACTCAGCCCACATTTTTGCTTCCTGCTGTTGCTACTGACATTAAAATAACTTGCTTGATTTTCCAAACCTCCGAGAGGAGGGCAGGACTGACAGCCACAGGAAGCACCTCAGTTGCCTGTGGACGGACGGCTTCCCAGTGGTGGTGGAAGACGGACTTCCTGCCACTCCCTCTCCACACTCACCACTAATTACCAACACCTGCAGCCCTTCATGCCAAGCCATCCCTTTTAACCTGAACCCTCATCTTTTCTATTATTTCCATTAAGGTTGTCAAAACCAGAAGTTTGGGAACCTTTCTCTGTGACCTTGGCATTTCTTTGCCGGCTTAACGTATTGACATTTTTTCCTCTGACTGCATCTCTTCTCATTTGTCATGATTATTGCTGAATTTTTCAACTGTCATTCCCAAACGTAAATCAATGGTTGTCTACTTCCCCTTTGTCATATCTGCACAGCAAACAGCCTTTCCCTTCTAAATGAAGCTTCCTCCCTTTCCATCCATTAAAAGGGGCCTGTCTGCAGGAGAAGTCAATCCTTTGTTAGGTCATTGCATTTATCACGCTTCCAATCAGTACCTGACACACTTATTCAGCCAGGTCTTCAACCACACAATCATTGTTCATCTGGGGAATTTGCTGAAATTTATTTATGCATGGCGTTTTCACTATCCATCTTGGGCGGTTTTAAATTTTTCACCCCTGCCCTTCTCTTCCTCAGGACCCCCAATCCTTTGAGGGAATTTGGGGGATGAAAAAAAATGGGGGAGTGCAGTGATAGGGGATAGGGAATGAGGAAAACAAGAACAGGAGCTTGTTTCTATGGGAGTGGCTGCAAGCAAGTTCCCTTCTGGGTAGGAAGCAGAGAGTAAATCAAGAGAGAAGCAGGACCAGGGCCCGGGAGCCCTCGTTATAGAGCACCACTTAAGCCAGGAGACCCCCTCGCCAGGAAACGTGCCCAAGAGGGACAATTCCCATGATGTGCTGGACGACAGCGAAATCCTATCAAGTTTATTAAAACCCCTTTGCAAGCAGATTGTCTCCAGTTGCCTTACAGACTCTTTAAGGAGAAAGCTACTCGGGAGGCTGAGACAGGAGGATTGCTTGAGCCCAGGAGTTGGAGGTTGCTATGAGCTAGGCTGACGCGATGGCACTCTAGCCCAGGCAACAGAGTGAGACTCTGTCTCAAAAAAAAAAAATTAACCATCACAAACATACAACTTCGTATGACATATAGTATTGTAGGATGGGGGGACGAAAAAAAAGAAGAAGAAGAAGAAAGCTATTCTAAAATAGAAAGGGAATAACACTATTTTTAAGAACTCACACTTCTTAGAAAGTGTGGGCCAAGCAGCCTGTGACCCTGCACCAAACAGGTTTCTCCTCCCACCTACCACAGGCTCACACTTTATGCCTTCACTGCCTCTTCAAGGTTCTCACTGTTACCCGGGTCCCTGGCATTGGTGCACACTCTGTCTTCTGTTAGAAGGAAAACATTTAAACAGAAGAAATCCAAACTTTTTCCTTCCCTATAAATGCTCTCAGTTCAGGGTTCAGAGAAAGGACACCTACAAAGGTAGCCAGGGCCCTACTGGCTGCCCAGCCTCTCCTGGCCTCTCCTCTCTCCCATCAAGGTACCCAAGGCAAAATAAGACATGGGCTGATGACAATTTTAAGACATATTTAATTTCTGTCTCTGTCCTTTTACCAAAGAAGAGTCCTAGAAACCCAAGAGGTCCGTACGAAGGAAGTGGCTAAGGGGAAAGACTGGCGCTGGGCACCCAGAGGTGTTTGATGATTGTAATTACATGTTTATGCCAAAACGAATGGCATATAAAGGCATTCACCTCTATTTCATTTTCCTTAGATCAGCAGGCGATGCTTTCTCCCTCCTCAGGACATGCAAACACACATTTTGCAGACTCAGAAATTAGGGCCCACTATTGTTTAATAGTTTATCTCAGGCCACAGAGCTAACCAAGAGGGCTGGAGCTGCTTGGTCCCCCAATTACTAGCTGCTACTGGGAACTTTGAGATGTTTCCTAACATACTTGTTCTTCGGGCTGCTATTTACAGTTGTGCAATATGTTACCTGCACATCTGGACGTGGCAGTCCTATACAAGTGTGAGGAAATAGGAAATGGATAAGCAATCTTCTACAACCACCCTTAAACAGGGAAAAGTGTCTCCACACAAAGCCCATGCAGTAGGATACAACTATAGGAGCCTAAAAATATATCCCCAGCAAGAATATAAAGGTATCACAAAAGACTATATCACAGCATTCTCCTCATCTTAGCTAATACCATCCCACCCATCTCACCAACCCTCCCTACAACTTGTAAAGCTATTTCTATGTGGTGTTAGTGGGGCCACAGTACTAGATACACCATTCTAGCAGATACATGACCAGAGACGAACTGCTGCTACAACTACTCAAGGGTCCTAGAGCATCTTACAGGGGCATATATTACACCCTGGACCTTCTGTAACTTTAATTACTGTGTCAGGAAACCACTTTGGGCTGGATCCACTGCTCTTACCAAAAACTAAGTCATTTTTTTTTTCATGCAAAGACTATAATGTCACTAGAACTGTATAAGGAATGTGTTCTTTTCTTTAAGTCCTGTCCAAACATGGGTGTAGGGGTACACAGCAAGTCTTTAGCTATTTCCCCATTCGTAATATATCAGAGCCAATTTCCATGGTTAAACGTGGAGTGGCAGGTTGAGGGATGAAGAGTCCCGTGAATCTCACTGGCCCATCTCCTCTAGCATCCTCCTAGGATATCCCAGTAGCCTGACTGTCCTCTCAGCCTGATCATTTGCTTAAAGGTGATGAGTCGGGATGGCGACAGCTCAGATAAGCTTCCTGTCCACAACTTCCTTAAATTCAGACTCATTGTCAGAAATGATAGTATCTGGCAAGCCATGTGTTGAAAGTACCTGTGACAATTTCAGAAAGGACTAGAACTAGAGTATCTATGAGAACCTTGAGTCATTTTCAAAAGGAATCTATGCCTGGATAATTCTGCAGAATAAAAACTGATTCTTGACTAAGGCTTTGGTCAAGTAACTTTATAGTATACAAAACACTTTTCACATACACCATTTTTGGTGGATTATGCCAAGCGGCTTGGCATTATCCCTAATAATCTTCAATATTATAATGTGTTCTCTACTTCCATATATAATTTATGGCCAGTTACTTAATGAGTAAAATTCACAAAAGTACTGAATTTAGAATGGTCAAAATAAAGTGATGACTACCCTTTGCAATAAATAACATGATTTTATTTTTATAGGGTTTTATTTTGTGTGTCTGTGTGTATAGGCTCATTTCTTAGGATAGTTGGCATTCTTTAATGAGCTTCTCTATAGCCATATCCTCTATTAGAGCCAACTGGAAGGAGAGCCCAAGACATGTAATTTGTAGCCGTGTGACTTGATCAGTCAGCTATATAGATCGGAAAGCTTTAAATCAAAATCATAGATGAGATCTATAGCAAACAAAGGTCTCAGTGTTTATTAGTTTTCCAGGTTCATAAGAAAGTATAGCCATAGAGAAAGAACAAAAGACATGCTTGGAAATTAGAACTTAAAGAACACTGTACTCTAAAAGAATATATACACAGCAAGTATGAAGGCTGAGAATGGAGATGAAGGCTGTCTCAGCAACTTTGACAATGGCTTATAGAAAAGACACCCTGAAAAGGGTCTTGACCACTTATCAATAAACTGCAACTCAAATTACCTTCAATCTAACAGTCATGATCATGCAACATCATCACCACCAACATCTAATGTCCACTTACCGTAGAATTTTCCTGAGTTATAAATCTAGGGGGAGGACTATTAGGTCATAAATTACATATATTTTATTTGGCCAGCACTTCCAGATTTCTCCAAATGGCTGCACAGCCATATTCTCACAGCAGTGTGCGAGGGTCCCAGTTTCCCCTCATCTCCAGATAAGATACCAAGAAATTCCAAAAAGTACTGTATCTATAGAAGGCCTAAGTATCACACTGCAAACAGCCCCTTCTTCCTCCATTCTCATTTTAGTTGGTAAAATTTAAATCTCTAAACAATGATTGATGGTTCTGTCATTTTATACAAGATCTTAGTGTTAGGTGTGTATACAAGATCTTAGTCTTAGGCAAAGTAGGTGAAAGAACTATTATTAGATATATTTAGGCTTCATGAACCATCAGAAGCAGAGCATAAATCTACTCGGGGCTCTCATGGTTTTCTTCAGAATAAAAGCCTCTCAGCATACAACTCCAAGGAAGCAGAATGACTGACAGTCTTCAACATGCCTCATGGTAGGAATAAAAGGTAATGAGATTGGCTGAGGTCTCTGCTAAGACTATGTTCAGTTATTTTGCAGTAGTGCCTAAGAATGATTTTGCGTAGCATCACTGCCAATCGGCCTCATTCTCAGATAGACTCCCAACTCTGCCACAACAGATGTTTGGGAAGGAAGCCCACCAAGAAGTAAAGCCCAAACAAACCCCTGACCACAACATTTAGTATATTTTGGCAAAAACAAAAGTGGCTAGGATAAGCCCTGGTCATCCTATGTCACTGTAACCCTTGCATACAGGATCCCAAAAGTGATAAAAAAGAAACTCAAACAAAACCAAAGCCTTACAAGACTAACCTACAGTAGTTTCTGGCACACATGAGACCCTCCACATAGAAACCAGAGGGCAGTGTCGACGAGGGGCCCTTTGACAGTAAGGCAATATCCCAGCCACATGTTAAACAAGCACCTAATACAGCATGATCCCTCTGGTCCGAAAATGATTCACTGTAAAACCTGGGGACCTTACTTAGCTTCTATAAGCTTAGACTCAGTTTCCTCACTTCAAATATAAAGATGAAGGCTAATCCTCCAGGGAGTTGGCTGGCATAAAAAAAGACAACAGGCGACCGATGACAGCACCTAACACAGAGGTCTCACAGGTATGGCTGTGCACACGTCTTCTCTATGCAAAATTGTGAGGCACTGATTATACACAGGTTCCACTGACGTATGCACAAACTAATAGTCACTCGCACATCGTGCACAAGAATGCTCACAAACGCACTCGTACTCGTACACACACACACACACACACACATCTGTGCCCATCCATGCTTCCGACAGGATTTGCCACCATTTTTCTTCCCTGGTCACACCCCGCCTTGTGCTGAATTCTGGCACGCTGCTCTGCCTCCTGGGCACTGAGGCACAATGTTCTGATCATTGTTGGTGGCACATCTGAACCAGGGTCCAGGCTGTTTTTAAAGTCAACTCCCACTTGGCATCACAGAACTTTGGAAAGTGAGAATTGTCAGGCTAGTTAGAAATAGCCAAATCTGGTGATTCCCAAGCCTATGTTTCAGTGGTATAATCCTGTCTTCAAAGAAAATCTCACCCCGTTGTCCCAATACGCAAAGCTGATACAGGCATGGTTGCACCTGTCAGAATAGGGTGGGTGTCCAGAGCCCATTCTCCCCCTCTTCCCAGGTGACCCTGAGATCCTGCCTGGATTCCAGGAAACACCCTTCGCTTAGCATGTGGAGGAAGTAGGACCCAACGTGATAGACTGAATCACCTAGTGCTAGATGGGTGGTTTGTGTCAGGGCAGGACCTAAAACCCAGATATACTGGCTCAAAAGCCACCTCTCTCTCCCCCGAGTTGCCAAAATATAGCCATCTAAATATCAGCATTTATATTAAGCATTAAATCCATTTTACTAAACAGTAACTACCCTTCCTGTATATGATGCACCAGGCTTTAGATGTCAACTAATTTGACTTACTCTCCCTTTCATTGCCCTTATATCTTGCTTAATAAGACATTTTATTCAGATACTGCTGAGGTAATAAAGGAAGAAGCGTGGTTGCCAAATGTACTGCCATTTTTATTTTTAGCTTCACTGGAGTAAGGGGTTATTTTCTTGTGAAAAGGATGAAATGCAGCTGCCGGCCTTTTAAATTGTATCACGCAAGCCTGCTTTTGCCTGAGCAATAGATTTCCAGATAACTGCAGCAATCTTCTCAAAGTGTAAAAAAAAAAAAAAAAAAAAAAAAAAAAAAAAAACAACCCACTGCCACCCTTCCCAGATCCTGCCCAGCCTCAACTGGGAAGCATCAGCAAGAAGGGTTATTTGCAACCCCCTGCCCCATGAATCCACTGACACCCTCAATCCCAAGAGCTAGGAGGCTATACTTCAGGCTCTGCAGCCAGCAGTGCAAAGCTATGTCACTCCCTATGTAGTTTAAAAAAAATGATGACGATGATGATCTTAAACTAACGTTTATTGAGTGGTTATCGCATACAGGTACTGTGCCAAGTGCTTATATACATCATCTCATTTAATTTTCACAA
The DNA here is from genome assembly GCA_008086735.1 of Cheirogaleus medius. NCBI lineage: Eukaryota > Metazoa > Chordata > Mammalia > Primates > Cheirogaleidae > Cheirogaleus > Cheirogaleus medius. Next base: position 48,644,464 of record VBSM01003143.1, read on the forward strand.
TAACCCTATGAGGCAGGTAGCATTATTATTGCAACTCCACAGGCGAGGATGCTTAGACATAGAGGGGTTAAGTAACTTGCCCAAGGTCACCAGTTCCTATATGGTAGAGCTATGATTTGAACCCAAGCCTGCTGGGTTCTGGAGCCTGCAACCGTAACCAGTACACTAGACCTACATTGTAAATGGCTAAAGGTTTTGTTGTCAGTAGACCTGAGTTCAAATCTACTCTACTGCTTACTAGCTATGTGTCCTTGGGCAGGTGGCTTAACCTTTCTTGGCTTCATTTTCTTCATCTACAAAGTGGAAAGAGCACCACTAGCTTGCGGTCTAATTGTAGAGACTATGTCTTACTCCCTTGCCTCAAGTAGGAGATCCTTCCTCTAATACCTAAATTCTGGACTCAGAGCTACCCCAAATGAATGAAAGGAACTGGGTTCTGTTACAAGATTAGGTGTGCCATAAAAATTGCAGAGCAAGCTTGGGAAGAGGGGGCTAGAAAGGGCAAGGGGGAGACAAGGAAGGGGAAGAGTCTTGACAGAGCATCTCTCTAGCTATGAATAGCTCCAAACACGATGGCGCCAGTGGCTAAGGGAGAAGACAGGCATATCTGTACAGGCTGAAGTCTTACATGGATTACAGTAGATACGTGATGTGCAGATTTTACACTTGGGATCTCTGCAGCCCCAGGAGTTAGAACAAGGACCAGTGGATTGAAGTCCCAGGGAAACACATTTGGCTCATCCAAGAACAAACTTTCCGCTTGTCTCGGGTACGTTGGTCTGTGCTGCCCCTGGGTACAGTGAGCGCCCTATCCCTGGAGACCCCTAAGCTGGGGCACTGAAGAGGCTAAGCTGCATCTATTCCAACCCTAAGTTCTTTCATTCAAGAGTTGAAATCCCAATTATGCCCCTGAAGATGAACTTGAGACAAGCAGCACTGCTATCCAGCTTTTAGATTTGCTGCAGCCAGAGTGCAGCATGGAGCTTGAGAGCTTGGGGAGACGGGGTCCTAAACACACATGGGGCCAACCCAGATCTCACAAAACATAGAAAGGCACTGATGGGTGTGTGTCATCCTAGGAAGAAGTCTAGAAGGGTTCTCTCTTGGTATCAGACAAGAGCCCAGAGATTCCCAGGAGAAAAACAACAAAATCTCCTACAGTGGCAGGAACAACCCACTGGGTGGAAAGCAGCTCTGCTTGTTTACAGCAAAGCTGCAGGCCCAGAAACCAGAATGACAGCTGTGCTAGCAGGCACTGGAGCGCAGTGGCATGCCACCACAATCCACAAGACGTGCCACAGGACTAGAGAACGTGCTGTGATCCCAAACCACCATGCATGTCCATACACACCCAGGCAAAGACCCCACCAATTAATCCATTTAATGGGCAATTTCATACCACACGGCATGAAATCAAGATTGAAAAGGTGGGTAGGCTACCACCTGGTAGGCCAGGAAGACCAGGAGCATAAGTCCCCACCTCTCAGAAACTGGTTTACTATAACCTTGAACGGAATGTAAGTATATATATGTGCGTAAATAGATATTTCTCCCCTAGCACTAGACTAAGAACTTCATACAGGTGTTTTTATTCTAGCTTGGAAGCTGGTTTGCTTTTGTGACCAAGAATGTTCCTCCTGCCACTGTTTAGTCTGTCCCTCTTTTAACTCTGCTAACAGTGCAGAGAACACACCTCTGAGGTCTCCTTCCTTCCTAGAGAGCGCCACCACCTCTGCCTGTCACTGATGACTAATTCTAATAAAAGCCTTCCCAGAATGCCAGAGACACACGAGAATAATACAGATAAAACAAGAATCGAACTGGCATGTAACTGTATTCCCACATGCCTGTACATGCATAGCACACTAATTAAAAGAAGGGACTCTGGTATCAGAATACCTGTATTTGAGTCCTAATTCCACCACTTTCTAGCTGTATGATCTTATGCAAGTTACTTAACCTCTTTGCACCTCAGTTTCCTCATCTACATAGTGGCAGTATTAATAGAACCTACCTCACAGGGTTGGTGTGAGAGTTAAATGAGTTAATATATATATAAGCATTTAGAATACTGCCTAGCACATAGTAAGTGCTTATGTTAAGTGTTTGCTGCGACTGCCACTATTATCACTATTATCACCACCACCACCACCACCATCACCACCACCACTAACTTCTTCCTCAACAACCAACATAATTATTTCTTTGGAAAGAAGTCTCCCTCGAAACTACTAAACCAAGTCTAAAATTATATGGGGGCCACACACAGTTCAAGAAGTTGGATGGTTCTCAGAATATATTTTTTAAGGTCAGATACACAAAATATCTTTAAAACAATAAACCGGCAGATTCCAAGCCCTCCTAGACTCTAACACTCTCAAGCCACTGGGGCAATTAAATCGTAAAGACGTGATGTGTGTTATGGAGGAAGAACTCTAAGGCCTGATATAAAAATGTTCATTACCAGCCAGGCCCTTGCAAGATGACCAAATTAACCTCACTGCCAGGAGTATATTAAGAGAGAATAATAAATAATTCAAAACCTATTGCTGATAGAGCAAAAAAAATATTTATGGAAAAATCTTCATATTATTGCATTTTAATCACGAGCCTGTTGTATGGCTGGAGCGTTAAGCCCTCGGAAGCACTTTGGCAGGAGATAAGCCCATCCCAGCGAGACCTGGTATCAGCATTGTCTCTGGGAGAATGGACCAGACCCCGATGGGGAGGAAAGGTCAGCAGGTGAGGCCATGGATCTGAAAACCAGAAATATGCTAGGACATCACAAGGTGTACTTGTAAGAAAGCCACCCGTTCAACCAGAGTTGCAGATAGCAATTTGGACGAGCATGTGCCTCTCTTAAATCACCCTTTTCTTCAAAAGCAGAGAGAAACCCCTAGCCCCTCACATTCAATTCACTGGCCCTTGAGAAAAGGGGAAAAAAATATAATAGAAAAGAAAATATCCAGAAACCCACATAAGATGCCTCTCCCACCCCCTTCCCACTCTCCGGCGCTGCTCCCTGGGCCCCCACCCCCTTGTTTAATGTCTCTAACTTTATGCCATGTTCCCTTCCTCTTTCAGCACGGCTGAGCAAAGCTGACAGGCGGATTCCTTTGCTTTTCAGGGTATTAAAGCCACTTTCCCGCTCTGACAGCCTGTTCTACTCTGCCACCTTATAGCTCCGGCTTCACACTCCTCCGGGCAGCCAGTCCTTCCTGACAGACCACTGTCACTTCCCATCATCCTCTCTGTATATCCTGTTCTCTCCCCCTCAGCACGCATCCCGACTTTCCAACCAATGCAATTATTTTTTTTGACAAGCCATCCATCAGTTTTAACTTTAAAAGCACTTTCTGCTGATATCCATTGTTAAATCCTTTGCTTTTTTATGGGGCTTGCATGAGAGAATATGATATCAGACATTCAAACTACCAAACCATGTAAATTTACTTTGTTCTCAGCTATGTTTCCAATTTCACGTCCAATTTTTCGGTACATTATGCGTAGTTGTTGTGCTTAATATGATGTTGTCAAATCCCATTAAAGTTCACTGCATTGCACGGCTTTAAAAACAGGTTACAATTTGCATTCTATAAAGAAAGGAAGGAGTGCAGTCTGAAGTCAAGCTGAATCTTATTAAAATTATCTGTTCAATTGTTACATTTGTAGATGGAGTAATTTTGAGGCATTAGCTGAGACACATATGAAAATGTCAGCGTGCCAACTAACGACAATGAGAGCAAAAGGAATATCTCTGTGAAACTCAATAAAGCTCCTTTGCTGGTGACATAAATTTGATGATAATCCGAGGAAATGAATAAGGGACTATCCCGTTTGAATAGGAATTACCTTTTCTATTAAATCACTTTGGTGTGTTTCCACTTGGCCTACATCTCGGTCCTAGGTCACAGTGAGTCTACGGAGACTTATGACAATGCAAGGGGGTGGAGAGGGGCGCAGACAAGGAGAATCCCTAAAATGGAAGGTCATTCCTTTGAAGGGCATCACACTTGCAGGCATCTTAAGACACCATAAAAGGAGTCTTTAAAAACATCTTTTCCTGTTTGGAGCAAGCACAAAGAGTAGAGTTCTTCCATGCACCAGCAGCACATGGAAAACTACATTGATCTAAAAGCAAACCTCTGAGCACAGAAAATTCATGAAGAAATGCAAGCGTGCATTGCAAAGGGAGAATGCTTGGGGTGCTGCTAGGATGGATGGGGGAATTACAGAAAGGACTGGGGACTGAGATTTATGGGACTGGAACCAAGAACATCAAGCAGTTTCCAGGGGGTTTCCTCGCCCATGGAGTTCCCATCCTGGCTGTTTTTATGACAGCGCTGATTTCTACATGTCCTGTCATTAAATCTAGTCTCTGATTTTAAAGGTATCCATCACCGGCACTGAGCGGAATTATGCCATTAGAGGCATTATTAACTGAACCATTGACTTCATTGACTATAACAAGTTGAATTTTTGTTTCACACACAAAGAATATTCCCAGTGCAGACATCTACACCCCCTTCAATGTTATTTTATTAAGGATATCATAATTTTAATTTTTTCAATACAGCCAGTATTTAGGTAAGCCACAATGACAAAGAATAAAATTCAGTGACTATGGAAGATGTAATGAGGTGCTAAGGAAGTAACAGTTTGTACTGAGGCAGAGTGAGAAAAGGCCAGAGTGTGTTATAGGTTCAGCTTAGACACTGACTTATTGTGTGGCCTTAGGAAAAGTCACTTAACCTCTCTGGGCCCCCTGCTGTAAAGGAAGGTCAGCATTACTGATAGTGATTATAAAGATTAAGTGAGAAAATCCCTGTAAACTAGTCTGTATATTCTAGCACATTCTAAGAGTTTGATAAATATGGCTATCACCGTCACCACCAATAACAGATGAAGGACAGAGTACAGAAAATACAATGAAAGAATAGGGAAGAAAAAGTCTACTAAGAGACTAGGCTGAAGATGAAAACAAGTGCTTCAGCTAGATGCAGGGAGAGCAAATAGGTTTCAGTTCTCATGACAAATGTGGTCAGTTCATGGCTATTTTTAAGACATTGAGAAAGATTCTGAGGCCTCATCCACATTCTGGGGAGAGAGCCCTGCAGTCAATGAATGACGCCCATAGGACAAAGTGGGGGTGGCGTAATCTACATAAGCTGGAAAGACAGCCATGAATGTTGGGACCCTGTGTCAGGGGTAAACATGAAGCAAGGATGAGACTCTAGGCTGGGAGTTCAGGACTAACCACACAGAAGAAAGGAAGACGGCAGGAGGCAAACCTTCAAACTGGCCCATGACAATCCAGCACACAGACAAGAGGGCTCCCAGCAAGGCCAGGCCCACATTTCCTCCTAGTCTCAGACGCTCAACCAGCACATTTATGCCCATGGTCCACCAAGCAAGCTCGTCTCTTCCTCAGTCTGGCACACCGAGGAAGGCAAACCAAACCAAAACCCATGCCGTCATGCCCAGGAAGAAGGAAAGAGACCATCAAGGTGGCCACGATTTAAAGCTTCAGAGCAAGGGTGCCTCTACTTGCTATATAGTGAGAGATTTCCCAGAAACGGAGGACTTGGTCCTAAAAAGAAGTTTCCTTGATGGAACATGGAAGAAATGAAGGCGGGGGCCACGACTTTGCCCATTGTTGGGAAGTCTGGCCACCCAGACACGCGGGAGACAGCTATCAACCCAGGAGAAAGACTTGTTAGAACTTTACATTTGGTTGTTCTTATTCACTGTAGTAGAAGAAACAGAAAACAGAGGAAAAAGTAAAAGGGAGTTCGTTGGGGGGGAAAGAGGGAACAATTGGAGGATGCCAGAGTTCACTTCTAAGACACATTAGTAAGTCCAGACAACAGACAGTGGAGGTGGGGCGAGGGAACAGGAAGTTTATCAATGTTAAATGTCAGGAAGAATCAGAAGGAGGAAGCGGATATGTAAATGCAGTTTTAAGAAAACTTCCTCACAACAATAGCTTCTAGACATTTTAGATCTTGAAAATAAAACATGCTTCAGGTTGGTTTTAAACTAACTTTTGAGGAGCCTCACTATTATTTCAAGAAGTCTCTTTGGGATAGAAGCATTTATACAACAGTGTAGGCATGCCCACGTGCCCACACATACACATGCATGCATATAAACACATGCACACACACACACACGCAAGCACACAGCTTTTTTCTGTCTCAACTGGAGATCTTCAATGACTACCTGAAAATCTCTCCAGATTATCTCCTACAGGAGCCAAGATTCAGCCTCTCGTGCTCTGTGCAGGTGAAGATATTTCACAGCATGTGTTTCCCTATTTGAAGGGTAATTAGCCCTACACATCAGCCACTGAATGCCTGGGGCAGTGATCACATATAGAACCAGGCTGACATTTGGCACAGACTGAGCTGTATTTGTATTCATCTTTCTACACCTACGTGTCTTGTCTACCACCAGAGTAGAGGTCCTTTGAAGGCAAGGACCATATATATTCCATTGAAATTTATATCCCAGCATTGAATACACACCACTCAGTATAAAGTAGAACCTCAAGAAATACATCTATTTGAGGAAGTGAATGCCAAGCAGTAATAATGGGACCTAAAATAGTGCAAAAGAACCAGGTCTCCAGCAAGTTGACATTTTTGCTTATTGCCAATTCTCATATCCTATTAAAGATTTACATGTCAGGGGCAGAAATATTCCTGTTTAAATATCTAAAGAGTGACTCCATTTGTTTCTCCCTACATTATTAATTTGATTGGTTTTAAAGTTATTGGATGTGAGAGGCATTAGACAGACCACACACGAAATGAGAGCTCCCTTCTCTCTAGGAAATTGCTCGAGTGGAACACGATGGCCCACCTGCCCACCCTCACAACCGTCTCTGGAGGCTGGGATCATGTCTGCCACTGCACAAAGCCACACACATGGAGAAGAGGCAGCCCTTCCTGGGGATGCAGCAAGTCGTGTTTATCGAGCACCTTCTACGACTGGTATTGTAAAACCCGGGCTGAGCTATGTTTCTTTTTCTATTCTATTTTTTTTTTTCAGAGGGAGGCTCTTTGAGATTGTGCTAGAAACCCTAGTGCCAGAAGGGAAAGACAGGCTAGGAGGTGGTACCATGCTAAGGATGAGACAGCTCTGCCCAACCAGCTATATGACAATCCTTGGGAACTGTCCTCTCTGCACTTTGGCTCCCATCTGTAACATGCTAGAGAGGGCTGGATCGGAGAGACATCAGCATGGACTTGGTATCAGACAAACTCTTAGACTCCTGTCAATCCTATTATCCCGATATTACTGACAACACTGGCTGGGTGACTTCTGTCCTTTGTTTTCTTGTGAAACATCAGGCCTTCTGCACATACAGCTTCTCCAATCATTTCTTAAGTCATGATCACCAAATGATGCTTATGAGGTGTTCAGAGGGAAAAATATTACAAATTATTAAATACTATAAGTCAAATGGCCATAAACAGAAAAAGTCCTGAATAATCTCAAATCTGGATATTTTACGTGGGTGTACAATCTAGGTTTGCTTGGGGTTCTGACCCAAGATGTTCTGAAGGGCTCTCAGGAGCCAGCATGGAAAGGGAAGGGGCTTTCTACAAGAATGTATGCACCAGGCCCAGGGGCCGGGGACGTGGGGACGGCCTGTGCAGGGGAAGATGAGGACCCCAAACCCAACCCACCAGGAGACTCAAGCCTCCATTGTTCAGCTGCAAGCAGAAGAAAACTGATAAACTAGACTGAGGTCAACTCAGGGGCTTTGGTAAGGGCAATGCTGACTTTCAAGGGGGATGGAAGGGAAGGGAGAGAGGGAGAATCAGAGGAGGAAAGATAATTATTCATTCAGGGACAATGCATTTTTGAAAATCAAGTTTTTAAAAATGCCACCTACTTGGACATGGCAGAGAATCCTCACTAGGGCCCCAGAGCAAATGGGGTCATTTCTCCAAATCCACAGGGCTGAGCCCTGGACTGTCGTCTCCACGGGGCACACCCCAGGGAGGAGCAAATGTACCCAATCCATGCAGACACCTCCACAAAAGCTGCAGGTTCAATTCTTTGACCCTTTGGAACAATTTTACATAATGTGCTAAGGATTCAAAAAAAACCCCTTTTTTAGAGAGTGACCCATTGAGTTTTCCTGAGATGAGCTCCAAGGACCCCCTAAAGGAGCTTCCATGGATCTAAAAACCTCTCATCACTCCCTTACACAGTAGTGTCTCTGCGTCTTAGAAGAATGAGCAGGCCAGACCCTGAAACCCCAGGTGCTGAGCTGTTCTGTACCCGTCTGGCCACACCCACCACTGGCAAAGGGTGGCAGTGAGTAGGATCTGGAGGCTCCAGTCGCACCTGCATGGCACCACGCTGAACCAAATCTTGCAGATAGAATCATCACACTGCTAAAAGACTTTCCGAATAATGCAGACTAGCTGGTGAATGAGTCTTGTGCCAACAACACTGTCCTTCTGCTTCTGAGTCAATCAAAGATAAACCTTCCTGACTAGCTTTAGAGCCACCCATGATCGGCACACACAAGGCCACACAGGGAAGGGGTAAAAGGAGGGAGTCGGGGCCAGGCTGCCCCGCTTTGCATCCTGGCTCCGTCCCTTGTTAGCTCTGTGACCTCGGTCAAGTGACGAAACCTCTTTGGACCTCAGTCTCTCCTCTCCAAAACAGTCATAATGACGGTACCTGCTTCCCGGGGTTCTTGTGAGGACGAAGTGAGTCAAGATATGTAAAGCATGTAGAACTGTGCCTGACACTTAGGAAGCACTTGTGAAAGTGTCATTTTCCTTTTTATTCCACAGGACAAACGCTCCACATCAATTATGTTATGCTCCACTTTCCTCTCCCCACTCCCAACCATTTGAGGGAGGGAATATCTTATCCATCTTTGTTTTCTGTACGCACAGCGTCTGGGTTGAAATATAACAGGCGCCTGATCAATGTCTGTAAACTGAATGGGAGAATAAAGGCAAGAATGGGGCGGGGTCCCCGAAGGCTCTCATGCACCTGCTCACCTCCGTTACACCTCCCCTGCCCAGAACCAAAGCCCTCTGCCCCGCCTGGCTCGGTCCTGCACATGGCTCGCGGCGCAGTTCGAGACGTCTGCTTCACAGGGTGCTGGGAGGCGTCACAGCGCAGTAGTAAAGTCCACCATTCTGTAACTAGACTTCCTGGGTTCCAACCCCAGCCTTTCTACTTCTTACTAGACCCTAGTGAGCATTCACGTTTATCTCACGCCATCCAGAAGCCAGGCACCACTCAGAGGACTTCGTTTTCATTTCTCCCTAAATCCTCACCAAAATCTCAGAGATGCATACCATTGTTCTAACTTTATAGGCAAAGAAACTGAGGCTCACAGAGGTCTATCTGCCTAAGGTTACCGTGCTGAACTCAACTCTTCCATTGTGTTTGCTGCCAATGGCTCCCTTTTCATTTGATGTTTTTTTAAAAAATCCCTGCCTTGTTTTGAGGTATAAAGAACTAAATGCAGCATTCCGGGGCCAGCGTCTGACCCCAGGTCTAGCTGTACCCAAAGCCCGAGATCACATTTGATAATCATCTACTAATTGCTATTTTTCACCCTCCCCAGATTCCAGACTGAGCCATGGTCTGACCACACTAACATCCCCGATACAGGAAGCCAACACTTCATTCGGAAGTGGTGTTTGAGACAGGGCCCTCAAGTAACTGAGCCTAAGGCCTACCGGCCAGCCAGCGATGGGTGAGCCGCCAGCGCAGGGCCATGGACAGCACACAGCGCGTCCCCTGGGGCAGACACTCCAGAAGGAGCTTCTGCCAAGACCCATGTTGCTTGACCTGGCGCTGGGGGAGAACGCACAGGATGGGTTTCACAAACACACAACACTGGAGTTGCCTCTGTCGCCTGGACACAGGGAGAGGTCACACACCCTCCCAGCCCAATTATTACGTATTCTGTAACTTAATGGAAGAGACTTGCCCATTTATAGCCTGCGGAGTGGGCATCTCCAGCTGTTCCTAATCCTTGGCAGAGGAGATCGGAGGCCCTGCCACTGCATCTACACAGCAAACTGTTGCTAGGTTTATGTAAATACCATGGAAACCAGAGCTGTAACACAGAAAGACTCGCAAAGAAGCAACTTAACATAAGGTCAACAAGCCCCCTGACAAAAAGTGTATGTAGCGCTCAATCTTCAAAACATAGCCAACTCTCTGTTTTCCTTCCTAACCCCTAGGCTAAAAAGGCTAATGAGACTCACGGACAACATATTAAATGATGGAATTCTCTGCACAGCTCGATTTCTTCCTATAAATAATTTTAAAACTATTACCCAATAATGTATTGTAATAAAAAAGCTGACAGGGTCTTGCTCAACAAGTAATCACCAGCATGTTTTCGCACCTGGAGATGGAGAACTTTCTTATTATGTGCCCCTGGTGATTTTTAGGTGTTTCCATAAAGCTGTTGCCATTATTTATAAGCCACGGGTTACTTCCCTTCACTGTATGCTAAAATTAATGAAAACTTATTTTAAAGATTCAGAAAAGCAGAGGGTGTGTGCCAGGCAGCCCTGGTGGGGTGGGGGCAGTTTTTCTAAGTCCCTTGTGGCCTTGCCGATGGCACGTTTGATTCCATTCGCAGGGAAGGAGGCAGCACTTTTGGAAATGAGGTGACCCCTCATTTGGGGATGAGGCACTGGGGAACAGGGATCCCACCCAGATGGGGGCTGCCTCCTCTCTGCCGCCTCAGTCTTGCCAGCCCCAGAGCTCTGGGGAGCCCAGCCAGCAATAGCCACGTGTGCTGGACAGTCGCTAGTGCCGTGCGCTGAACATCCTGCTGACACCCACTGCTTAACCACCCTGGTGCTTGGTGCTTGCGGTGTCAGCATCCTGCAGGGGCAGCTCACGGGCTCTGGCAGTCAGTGTATATACACATGCATGCACACACATGTACCCACACATACATACAGGCCTGGCACTGGCCATGCCCATTTCTGACACCCCCAGAGCCCAAAGCCAAGATGGAGACAAAGCAAGACAATGAGAACCATTGGGTACTTTGAACCCCTCTACACATCTTTGTGCTCCTGGACATAATTAGTACCAATGAGTCCAGTAAGACCTACTCTAGCACCTATACAAGCCCTATCTGCACTTGCAAACACATTATGGATGTCCCTGTCTCCTCTAAGAAGCCTTCCTTCATAGCCACGTGAGGGAGGTTCACTCTCTCATTAAACCACAGAAAATGTGGCCAATTTTATGACACCTACTCACTGGCCTAGTATTCTAGCTACTTGTATTCTTATCCTATCCCCCTGGCGGAGGTATATGAATAGACACCTCTTGGGTAGACCATGTCTCACTCACCTCTAATATACCCGCTGCACCTAGCCCAGTCTCCCAGTAGCTGCCTCTTAAATCCGGGTAAGGCAGCATAGTCCAGAGCCTAGAAAGAGCCCCAGACTTGGCAATGAAAACATGGAGTCAAGCCCAGCTTGTCCTGCAAGCTGTGATCTTGGATGAGTCACTTATCCTCTCTGAACCCCAGTTCTTTCAACTGTTAAATAAAAAAGGTTAGACATGAGGATTTCTAAGGTATCTGTCAGCTTTAAACTTCTCTGACATCATAACACAAAGCTATGGTATTTGTAGCCCACAGAGACATGTTAACTTAACCCAGCCAGATAACAAGATAACAACTTGCTTTTTAAATGGGGGGTGCGGAGGGGTGTATTTTGAGGATTTTTCATTTGCCATCGAATCACACCATACAGACTTTGACCCCTGCTCTGGGCTACCGCCACAAGAGGTCATTTGCTCTGTATTTCAAAAATAACACCTGTCTAGTAACATATCCGAATGACATTTAAAATCATTAATTAACAGACTTTTCATCTGTTGAGAAAGTTGTGATTAAGGGGCCAAACATACGCTTACAAATCAAGCCAGTTTACAAAGAAAGATCATTTGAGAAAAAGGACACGAGAGAGGTTAGCTAACTGTGGGATCTGTGCTGTAGGGGACACCTTGACCAAGACATCCCTATCACAATTCCGGATCCATACAAGGGAACTAATGGATCTTGTAACTCACCAGAAAATGGGGCTCTGATGTTCGCAGAGAGCATTCACTTATCCAATTATGCTTCTTAACTTAGGAGGAAGAACCAAAAAAAATGCCTCTCTTAAAATATGTCCCTGCTCACAAAAATGATAATTTTATGTAGTTATATGGCAGTATAGAAGTGCATCCTTATGATGCAAATCATACAAAGAGAAAAAACTGCCTGCTTTCCCAGCACATGGGATAAATAAAGTCACAAGTTCATTTTTAAATTTGGAGTAAAACACAACACACTAATAATAGGAGATGCAAAATACCCATTATTATAAACTAGCCATTTCAACAGCTGGAAGCTAAGGAGCAACCAAATCACGGAGGAGGAAACAACTGCCAGCTGCAATTTTCTCTCCTTTTTTGATCCTTTTACAAGTATGTGTTGCAAGTGTTTTGACTATTTTTGAAAAGGAGGAGGAAAAAACAACAACAACAGAAAAAAAAAAACACCTTGGGCAGTCTTTTCACCGTGGTTGCTTTTCACAGGCTTTTTTTCAGATGATATCACTTCGTTTCATAAACCTCCTCTTCTTTGTAATCATCTTTGAGGAAACACAGAGAGACAGGAGGGTGCTTCTCTAGCAGCATCGGCGTGGAAATGCACCAGGATGAGCGAGGCAGCCAAAGGCAGAGAAGCATTCACTTACTCGCGAGGAGGGACGAGCCCTTTGTAGGAGAAGTTCACAATAGAGTCATGAGGGAAAATAAGCAAACATGCACCTGCTCGTCTGACCCGGACAGACGAAGAGCCGGACCCCATGCCTCGGGCTCTGTAACTCTTCCCCATCCCCTTCCTCCTCCCCAGGGTCCCGGCCACAAGGTGTAGCTGGAATGGCTGTCCTGCCTCGTGCCCTCAAGCCTCTCAGTCCCTCGGGGCCTGGCAGATGAACCCCGCGCTTTCCTCCCTTAGCTGAAGTTCCACAGGTCTATGTGAAGAGTGAGAGAAGTCACGACTCAGCCCCAGAGAGGTGTAGACAATCACTGTGCTCCCCTCGGGTCAGCCAGGGCTGACTTCTCCATCAGGCACCATCGTACACTGCCCACGAGACTTTAGGGGACCACAACAATGTTTTCATTTCTTTTAGAATCAAAAAGAAAAAAAATTTTACCTTTAGGCTGGAGAAAATGCTTTAATATAGAATGTTAATGTATTTGTCTCTATACCAATGCAATCATAAAAAATAATTTCTAACCTTCTTTTAGGTAGCAAGGGACCCCACAAAGGCCTGAGTGCCTAGAGCCCACGAAAGTCATGATGCTTCTCTAAAGCCAGATCACTCCTGCCCCTGGGCCTTTGCACGTGCTGTCCTGGATCCCTGCTTCAACCTTTTCCTAACTGATGTCTCCATTCACTACAATCAACTCAACTTCTACCTCTTACCAGATAACCACCCCCCAACCCCCGCTGCTATACTCACATTTCGCTCTTCTCAGTTTGAAATTCCCCAGCAACTAGAGGCCATTCATTCAATAGGCTCCCATTTAATAAATTTCTACTTCTTGTGAATATTATTCCTGCTTCTTCATCCTAAAAGACACATACTTCCCCACTGCTAAGATACCTAGAAGGCCCATCACCGCCTGCAAAATAAAGTCTACATGTCTCAGTCTCACATTCAAACTGCGGATAAATAGAACTCTACTACATTCCTTGCACTCCCCTCATCCAACCCCAAGGTACCCTGAACCATTGCCATACCACACAGTCACCATTTTCCAAATATGCCACATGTTCCTCCCACCTCCAGTGCCTTTGCGGATGCTGTCCTCTCAGCCTGGGATGCCCTTCCCTTTCCTAGCTTCCTGGAAAAAGCCCTACCCAATCCCTAAAATCCTAGTTCAGATGGAACCTCTTCCAAGAAGCCTTCCAAGATCCTTCTGTTCGGAGCACGTTCCCCACTCTCCTATACCTCCGCACGTTGGGTGTCTTCCGCAGCACTCATCAGGATCTGACTTCCGTCAACGGAATGTGTAGACTATGAACAACAGCTTAGTCTGGTTTCTCCAGAAACACGTGATGAAATAAGGATTCAAGGGAAAGTATTCTGGGGGAGGTGACTCCAGGAGAGGGAGAGCAGGGCAGTGAGACAGGGAAGGGGCGGCACTGAACAATGGTGCACAGTGCGTTATCAAGCAAGTTCCCACTGTGGGCAACTGGAGTTCTTTGCAGTTGGGGCACTCCAGGAGACAGAAAGAAATGTGTCTCTGGGTTATCCCCATTGAAGAATGCAGGGTGTTTACCCACCAACTCTCCTATTCCTTTGGCATTACTGACCTCCCCGGCCCCAGGCAAAGGGGCAGCCACCAGAAAAGGCTCTCCGGCAGAAGCAGGTGCTGGTGGTTGGCCAACGTGCATGGAAATGGTCACACTGAAGGGACATGGGTGGTCACTGACAGCTTCTGCTGCAGACAGCGTGAACTTATTCAGCCTCAAGTGCACAGCAGGATCCTGGGCATGTAGCAGGCACTCAGGAAGTGCTCACAAAAGGAAATCACTTTTAAGCTCTTTGAAGGCTGGGACCAGATTTTTGTTTTCTAAGTACCACAGGAGACGGCCTCAAGATAAAGACTCAAATTATACTTGCTACCAGTGAGTGATTTAACTTACTACCCACCTCCTGAATGAGACCAAGCTACATGGATTGAATTCCCATCTTACTAGCTGTTCACTATTTCATAAATGAGATCTAATTCATGCCAGCATTACAGACCAATCCTGTTCTTGTGAAGTTCAGCAATGAGGACAGTAGCAAAGTTGTAAGAAGTTAAATAATCTCCTGAGAAAATGTACCTATATCCAGAGGAACAATCCAGAAACACTGTAAGATTCTGGTAATTTCCTGAATTTCCAGCTTTCATGTAGCTTCTGGCTCCTCAGCCTCCCAGGTGGTACTGTCTGTACACAGGAACTGGCATGGAGAACACACTAGAGGTCTTCAGTGACCCCGATCCCACCGCCCAGCTTCCTTGTGATCATACTTTTGTCACACAGGGTGCACCAAAAATGGCCTTAAAGTCCAGCCTACACCAGACATAGCTAAAGACTCAAACAAAGAAAAATAATGTAAGCCCATGCAATAGCATCAGGAAAGGGAGGGACAAGCCATTTTTCTTGCCAGTTTCAGAGTAGAACAGATGTTTCTGCATCTCCAAGGTATCCACCCTCCCAGGACACCAGACACAGGTCACCCATCAGTCATTCATCTTTATGATGAGTTGCAGAGACAGCACACAGCCAAGATTAATGCACATCCTTTCCAAGAAATGCTGTTTAATGGCCAGGATATACTGAGGGTGATTGGTCATGCCAGATCACTTCAGTTGACACAACCAACCAAGTCTCAACACTTAACCATAAAAAGAAAATCCTGTGCTCCATCTTGCTAAAGCAAGGGACAGAGTAACTCACTGACAGCAAATGAGTTGAATTTTGCCTGGACAGAAGTATCCCATGGCTGAGTGTGGTGAGGCCCGGCCACCTTGGGATCTGTTGGGGAGACCAGGGATATATGGGCGTGGCCCAGCTGTGAGAACCCTCAAGCAACATGGCTGAAAGAGCACAAGAACCACACACAGGGGACCTGCCTTCTCCTCAAGGCTTGCTCCCACCTGACAACATCTTGAGAAAATCACTTCTCTTCCCTGGACCCCAATTTCCCCTTCTAGAAAATGAGAGGATAACCTCTAAGTATACCCACCCACCCCACTTCCAGCTTTACCATGGCACGGAGTTCTAAAGCTCTTCAAGCCAAAGCATATAATGTTACATTTCATTCCTAGAGTGACAGCAATAAATTGGACAGCATAGCATTTAAACTCCCCCAAATGTTAATATCATCACAAATATATTCATATTTTCACCTGAATAAAGGTAAATGCCGTATTACTATTTTCCCCCAGGCACTTTTTGAACTAAAATACTGCAGAAGACCTGTTCCAATGGAAAAATCTGCTTTACAGTTTAACTATAAAAACAAATAAGCAAAAGAGAAAAATAGAATTTGAATCCAGCTCTTTAACATCAACATGATTTTATTCCGCTCATCTTAGAGAGCCACATAGGAATTACTTTGACCACCAGAGGGCTTTCTGCACTGACAATATGCATTAATAAGACATAAGGGGTGAAACTAAAAAATAAAAGGTTCCAAGTTACACTGTCTAGGTCTACAAAGGATTGGAGGTAAAACCAAAAAGAACAATAACAACTGCAAAACAATTTGAATTTTTCCTGAATATGATACACTTCTCTATAAATATGATGAAGACAATTTCCAATCCCTCCTAAGTTTCAGAAAACCAGCAAACAAATTTGACTGGTGTGTAGAACCAAAAGGAAATCACGAATTAGCTGTCAGAGGTTTCAGAGTCTTGTTACTAAGATATCATTCCCTAAATGTTGATGTAGTTTCCTGCATCCTTTTGCCTGTTCAGTTAAAATTTAGAAGTACTTACAAGTATAATTTGATATGTTTTTAACACATGGCTTGGGGACAGCCGACCCTGTGAACACTCACCATGTGACATATTTGTGACAGTCCTTTATTGACTTGTTTAATTCTCTAACAATCCTGGGAGATAAACACTAATATTATTCCTGTTTTATAGATAAAGAAGTTGAGGCAAAAGAGATTTAAAAACTTACCCAAGGTCAAGCAGCTAATAATTGTCTTTAAAAAAAAATTCTGAAATAGACTATCCACCTCCCACCAGCCACATTTCCACTGATTACAAACAAGCATTCTAGAAAAAAAGAGCCACCATGTACCACAATCTACTGAATGAAAACATAAACCAGTGCAAGAACAGTCTGTCTTTGGGCATGAACCTCTTCCTGTGGTTCTCAGGCAGGATTCCACGGGATCCAAGGCTCTGAGGGTTCATCAGAGTGGCCCAAGGGGACTCAAGAGAGAGGCCCCACAAACCTAGAGGCTCTCGCTTCCACTAACTACTCTTCAGATTTTTCGTGTCTTATGAACTGGAGGTTCCCACATACAATTTCATTCAGAATAAGAAGTTTCTAATAATATGAAAGCTAAAATTTATTTCACCAGACATTTCCAGGAAAAAAAAAATATTCCCTCTTTGGTTTATCTTCTCTTAAACACATTTTACAGCACTTACTATACTAGGTTAAAATGTTTTTACTTGTGTAACTCCCTTACTATATGGTTGTACTCTATAAAGTCAGAAAGAGTATTTTTTTTTAACCTTATGTCCTCAACACTTACCCCAAGATTTGGGCCATAGTAAAATATTCAACAAATATTTGTAAGATGTATGAAGGAGTAAATTACTAATTAAGGTGATAACAGCCACTGATATATATATATAAACTCTGGAATTGTAGTAACTTAACTTAATAGATGTTTATTTCTTGCTCAAAGTCCAATCAGATGTTCAGTTTGTGGCCTTCCACACAGTGATTCAGGGAATCCAGGCCTCTCCTACTTTCTGACTCCACTATCTATCACCTATGCCTCGGAATCCTTCACTTCTAACTGGCAGATGGGGAAAAAAGAGTGTGTGAAGCTTGTGGTTAGAACAGTCACACGCCCCCACTTGGAGCAAGAGTGGATGGGGCGCTAGAAGATATAGTCCCTGCAACAATTCTTCACATTGGAAAAAGAGGACAACTTTGGTGGACAGCTAGCCAGCCATTTTTTCCACAATGAATTCAAGGGAAACATCAGCCTGAAAATAAGACCCTATGCCTAAGAGATGGCTTTCAGAGAAAAAAAAAATATATATACATATATATATATATGTCGCTAACCACTTCCTCCCCAAAATGCACACACATGTAAATATATTATAGCTACAGAGATATAAAATTATAATTTCTTGTAAGAACTTTTCAATGCATTTTACCATCACAAACGAGACTGCCAACTTCTTGGTATACAAATGACTTTCGGAAGCTAAAATATGGATCAGCCTAGAGTCAATATTTTTACCATTGCCAAGGGGCTGGTTTCATCCTACAAGAAGGTGTTAGTGGAGAAAAAACAAAACTGGACACCAATGCCTTATTTGGAGAGGCCTTCCTGCAGCACCCTGATGCGCAGAGAAGCCCAGAGCCCCGAGTCCGGCCACTGCCAGTATCTGCATAGGTGACATTGGACAAATCAATCAACTTCCCTGTGTCTCACTTTCCCTCACTTGTCAAAAGAGAAAGACAATACTTGCCTTTCTAAAATATCCCAAGTAAAGTATAAGGATCATGCAATAACAGCTATGGAAAGCTTGTAAAAATATTTATAACCCTCCAAAAATGCAGGGCATGGGATGGTTACATAATTGTTTTCCCAGCCAGGTGCTGATTCCTCCAACTCATTATCGCAATGGATGATGTGCTTCTGGAAACATCCTCATCAGTTAGCCAGCATTTCCACTTTACCTCCCCAAGAGTCACACTCACTTCCACTGCTCAGACTCAACATGTTACTGTGAGCAAATCCCCCAACCTCTCTAGACCTCAACAACCACACCTATGAACTTGGTGTGGCAACCCTCACTGCCTACCACCCCCCAAGCCAGAGGTTGAGGGGCTGGGCCACTGCTCCCTTGAGGATTCTTTCTCTGAGATCCAAGTTCTGACTCCCAAGTTGGAGCCAAGGGTGTTGGAAACGATACTAAGGCCACTGTGATGATTCCGCCCTCCCTTCCAATGTGTTTTTAACAGTTTGGCCACGTGGGAGGTGTGGATATTAACGACAGCTCTGCTCTAAAGCTACTGTAAAGTAACAGCAGAGTACCATGCAATCACTCTTTAATGTCAGCCATAACCTTCATAAATGGGTTTGTAATGAGAAACCCTTGTTTGTCACAGAGAAGGTATGATTGATGCAGCCTATGAGTGAAATGAAGCCACAGTGACCATCTCAATAACATGAACAGCTGCCAAATATTCATTTAGCAGAATGAGTTTAGAAAACTTTGAGCAGATTGCTTTCACAAGGCTGCCTTCAACAAAAGGAAACATAATTAACGAGCTAATATCAGCATGTGTCTGGCTAAGCTAATGAATATCAAATTACACAGAAACCTGTATAAATCATCATTACCCTGAATTTTAATTGAACTTGCAATTAAACATGACAAATTTTATATACACTAAACCTTTAATTTATACTTTCAAATAAGGAATAATTTATCATTTTTAGTATTTCATAGTTAATTTCCCAATATGTGCACTTCTAATTAACAAGGACAGACAGGCATTTAAAAAAACACACACATTCTCTCTCTCCTATGGCTCCGTTCACAACAATAATTTTCCCTTTTGTATATATTAGAAACTCCTATGTCCGAGAGTTTAAACGCCAAAGGGCCTACTTGAGTATTCCAGGAAAGATCTTACAGCTACAGAGAATCAGAGGGAATGATTTCCCCTTTTGCTTCTCATCTCTCCCCTGGAAAAAGATTGAAAGGGCCAGGCCACGTTAAAGCAACCTGGCCCAGGCCTTTCAATTACCTGCTCAACCTTGCACCCCCAGCTCCAGTTCTGTTCAGAGGACAGGGCCTCCTTTGCGGGAGGAGCAAAGCATCTTGTGTTTCAAAGCGGCACCACATCAGAAATAAACTGCCTTGCTCCAGCGTCAGAGCCTGGCCTGTTTGTTTTACCTGGCCAGCCGGTAATGAGCACGCTCCTCGGATGGATTTGTATTTTATTATTATAATTACGCCACCATTATAAACATACCTCGAGCAACCTCAGCATAAAAGGCAGGGAACGCTATTAAAACATACATATAAACACATGAGGAAACAAGACAGGATTGTAAAAGGGCTGCAACAGAACTAATTGGGTTTGCTTTTTTTTTTTTTGTTAATCCCAGCCTATTAATATGGTAAGCAGCGTGGGTCTAGGAAACTGCACGCTGGGAATCGGAGGCCACAGTTCTTTACCTGGTTAGGCCCCTAATTGGCTGTGTGACCACAAGCAAAATGCCTCCCCTTTCTGTGCTTGTGTTCTCAGGGGCAAAATAAAGCTAATGGAGATAATTGTGCTTCCATTAAACATGTAAAAAATAATTTGAAAAAGAAAACACTATAAAATGTAATAGCATCACCATTTTTCTAGTTCTGGAAGAAAAGATGAACTCAAAGAGCAGACAACAGCCAATGGAGCTCATACGTGCATCACATTTTTTCTGATGCAACGAAGGCAATTTAATTCATATTTTCTTATTTGATAGGTGAAAGAGGCTAAATAGACACTATTATCGCCATTTGAAAGATGAGAAAACAGAGGCCTGGAGAGTCCTCCTCCGTGGCAGGAGTGGGGTTAGAGCGGGGACTCAGAACATCTCAGGTGAGGCTCTTCCGACCTCACGGTGCTGCCCTCCTGCGTCCTCCCTTAGGACGCGGTGGGAGAACATAGGACGAGATGATAAAAACCTTTGGTTGGGGGACTCAGTGACGAGCACAGTGATCATCACGCCCCCCCCTACCCTGGCAGACTAATGGCTCAGCTGAATGTCTCAGGCCTAGAGAGGGAAAAGGTACCACTTTGCAAAAGAGAACTCCAAGAAGACATGGAGGCAACAACTTGAATATTACCTCTGCATGGCCAAAAATGTAAGGAAGACATACATCAGCCAAATTAATGAAGGCAGAAAACATGAGAAACTAATAAGAAAAGGAAGTGAGAGAAAGCTTAGGGCCACACTACTATTCCCTTTTATTGCAAACCCAAAGGCTCTAGAAATCACACAGAAACAAGAGAGACCAGGGGAGGGAGGCAGTTAAGAGAAATCAGAAGGAAGAGTCTTTTTTTTTTTTTTTTTTTTAACATTTTGACAAAGACTTTATGAGGGGGTGCATGAGATAATTTAGCACATTCAAATAATTTGTAAAGATCAAATCAGTGTAATTGGGATATCCATCACCTTACATATTCGTCTTTTCTTTCTAGAAACATTCTAATTATTCTCCGCTAGCTATTCTTAAATATATAATAGATTATTGTAAACTATAGTTACCTAACTGATCTATCCAACACTAGGTCTTATTTAGGAAGAGTCTTTTTTAAAAAAATTAGTTACTACTTTATGCCAGTCGTAAATTCTCACTTTGTTTCTAGAGGTCCCTTGACCAAAACAAACAAACAAACAAAAAAGCAAAAAGAGGCAGAGAGAGCTGGGAAGTTCAATGCATTTTCTGGAAAACAGTGCTTGCCCATGCCTATGAAGCAAAGGGACAAATATTTTCACACATTATCAGATAGCCGAGTAAAACAGCCTCCACCAGAATTTACAACTGAAGGCTACCAGGATTTACAACTTGTGAAATTGTGCCTGTCCGTATTTTCTCATTATGCTGGATGCAGGCTGCAGATAGAGTGTGCACTTTCTTTTTCCTTTTCTCCCCCTCTCTCCCCTCCTTCCACTGTCTCACTACTTCCTAGTTAAACCTTGTCTCCAGTTATCAACACTCTCTGGAGAGATAAGGCTCCTCTCACTTACAAGCTGTCACTAATAATCGAACTTTCAAGACTCCATCTCTAAGAGAGACTCCCCGAGCCACACAGGTCACGAGAATTAACTGCCACCAGTCCTTGCAGAAAACTCGGCTCATCAATCTATAGCTTTCTCGTCATAATTAGAATAACAGCTTTGAAAATTTGGGCTGATGTTGACTTGGTCTCAGGCCGCAAAGAGCGCTGATTAAAATCTTGGTGTGAAAGTTAATGATAAGTGCTGGTGGCGTTGCCGTGGAGACAGGGACAAACAATTCCCTCAGCTGTGACATTTTCAATGTCCTGGAGAAGAAAAACTGTCCTCTTTAGTGTGGCAGCGTATGAAGCTTATTTATGGCTACAGGGCTCGGTGGATTGATGACTGTCGTAACATACTGTCAAATCCTTTACTGACACATTCATTTTTTTGGAGCCCCTGGTGCAGCAGAAATAAAATAAAATAATAAAAACAAAACCAGGGGGAAAATTCTCCAGCAAACCACAGACAGCCACCAGTGGACCTACCCTGCACTATAGGACCTCAGAATTAATAGACAAAAAGAGTTTGTACTTCTTGGCTCTGTGGTCAAGGAGGAAAGATAGGGATAATGAGAAATCGCTGAGTAAGAAGAAACACTACAGTAGCCACCAGCTCATCCTAGAAATGTTTGCTATCAAAGTAAGCTATTTGTAAATATCAAAGATGGAACTATAATCAAGTATGCTCTCCCTACTTATCTTAGAGGATAATACCTTAGAAACCTAAGGAAGGCTTTATTTATTTATATTTCCCACTTATATTTTTTTTATATATATGTATATATTCGTGGTGTACTAAGGAAGGTTTTAGAAAATTCTCCCAGGTACTGAGACAAACTAGCACAGCCACTGTCTCCATTATACAGCATCCCAACCACGGCAGACACTCCAAGGTTCCATGCAGTGATATTAGTCTCTAAAATCTCCGGGTAGCTTTACGGTCTCCAGAACAAGCTCACATTCACCATGTCCATCACCCTTCATCATGTTGCAGAGCAAGCATCAAATCCCCACTATATTTACGAAGATACTGAGGCTCAGTGAGTTTACGCAGTGTTCCCAAAGAGACTCAACCACTTAATCTTCAGTGGTCACAGCAAGTAACTAGTCACTATGCCAGACCAGGCCTCTGGCCCCACAAGTCCTAAACATGGGGTCTGTTAAGAGCTGTAGGCTGGCGTGACACGGCGACGGAGCGGCTGCGTTTCTGCGGCAGATAAAGGGACTCCTCGGAGTCGTGGTGAGTCCATAAAGACTTCTTGAGGCTCTGGCATTTTTCTAGTTTCTTTCATTCAAGGATCCTAGTCATCATCATTATTATTGTTGTTGTTATTAATAATGATAATGAAATAAACTATGCAAATGTGGGGAATGGCTTTAGCCCTAAAACACAGGCAGTAATGTGGTAATTTATCCAATAATGGAATCGCAAAGTGATTTTATTTGCTTTTATGGCTCCTTTCTTTCAGAGGCGCTGGGCATCAATAATGGCGATAGTAATGAAATCAACTATGCAAATGTGGAAATCGTTTTTGCCCTAATGTACCAATTTAGCCAGCGAAGGAAATTCAACACAGTCTGATGTGCTTCCCGACACCCGGGAGGGAGAGCGTCAAAGCTGACCCGTGCTCAGTTACCCAGATGTGCCCAGTTACCCAGATGTCTTAGTTTTCCAAGAACAAGGCCCTGTCAATAACCTTTGGGTAATGACCAAAACCTTAGCTCCATGGTGAAAACTTTAGGAAATGCACTCAATGACTTACATAGAGAGAGCGATTTTAATATGAGCACGAGATGTGTTGATTTAAACACAATTAATTTTCTAGGTGGAAGTCCCACAAAAGGGCCCTAGGGCAGGCAGAGGCTCTCTGGAGTCACCAACTAGAACAGACCCCCTTAGAACTGGCCACTTCACCATAGCTGTCGAAGGCTCTCTCTTGATGCCCCCTGCCAGATTCTGCTTTTTATCTGTCTCTGATCTGGATTCAGCAGGTACATTTCTCTGGCTAGGTGGCCAGAGCTCTGAAGGGCCCCAGGGAAGCTCCAAAGAGGCATCCCTAATAGCCACCAGGGGAGCTGAAGGAGTTTACCTCTTCCAAGCCCTGGGTTTTCAATCCTCACTTCTATAGCACCGGTAACACATGCTGCCATGATAAAGATGGGAAAAAAGCACACAGAGAACAAGTCCAAGATAGACCTGGAAGGCCAAGATCTTTCCTAGTATTTATCAATGAATTACAAATTTGAAAAACCTGTGAGATCCCAGAAGATGAAGACTTTAACTTATTTTTCTTTGTGTCCCAGAGCTTGACACAGTAAGAGTTGAATAAATGAAGGAATGAATAAACAATCAAAAACAAAAAGAAAGAATAAAGTAGGCTTCAGTGAGAAAGAGCTGTAGATGTAAACACTCAGATACCCAAAAGCAAGGAATATTCATGCCCAGTACTGCTCTTAGATCCAAGTAACCAGAGCCCCTGCCCAAGGCCAAGTGCTTTAGAAGGACCCACTCTGGCCCTCCTCTATCCACCTCCTACCTTTACGGGATGAGGAGTTCAGGGTCCAAGGACATTTCTAACCTGGAGCCTATTCCCCAGTTAGTAGATCTTGTCATGAGTACCCAGGACCCAAAATTTCTTTCTCAAACAGCCCTTCTTTTGGGGCCTACAAGGACCCCTTCCCTGGGTTCTACCTCCCAACAGAGCAAGGTTCCACCAAGGCATGCACCCATAAACCCAAGACATAGCCAAAGAGCAGCTGTTGGTGGGTGGAGCTCAGATGGACAAGTTGGATGTCCAGTACATGTATGTGCACAGAGGCCTCTCATGGTGGAGATGGAGTTGGGCAGAAAGAGAAGGGGAGGGAGCATTGGGCAAAGGACCTCATTTGGGCTCTCACCCTGAGTCCCACAGATGTTAGGGGTGGACCTGCATATATACCTGCACCCATCCTCTAGTTTAATTTGTCTGCAGTCGATTTGGGTCAACACCCTGGGGCTGGTGAAGGATACCCAAGGTATGAGAAAACACAATTACATTGTCACTCTTCAACTGGTTGATGACTTGGGGAGGGAAGAAAAGGACCACATGAAAAACCTTGGGTTCTAAACAGATTGTCAATATTTAAATAAATAAATAAATAAATAAATAAAGGAAACTCCAGCAGTCAGTTCTAATTAATTCACAGCAATCAGCTTCTCTTGTTCTATTAGTTACCATTACAGCAACACACTCTTGGACAAAATACCAGAAGCTTTCATTAGAATCATTAACATAATTTGATAACTGATGGTATTTGATTTCTGACTTTTGCACTTTGACTTGAAGCTCAGTGCAAGATGTAATCTCATTGATTGTCTGGGTTTTTTTTTTCTT
>VBSM01003143.1:48669556-48693194 GCA_008086735.1 Cheirogaleus medius
AAAAAAAAAACCGGTGTCATTAAGGCATGAGTGAAATCAAAAAACGACAAGGAAATCTGAATTGAGGTTGAACAAGTCAGGCTGTAAATCTGTCTCATTCCCACTGACAGTAGGTGCTGAAACACAGAGGCTACTCCCAGATCACTGGGGTTCAAGGTGAATCACACAGAGGTAGAAACAATCTCTCTTCCTCCTCCTCCTCCTCCTCCTCCTCCTCCTCCTCCTCCTCCTCCTCCTCCTCCTCCTCTCTTTTTCCTTCTCTCTCTTTCTCTCTCTCTCTCTCTGATTATCTTGAATTTTCTGCTATTGATGAATAGGAGAGGTACCTAGGCTGACTGTATACAAGGAATCAAATAAATATTCCTAGCCAACGACTATTTTTTTGGCTTGACTGTCTGGCATCAGGTATGGGGAAATCTCTGGACAAATATGATTATCACGCAGGAACTTTCATGTTCAGCAAAGACAGGACAGACTTGAGTCCTGTGCAGTAGGCCTTTATGAGTCATAAGGACATGAGGTGGGCAGGCAACAGTGTTTCGTTTAAAAAGAAAAGTGGGGGTTGGAGGGTGGAGGGAGAACAATTTCCAAGAAACCCAAATTCCCATTAAGATTCAGAGTCAAAGTGGATCTGCAATGGTGTCCACTTAGCAACTGTGGGTACAGGAAGCTCCGTCTGTGTGCATGACCCGCTCCAGAGGTGTACACGTGGGGATCATGCACTGCACACGCACAGCTGAAAAGGGGCCCAAATCAATCTCTTCTTTCTCGTGCCCTTGTCTTCCCCTCCCCCAATCTGGTCTCAAAGGGGTTTCCTCCATCACGTACTAATGGTCTGCAATTTATTTTAAAGAGGCTATTTTGATCCTCAAGAAGTACTTAGGGGAGCCGGGAACCATAAACACCTCCTTTTTAAAAAATTTGTTTCCTTTTTCCCAGCCTGTAATTTAACTCTGACTGGCACCATTCAAATCAAGCGTTCCAAGCACACAGACTCCCATCAAGTCAGCTCCAACTTGGAGCACATTTTTACGACCAAGTTAGAAATCCCGTAAAACAAGGTTTTCGGAGGGAAACGTTTGGCAGACTTAACTCTTGTGGTGCAAATATGCCAGGATGACATAGCAATTAGTTATTCAAAATACGGGAAGGGATTACAAGCTTTTTCAAGTCGTTTCATAAATATGTCCTCTTCTGGTATACAATCAGTAATTATACCATTCTTACTCAACTGTAAACTTCCTGCGTATGATTTATATCTCATAGAAATCAACACAAAAGTATTTGTTTTCTCAAAGGAAGAGCCCCAGCTCTAATCTCCAAGGCTCACACACATCAAAGCTGGAGAACTACTGTTCTGCCTCACCAATGTAAATAGAATCATACACAAATATTTATGCAAATTAATAGAGGTCTGCAAAGAAACATTTATCTTCCGGGCCTGGTGAGGATTTGCACAGTGTTCCCCTCAGAACACTCCTGCAAGGGAGAAGAGTCCAGGAAGATGGAACCACAAACAGTTGCCCCTGGAATTTGTCTTCATCCATGCAGAACTAGTACTTTGTGGATGTAGCCAGCCGGAGGAGAATCGGGCATCAAAGCCGTGGGTGAATGTTTCACACATCCTCCTCCTACTCTCCCCCCAAATCCAAGAGGCTGCAGCAGTTGACCACTGCAGGAAAGGAGGGGGAGAAAGGAAGACATCTCTGGCTGAGTGGATGCCCTTAGCAGCTAGACCCACAGGCCTGCATTCTAGCTTTGCCTGTAGCAACCATCCATAACTGCCTGTAGAATGGTCCAGAAAAGATGGGTTTACATTGTAGCTCTAGGATTAAGACAAGCACATCTGAAAAATTTGAGCCTTTGTCTTTAAATATCACATTGGGCATCTCTCTGTCCCAAAACTCAACACATTTCATAGAAATGATTCATTTCAATGGCTGTCTCCTCCACTGGGTTACAAACTTCTTCATGGCTAGACTTACCCAAGCACCATGTCCGGCAAAAAATGTTTGCTGAAAATGCTGAACTAAGTTCAGTAGAAGCATCTCTTCTGGAAAAGCAAACACCAATTTTTTTTTTTTTGAGAGGGTTGGAGCTCTTGAAGTATTGGCCTATAACCAAAAAGCTGACCTTCTTCAATATTCTTCTCTGCATTTGAATATTTTAGTACAAGTGAGAAGTCAAAGCACCCCATATCTAAATCAGACTAAAGCCCAAGTTGTAGGAAGGCACAACATTCTGTCCACCTCTTTGTAACTGATGTCCAACACAAGACCAGGCATATACTATGTACTCATAAACACTTCCTGTATAGAAAGATACATGCTTGGAAGATTTTAGTGTTTCTCAAATGTCAACATCTCCAAAGACATGTATTTCCACATCTGGTCCCTTATATTATAGCACAAAATTCTCACCACAAAAGTTGAACTTAAAGGTTAAAGCCCTAAACCAGCAGACTCCTCTTTATGAATAAAACACGAACAGGCCAAGCCTAGAAGTAAATTGTATCCCAAAGTTACCTATGAATTATGCTGTAATTTGGAATATATTTTCACATAGAGCATGGTCAAATTTCAGAGTGACCCACCCATAAAGTTTTTTATCTTAGACATTTCTTGAGTGTAGGACAATCCAAAACTTAGACTCTCTTTTTTTTTTCTTGTTTTGGGGAATTTCCCATTATGTGTGGTCTGTGAGTGGGCAGTGCCTATCCCCAAGTCCCCAAGGCCCAATAGAAGCCAGAGCTCCCACACCTCCCCTCTCCCTGCTTTCCTGGCCGTCAAAGTGTTGACAAGTCCCTCTGCTCAGGTCTTCAAACTTTCCCATCTAGACATGGAATCAGAAATAAGTGAGACAAAGACAGACAGCTGGTGAGAAGTCATTTGTGATGGAGCAGTGTCAAGTGCCGGGGCAGAGGCTCCTGCCTCCAGAAAGGTGTCTTGTGTCCTGTTTCTAGAACTTCTGGACATGCTTTGATACTAACTGGAAGAACCTTCCCCTTGCCAGCCAGATCCTTCCAGCCAGTTATGAGAACCCCTAAGACCCTTTTAATGTATTCCTTCTTTTTTTGGATTAAGTAGCATGAGGCAATTTCTTTGTTTGAAACCAAAGGTCTACTGGTACACTACAGACCAAGATCAATATATGGGATGGGATATATTTGCTTTAAAAAGTAGCACGAAGAAGTGCTCTAGCAAAACTAGTTCATAAACAACATAAATCTCATATACCAAGAAAAGATTTTGCTTTTCCTTGAATATTAGTGCTTGAAGATAGACCATTTTGATAAGTAGATGGTCCAACCTTAGAAGATCCATTATTCTGCCCCAAATGACCTATGAAACCATGGAAAAATTTCTTAATCACTTTAGCCTTAGTTTGCCCACTTATAAAATAAAAGGACTGATTAGATGATCCATAAAGTTCCCTAAAGCTCCAGCATATTATACATCTAAGGTTTAGTGAAGGTGGGGAAGAAATACTTTAGGACTAGGAGGCATTCTCCAGCCCCTTTGTCACCTCAGAAATTGCTAAGCACCCCTAATTTCCTACCCTAACTCTCTCCAAACATCAGAAGAACAAGTGTTGGCATTATGTTCCCCATCTCCGCAAGGGTGCTGACCCTAGACTATGATCTTGATTAGAAAACGAAAGGCAAGAACCCTGTAATGTTAAAGGCCTAATTAACTTTGTCATTAAATCAAACTCTTCAACTTAACCTTTGGTTCTAGGAAAAGAATTGTTGATAGAAAATTCTGCCACTCATTGGAGAGCCATTACCCATTCTGAGAGGCATATTTAAACTTATTATTACCCCAAACACATAGCTAGATACTCCTATTATACATGGCATGAGAATGTCCACTGGTTCAGAGCAGAGCTGGGTGTCTGCTAATGTTGAATACATTTAAGCTTTTCTATGGTAAGACCTTAATTTCAGAGATTTATAACCAGTGTAAATCTGCCCTGAACAGAAGCCTGACACAAAATTACTTTGCCCAGTAGCAATTTTTTAAAGTTTTGGACTAAGTGCCTTTTATTCAACTTTACAACCAAAAAAAATGAAACAAAGCAAAGCACCATAAGATCTGCCTTTAGGCTACAAATACACACACACACACACACACACACAAATGCATGTTCCCAGAGTTAGCACTGTTATCTCTCAGCTCCAGATGGACCAAGATCCATGGACCAAGGTCCCGGCAAGGGTGAAGAGGGGTGAGTAAATACACAATGAGACTGATGTCAGAAACCCATGGCCCAGCACGATCCTATATATAACCAATGGGCTGGGCTGTTTATATGAAATCGTTACCCACATACACCATCAAAGCATCAGGGTCACTTTGCTGAGTGAATCCAGGTTAGTAGGCAGCAGTGGCTACTTATGTAGGCACATTCTCAACAGTTAGATAAGATGAGGCAAGGAGGCTACCACAGGCCCACACGTCCCCATCACACACCAGGAACAACCAGAAGGTCTAAGTGTTTCAGAGGCAAGAGGCAGTGAAGAGGAAGAAACCACGATTAAAAGAAAAAAAACAACTCTTAGATCACCAATAAACAACTGAGTGTGCTAGGTACTATTCTAAGTGTTTTATATGTGCTAACTTACAAAGGCATCATCATAAACCTACAAGGTAGGTAACAGTTTTCCTTATTTTCAGAGGAGAAATTGGTTAAGTAAATTACCCCATATCATACAGCTAGCAGGTGATGGAGCCAGAATTGGAATCCTAGCAGCTCCTAAGTTTGTGTAGGATCCACTAATGCCAATGTATTCTCTCCAAAACTGTGATCTCATTATTTCGTTCCAATGCCCACGATTGATTGTAATAATGAGAATCATAATAGTAATAATAGCTGATATTGATGGAATATGTATAATATTATGTCATATATTTTACATCTACTTTCTATCCATTAACTCAATCTTTACAATATTCTGATGATGGGAATACTTTTATCATCCTTAATATACAGATGAGAAAACTGAAGTGCAGAGTATATATCAACTGTCCAAGGTCACAGGTTGGTACAGAGTGGACAGATACCCACACCCATATCTATCTGACTCCGAAACCAATGCCCCCCCTACTCATGCATAATACTCACTTCTCAGACACCCTCTGTGGTTCTTAGCAGAGTACATGCAGGGCCATCACACGAGCAATTTCCTATGCTACCTCCTTTCCCAACTTCTGAACATGGACCTACTACTTCAGAAAGGCTTTCTGCCTTCTCTCAGGTGCCATTCTAAACCCCGCTCGACTCCTTTGTGCAAGGTGCTCTTCCCAATGGGGATTCTCCTAACTAAGCATGCTCAAGCTATTCCAATGTCATGCAATATTTGAAGTTTTCTCTTTATATCATGCCTCTCGGTTTCCATTTCCATTTAGCACTGCCGAAGTCCTAGGAGTTACAAGTGTCCATAGCAGAGTGGTTATTCAGTGGTTGACTCAGATTCTGGAGTCAAGCAGTCTGATTCGAATTCTGACTCTGACACTAGCTAGCTGTGTGACCTTGGGCAAGTTCCTTCTCTGTGCCTCAGTTTCCTCATCTGTAAAATGGGCACACAATGATTATGTACTTCTCAGGGTTTTTGCAAAGATGATATACGTAAAGGACTTAAGACAGCACCTGGTACATAGTGAGGGCTCAATCAATATTTGTTTTTCTTGGTGGTGGTGTTTCAAAAACAGTTTTAGTCTTAGCTAATCTCTGTCACTAGGTACCCTCCACTAGAATCTACCAGACACTTAACAGTCCGATTCCTCTTAAAACCCCACTTCTCTCATGCTGTTCGTTGGCTCAAAAGCTGCCCGTCATCCAGTGACTAAAGTGCAAACACTCGCTATTGGAAGTAAGGTTCTATAAAGGATGGTGGTGACCACAGGATTTCCCCATAGCTTTCAGGATAAAATTCAGTCTCTTCTCCAGGACTTGAAGTTCTTCAGAAAGCTGCCCGTTTCCCACTGGATTTCCACTTTTCATCCAAACAAGTCCTCTCCCCCCGGCCAAGGAACAACAGTCACTGCACCAAGGAGTCTTGGAGTACTCCTCCTCTTGTGGCATCCCTGCATCTTTCCCACACCAGGCTGCAATTCCCACCTCCTCCTAAATGCCCAAATCCCGCCCATGCTGCCGAAGCAGTGGTTTGGAGGGCTCATTATGCATCAAAATCACCCAGGGAACACACAGATGCCCAATGAGTCTGGGGTGGGGTTCAGGCGTCCCAGTCTTCCACAGCTCCCCAGGGGATTCTGATGTGCAGTTGCAAAGTTGACATGTGCTCATGGTGCCTGGAAGCTCTACCTGCTTTCAAATTCACACTAAGCATTATTCTGTTATTTGGCATTTCACATAAATATACTCTGCCTCCCTATGAAACTAGAAACTCTCTGAGAGCAGGAAATACATCAAACCTGTTTATAGATACTGTGGCCAATCCCATGCCACTCTCTCCTTGGTTGTCATGCATATTTTTGGTGTGCGTTTTAGTCTTGACTGTCTGGAGAACATAACTTCAGGGCAGATGGAGATGACTGACAGACACTTTGTATCCTCTGTGCGCCTGGCGCCCACTGAGCACTCAACTATATAGGGAGTCAGCTGACAAACAGTAGGTGCTCAGTACCAACTGGAAGACTGCACAACTAGGTTATCATGAAGAAGGCAACGCACATGCTGTCCACCAGACACACTGCACAGACAACATCAATACCCTAATTCCCACCATAAGAGATCAATCCAGTGAACCTTTCTTGAGAGCCAGCCATCAGGGTACTGAAGGGAACTGGCTATCCTGAGGCACAATGGTGGTGGCTGCTGAGTTTTTATCAGGCATCTATGATATCCAACCATTATCCTCTCCACTAGGGCTCTCTGCCACCCACAGCTCTCCAAAGGGGACTCCGAGTTGTGGCAATGGAGCAGCTTGGCCAGATGAGCTCCTTAGGCTCCCCAAAATCTTTAAATGAAGAATTATTAAATGATTTAGTGGTTAAGAAGTTATCTGTGATCTCTGAGGCCCCCTAAGAAGCAAAGCAACCCAGGGCCAGTGTGCATGGCCATGGAATTGGTCTGAGTCCTGACCAGAAGCTTCGCTCAGTGCTGGCCATAGGTGCCCGAGGCAGAACTTTAAGATGAATATGTGATACATTATCCACTGCTATTACCATCCTACCATAGCCGAAAGAAAGAGGCTATTAAACATAATACATAAAATAACATTTAGTAAGGAAATCTGGATAATTACTTAGTAAAAAGGACATTGAGTCAGGTTCTAAGCCATTGCCCTGAATTGGGAATGGTATTACTTATGTCTTAAGTTAAATTGAGTAAAACTTCCTAAGCGCTCCCTTAAAGAACACCTGTAAGTAATGAATTGGAATATCTCATCCATCCTGCTTTGTGCTGCATTCCTGAGAAGCAGGCCAAGATTTCCAGGCCCCACAACCCAGAGCTCTCTGGGCTGAGCCAATTCAAGGACATCCCAGCCAGCGGGAGTAAGGGTTCCCCTAGTGTGCACTGGAATTTGCACAGACAGACAGAAGCTAAAGGGTTCAGTTAATAACATATTTTCTTCCTTTTGCTGCAATTGATGGGTATTAAAATGCATTCAAAATTAGAGCAGAGACTATGACGAGCAAATGCACTATACGAAATCAGAGAACATTAGAGCTGATTAAGTTCCAGCAGTAGCACCATGAGCACTAAAACCCATTGATCATCACTGTCACACTAATTCCTTATGTCCATCTGGTACAGAATAAAGTGATCTCATCCAGCCTTGTGACATTAAATATCACCTGTATACTGATGGAACCCCCCCCAATTCAGTTACCTTCTTGACATCTCTACTTGGATGGCTAATAGGAACCTCGAACTGTGCACACCCAGAACCTAACTCTTAACTAGCTCCAAACCTGGCCCTCCTACCAGCTCCTCCTTGCCAGTAAGTGGCACCTCCATTCTTCCCGTTGCTCCTCTGTCTCTCGTATGGCATTTCCAGCCATCAAATCCTTTCAATTCTTCCTTCTGAACATCCAGAACGTGGCCATGTCCCATCACCCTCATGGCAACCATTCTCACAATCACACACACCACTTCCAGAGTGATCAATCTGAGCTTAAACTCAAGTCAAATTATGTGCAAAGCCTCCCAATGGTTTCCCTCCTAATATAGAATAAAACCCAAAGTCCTGCCCAGGACCCAAAAGGCCCTACATGAGCCAGCCTCTGGAGCAGTCCATTCCCCCACTCACAGTACTGCACAGTCACCAGTGAGCTCCGGCCCCAGGCCTCTGCACCCGCCGTTACCTCCATAGGCACCCAGATCGCTCCCCCACTCCCGTCCTGTAGGGCTCTGCGGAAACGCCATTCACCAGAGAGGCTCTCCCAAGTCTCACTTTATGAATGGCAACCCCACCTCTCATCTACTCCCTCCCACGCTCTGTTTGTCTTCACACTTCTTCCTGCTTCCTGAAGGTTCACTGCGCTCCCACCACCATCACACAGTCGAGAACTTAAGCTCCATGAGGGCCGGCTGGTCTTTTTAGTCACAGCTGTTTCCCAACACTAGAATGTAACAGACCCTCAGAAAAGACTTGTTGAAAGTGTAAATGAAAAGGCACACAGTTAGCACTCATCAAATGTTAATCAAATAAGTCATTCTTACGTTAGGAGGCTCTACTTCCAGTTGGGGCCAACTCCCCTGGCATGAAGGTCAGCCTTCTTTCACTACATGATTTCACCACTCAAAATTAACGAAGCACACTTGTATGTTTGTGTGTCATTTCTTAATCTGTAAGGCACTTTCACACATAATTACGTCAATTTTTACATGCTTCCAAGTTTATGATCCAGGTAGTTCAGACAGGTGAGACCCACAGAAAGGCATTAACATCAAACCCAGATGTCTTAGTCCATTCAGGCTGCTATAACAAAATATCTTAGACCAGGTGTCTTATAAACAACAGAAATTTATTTCTCAGAGTCTTGGAGTTGGGGAAATCCAAGATTGAAGTGCCAGCAGATTTGGTATCTGATGAAGGCCCATTTTCTAGTTCATCAATGGAGCCTTCCGGCTATGATCTCACACAGAGGAAGGGGCAAGACAGCTCTCTGGGGTCTTATCAGGGCACTAATCCCATTCATGAGGGCCCCACTCTGATGACCTAATCACCTTTCAAAGGCCCCATGTCCTAATACCATCACCTTGGGGGTCAGGTTCCAACATATGAATTTGGCGGGGGCTGGAGGGGGACACAAACCTTCAGATCATGGCACCTGGTCCCTTGCTCCTCAGTCCCATACCCGTGCCTCATGCATATTCTCTCTGTTTGGGTGAAATGCTGGCTGAACCAGATCAGAAGTTTAGGGTAGTCCTTGCCTTCCAAGTGCTCACAGCATCCAACCTGCCCAAGGACACAAACAGGCTTGCATAAGACTTGGAGATGACAAGTCAAACGTGCAAGTAAAATGCTCCCAGTAGTGGCATTTCTGGAGAAAGAGGATAGGCCTGTCCACTTCCACAGGAGAGCTACTGGCAGCAACTTCTCCTGCTATATCCTACTTTACCACCACCCATACCAAGCCTTCTCAAGGTTCTGGAAGTGAAGCTGAGAGAGGATAATGGCAATTAAGATCTGAAGAACAGCAGCTAAACCCTGGCTGCTGCCCATTAGAATCAACAGAGGAGCTCTTAAAAAGTTCCAAGGGCCAGTCCCAACCCAAACCAATTAAATCAGAAGCTCTGTGGGTGGAGCCTAAGCATTTTATTTAAAGCTCCCTAGGCAGTTATAAAGGACAGCTATTGTTGCCAACCACTGTTGCAGGGCTTTCTCATTACAAAGTGCTTTTATCTGCATTATCTCCTTTAATCATCCTAAAGGTCTGGGGTGGTAGGTGGAGCAGGCATCAACACCCCTAAGTTAGATGTAAGAAACTGAGCCCCAGGGATGGACCGGCTCACATTCCCCTAGTTAGCTAAGGGATGACAGAACTAGGGCCAAGCATGGTTCAAAAAAAGAGCAGGGAAGTCTGAAGCAGCACTTCCCAGATTTTAGGGGGCCTAAAAAATCACCCAGGAATCTTGTGAAAATGCTGATTCTGATTCAGTAGGACTGGGATGGGGCCCAAGAATCTGCATTTCTAATACGCTCCCAGGAGATGCCAATGCTGCAGGTCTGTGGACCACATTTTTAGTAGCAAGGGCCTAACAGACACATGTCCTCAGTAATTAAACCAAATCCATTCTTGCTTCTTCATGTGGGGAAGGCCAGGGATGTTTCAGCAGCTTCCTGGCAGTTTTCTCAGTTGGCCCAAGTTCTACGCTATACTGTACCATGACCACCTGGCATTCCCCAACCTCTACCTGTGTGCACTGAATCAATCTCGTTGCATTCTGTGAAGCATGGTGCAGAACCCCTCACCATCACCACCACCAACACACACATACACAAAGTAAACAAAACCACCAAAACCCAGCCAACTTCACGACCCTCACATGACCTGCCAAGCAACCCCTTCTGTCCAACTCCGAGAACACTGGCATCAGAGTCTCCTCTCACCAGCAAAGATGAGCAACCCTGACCCTGACCATCATCTGTCAAGTGTAAACCGATTAGCCCGACACTGCTCTATTCCCTGATATTACCTCTTTATTTATTCAGGGGTGGGTATGCTATTCCCAAGGTAATTTTTAATGTTTTTGTGCCTTTTAAATATCAGCCACCACATATATATGGAGAGAGACTTCAAATGACTGCCTAAGATATTCCATTTCAGGCTTAAATCTTTAAATATACTTATGAATTTTTGACTCTGACAGATTGCCTAATGTCTCTTCCCTCATAATGGAAATAGGGACCAGGGAATCCTCATTAACACCATCTCACTGGGGCCCTCTCCTTTTGAGACAGCTTCCATCTCAAGATTTGATCCCATGTGTGCTTACTGTGAGATATCCTGAGGTCACCCAGCCTTGGGCCTGGGCATAGACCTGGGTTAGTCTGCATCAGAAGATAAGAGGGCCATGTTTCTGCTTCCATGAAACAGGTCTTTCTCCCACCAGTCTGTAAACCAATAGCTGGAACATCCTCAAAGTTGCTAAAAACCCACCCATTCTTCAGGTCCCAGTCTTGAAGTCTTGTTCTCCACTGCTCAGTCCAGCCTTCTTTGCCAAATCTCTACAGCCCGTAGCTTGAACCATGCAATTTAGCAATTCATTAAGCATAACCAGATAATGGAAAAGTCTTATCTCTCCAGCTGGGGAGGGCCTGGCTCATTCTATACCCCCACATGTGCCTGGTTTGATGCTATGCACAAGCAAGCACTCAGTAGCAAACTGCTGATTGACTTCAAAGGCTAAAACTGGATTTCTTTGGCAGCCACATACCACCACTGCACATCTAGCTCTGATCTTTAGTCAGTTGCCAGTTCTAAGAATGGCCTGGCACAATCACCCAATCTCACCATTCTTTGCCACTACCAAGTTCCTTCTCTCTCTACCCAAGAATGATTTAATACCTAAATTTGATCCAGAAAAAATATCACAATCCAATTTTTTTTAATGCAAAATCACTGACATCACAAACAAGGAAGGAGGAACAACTTAAGATTGCAACCACCTCTGCTCTGAAAAGCAAGGAACCCCCTCCCCGCCATGGCTATCCTATACAGCCAACTCCTTCCAACTCAAGAAAACTGAAGGGGAAGAACCTATTCATGTGTTTTGTTGTAAAAGGAAAGATGACTTCTATTGTCCCTAATGGTGGCTCTAATTTTAGGTTTGAGCCTAAAAATCTGACTTATTGTATTTATCCTTTATACATGTCTGGGAGATTATATCACTTGCCAACATTTCATATTTTTACCAGGTAGGTTATTAAGGTTCTCAGACAGAGGATGATTTTATCTCAGTTTCTCAAACCTCCACAACACCCTTGAATCAGAGATTTCCATTCATACCATGTGGCATAGATATATGTCATACATCTAGACAAAGACATACATATAACATATATAGACATACATGACACATAT
This sequence comes from Cheirogaleus medius, assembly GCA_008086735.1. NCBI lineage: Eukaryota > Metazoa > Chordata > Mammalia > Primates > Cheirogaleidae > Cheirogaleus > Cheirogaleus medius. Next base: position 48,681,613 of record VBSM01003143.1, read on the forward strand.
AGAGACATAAATGACACAGAGAGACAAAGAGAGAGGGAGAGAGCACTCTTTTTTGGAAAGTTTGCATTCAGTTGTTTCCATTTATAACCACTGGTCTTTATGCTACAGTCAATGGACAGAGGAAAAGGAATTCTCACACAAATAGTGAGGCATTTTCAAAGAAAACATTTCTAAACAGATTACTACAAAAAAAACCACATTTTTATCCTAATATCTATTTTTGCATCTTGTCTAAGTTCCCTTTAGTAATTACCAAAATCTCGAATAAGCAGGCATTTCATTTTCCATCCTTCTGCTGTGACCGTATTGGCATCCCAAAGTGAGCAGAATATGATATCACAAATATGTGTATATTGATGACCCAGTTGTTATTTGTACGTTTGAAGAATGACATCTTTACTCCTCTGTCATCAAGCAGAAGTAATTAAGAATAATCAAGTGGGTGTTAATTGGATATAATGAAACAATCTCCAGTCAGCCTGAGCCTACTATTTGCCTCCTACTAGTAATTATGAACACTAAACACTCATGCTAATCTCTTTCTTCTTACAGAAGCTAAACAGAGATACAGTATTTACTCAGCTGATGGCTTGTTTTGTCTGCAATTTAGTCTGTTTTAAGCTAGGAAACTCATAATTTGCCAAGCTGTCACCAGCTGCTGGGCCCAGACTAGGGATGCAGGGTTCCCAGTGACAACAGTTCAGTGTATGTCATCTGAGAGGAAAGGACAGATATTAAATTGACCTCTAGTTGCAATTGTACCTGGACATATAAATGCCAAAGAATCAAAGTTGTAAGTTGTATTAACTCTACGCTACTTGTGGATCACGCACTCATATGCCCAGGGCCTCGTGAAAAAGAAGAGTTTCCACATCTCAGAAATCTCTATTTTTCTCTTTAGAACTGTTGCCAGGCCTCTGCTGCCACAGAACGGGGGACTAGCCTTTGATCATATTACTTCAGGAGCCTCTTGGCTGTTGGACAACGATTACAGTAGTGAACTAAAAGTGTCTTATCGAGAGTGACCATTAGAAACGTATTACTGGCCATTAAGCAGATGGTTAGATGTTTTTAAAGAGCTCTTACATAGTAATAGAATCCGGAGTCACTGACTATATTTATTACTCTCTTAAGAAAGTGGAAAAAATAAAAAAGATCGAATGTTTGTTCCAGAGGTGTTTAATTTCATTCTCTTAGGATCTTGGGAGGTCATCGATAGACTAAAAACTGCATTTTAAAACAGGCTTCTGAACAAGGTGATTAAAGTTCATTTCCTTCCTTCCTTATCAGACCTCAGCGAGGTGGGGTTCCAAATGAAGCCCCCTGCCTGATGGTAGCAGAATCAGTGACATGAAACAAATATGCGTCTAGACCAGAGGTCAGCAAACTTTTTCTATAAAGGGCCAGATAGCAACCATTTAGACTTCGTAGGCCACAAAGCATATGTCACAACTCCCCAAATGGGAAGTTACAACACAGAGGCAGCCTTAGATGATAGTAAATGAATGGATACAGCTGTGTTTCAATAAAACTTTATTCACAAAAAACGGTAGTGGCAGGATTTGGCCTATAGGTCATAGTTTGCCAATATCTCATACCACACTGAAACCTGCTAAAGTAGAGATGATGTTTGGGGAGACAAATTCACCTGCCCAGGCCTTCATCAGGGCCCCCTATTTTAATTTGTAAAAGAGATCTCGTTTTCTCTGATAGATACAGTCCTTAAAATGTGCTTCAGTCAATATATTCTAAGTTACATCCTAATTTTCCATTAGTACATACTTTTACATAAAGTTTTATCCTCATTTTTGGACTGAAATATAAAGAATAGCAGTCACCACCTCTCTCCAAAGCATTTTTATAGGACTTCATTCATAAATAAACATTATTTTGCTATCATTTATATAAATTATGTATTTATATAAAATCACCTCTTTTTTCCTTTGTTCATAATTTCAGTTATTGAGTTTTCTTAAAAGTAGACCCATCTATAATTATTTGGCAAATAAAATGTCCATTCTAGGTCATCTATCAAATAGGGACCCATAACTTAACATGACAGAGATGCCCCTTGGATGTCTCTAAATAAAAGGATTTTACTGAACTTCAGAGTAAAGTGGAAAAGCACAATGACTTAGGAGTGAAGGTCCCTGATGTTTTAGTCCCAATTCTTTTGCTAAATAACTGTGTGGCCTGGGATGCATTACTTAACCTCTCTGAACCTCAATTACCTCTGAAAAATGAGGTAGTTGGAGGAGAAGATGGCTAGAGTCACCTTCCAAGCTTTAATATTCTCTGATCAGTGGATAGGAAACAACTTAATTAGCTCATTTGATTAAAGGATAATACTAATGAGGCCAAAGGAGCAAGTTAAATAGCCATGCAAGGCTAGCTAGTTTTATATAGAGAAAAACACTGTCACCCAGATTATCACTCAACTTGGTTGAATGGGGGGTGTATGGCTAGTTCAGTCCTTCTCAAATCAACAAAACAGAACATACGTGATTATAATGTCAGAAGTAGCTTCATATGACAATATCATTAATATTTTTAATAAAATATGACTACTAGACTACATAATCAAGGATTTCACCCAGTTTCTTTCCAGTTATATAGTGCAGGGTCATTTCCTACCCAATGTGTCATGGACAAGTCTATGGTCCTACTGTACATGACTGGTGTGCAGTATCCACCATATGCAATCCATTACGTAAGTTCGACAACATGCAAAGTGGTCCATACATTGCTTAACAAGACAAACGCAGCAATCACATGCTTGAGTGTCCTGCTGAGTTAAATTAGTGTAAAAGTTTCTAAATGCTTATGCTCTGTTTAGGCACTTATCTAGTCATACACTGGTAACTGTTTGCAGACCAATGTCAACAAGAAGACATGGGTTGTCACTTTCTGTTATGCAGAAGAAATTTTAGCCACAGCTTAGGGGCAGAAGGAAACAAAATTAAATGTATTACCCTCAAGTTGCTTATTTTCTTCTCTTTTTCTAAGTTCACATTCACTCCACATTTCCCAGTTAACCTTGGAAAGTCCCACCACGCATATTCTTCATTGTAGCTTTATTTATTCATCTATTCAACAAGCATGTACTGAACAGCTTCCATGCGCCTGGTCGTGTTCAAGGAACCTGGGACCCAGTGGTGAATAAGGCAGATGTGGTCACTGCTCCAGTGGAGCTTAGTGAGCATCTTTTGAGGAGGCAAGTCCTAGGCATATGTGCTTATGCAATGTCTATGTTAAGTTACTAAAGTGTGGACAAAGTGCGTTATCATCTGAAATTCTGCCATGCTTCTTTATATTCAGTGAGCCCCATACATGATTTACTAAACATCATACATGTACCCTACAATCCAATGGCTTTGGATGTACACAAATGGATGAGCATTGACCTCATTCATTGAGCCCTGGTCTCAAGGAGCTCACCCATGTGAACTTCCAGGTGGGTGAAGAACCAAAGTACCAGCACCATTTCTATTCCCATAGGTTCTCTGAGGCTGACTTTATTCACAGGAACTTCTAACTGGGCCTACTTGGACACACACATTAGTTACAGAACGTGCCAGGCTTGAGCTGAAAGGGTCCACAGATCTTTTAACGTTTTACTGATGAAAACCTGAGACCTGGAAAGATGAAACCACTCGCCCAAAGTCACACAACTAGTAGGTGAAAATAAACTCTGTGAGGATTATGTCCCAAACAGGGTCACCAGGTCAGGATCTAGAGTTGGCTGGCACATTTGGGAAAGGGCCTGCCAAGCACGCAAAGAGCCTGGCTTCAGGAGGACTGCTTTAATCAAATGAACAGAAAGCCACAGGATGTGGTGGCAACATCACTGAGCAAGGAAGCAGCGTGAAGCCCTAAGAGGCACTGGGCAGACCTGCTGTCCTCCCCAGGCCTCCATCTTCTGAGCTGGAAAATAATGCTTGTGACTTCCATGACCTGAAAGGTCCCCTTCCACTCTCAAGTTCTACTGTGCAAACATGACATCGATGCTTTGGAAATGTGGATGACCTGCTGTAAAAAGCAGGCTGCAGAGAGTAGGCAGACGCCAACCATCGAGTTACTGTCAGGCTCTGTATCACTTCTTTAAACAACCATTATCACATTCGCATAATAATGGAATCTAGAAGCTTCCAACACTCACGGCTCTAGTAGGTCTAGCCTATGAGGCCATCTATCTAAGATCTCATCCTAGCTGGCTCCAAGTGAGCTTCTGACCTTCTTAGATCTCCACCTGCCTTTCCTAGATCACAGGACTTGTCACTTGGTGCTGCTCTTTAGCTAAGACCTTGGACTCCTCCTTGTCTATAATTTAGGTTATTCAGCCTCAGCAGCCCCGAGAATATGGCCCCTTGGATCCTATCCAGTCTATAGGATCCCGCCACAGTTTAAACCTCGTATGCACAGTACTGGGGGTCTGTTCAAGTTATCCACAATTAACAACACACACACACACACACACACACACGAGTCACCTGCCCTCCAATTACTAGTATTATAGTGGAGGAGAACTTTCACTGAACTCTACTAAGACATGTTCCATTAATTCAACACTCACCTGCCCAGATAATCTAAGAGCTCTTTAAATCCATTAACAAACTTCAATATCAGGTATACAAATGCTTGTGCACATCCAGTAAACTGAGAAGAACCAGACTGTCAAGGCAGCCAAGAAAAAAAAAATAAATAAAAATCCCAAAGCAGCTTACGGAAGGTCAGAATTCCTCCTTACGCCTCCAATTTAACAACAAACGCCTCACAATGAATAACTTGATGAGGACAGGGCTCTGTACTACAGTGAGAATTTTTCTTTTATTTGGCAAGCAATGAAATCATTAAGGTAATATATCACCATTCCCGCTAACAGAATCTCCTGGTGTCATCTCCTTCACTGTACGTGCAAGTGGAAGACACATATCTATTGTCTCTTACTTCTGGAAGTTGTAAATGTAGGGAAATTGTCATCATTAAATTGAATATAATGATCCTCCCCCCTTCCCCTCTTTTCATTCCCTGGCTCTGTACCTCTACTGGGGCCTGACACATACCTTGTAAATGTCAACACAAAAGTGTGTCCTGAAGACCAATGGGCAGCAAGTTCTGATTACCAGCAAAAATCCATCATGCGATGCCCAGCACTAGCCTTGCAAAGAGAGGAAATGGTAATGGCTTTGCTGTGTGAGGTGGAGAAGCCCAACCTCTAAGTGTCTCTGGTGGTATTGGCATGTAATGAAGATGGGTAGAAACCCTCCCCTCTTGGGTGTGCTGTTAAGGATAACCACCAGCCTACCCGGCACTCTCCTGCCTGCTTGGCTCAACCCTGGGAACTGAGGGAGAACCAGGAACCTCTCACAAGGTCAAGATGAAGAAAATTCCCAGTTAGGGCTTATGGAGGGCTCAGACCAGGAAGCCAGCCCATGCAGGAAAAGGGGAAGGAATATGGCACCCGAACCTGCCTAGAGGGTGCCTGGCTGGTTTGCTGCAGAGGAGAACAGGTAGCTTTGATGTCATCAGCATTTAGTTTGAGAGGTCAAAATGAGACCACGGAGCAATGCTGAGCCAGCACCGGGAAGAAGGAGGTTTCCTGACCTAAGGGATTGTGCACTAGGCAAGGCTGTTGTCCATGGGTTGTCAGGGGCTGTCACTGGGGCACAATGACTGTTTGGCCTTGAACATTAGTTATGTTATGTAAATTACATTTAATGAAAGTGCAGCCTTGGTCCATAAAAACTTAACAATGCATTTGTCTTCATTTGAGCATTCCCCAGCAGCCACCACCTCCCTTTACAGGCCATAATAACTGGGCTTTCACCGCATGTCCCTGTCCTCCACAGCCACCACCAGGAGGGCCCTGGAAGGGGGAGAGGAATCAGCTGACACTTAATAAGACAAATGTGCCATCGTGGAGTTGGCATTGGGTGGCCAAGCACCACACAGGACCGTGGAGCAGATGCGGCTGCCCTCACCCCCGCCCCCCCCGCCTCCCCAGGCCCTCTTTGTCAGCAACATTCAGATGGCTGGAAAGGATCGAATGCAGTTTTGCATTCCTCAGAGCTGGATGTCACCTCTGATTCATCAGCAATCATTTATTAAGTGCCTCCTGTGTACACACTACATAGCAAAGACAGACATATCTCTCTCTTCAAACATGTCACAAACAGGAAATAGTTTCTGACTCTTTCTAAGATACCCTACCTTGAGATGCCCATAGCAAGTTTTAGGTGCTGCGGTTCTCAGTTCTATGCCTAATACCTCTGAAGGAGGAATCAGAAAGAAAATAAAGTCAGTCAATTTGAAATCCTTGGCTGAAAGTTTCAATACAGGTCCCCAGAGTTGAAGAGGAAAGGAATTAGATATTACAGAGAGTAGAGGAAGTTTGGGTTTTGCCTGCCTTGAACAGAATCTTTATAACTATTTACCATTTAAAGAAGTAAAACTCCTTACCACCACGTGTAAGGCCTTCCATGGACTGACCCCCTACCTCCCCATGCTCAGCTCGGCCCCTGTCCTTCTTCTACAGCCACCCAGGCCTCTTCTCAGTTCTTCATAATCGCCAAGCCCCCTCCAGTCAAGAGTCTTTGCACTTGCTGTTCCCTCTGCTTATGATGTTCTTCCCTCTCCTCTTTGCTAGTTATCTCTGCCTCCTTCGCCTCCCAGGTGAGACATCACTTCATCAGGGAAGTCTTTCCATATTCCCGAAGTCAAACAAGGTCCCCCCATAGCACCATATCCTTTTTCCCCCTAAGCCCCATCCCTGCTGTGATCTGACATCTGTCCCTGTCGTTGACTGTGGTGTGACTATGTGACAATCCTTAATCTCACTAGACAGGGAGCTTCATGAGGGCAGCAACCACATTTACTCCCCCTTACACTAAATCCTTAGCACCAAGCACACGGAAAGCAGCTAAAGCAATTGTTAAATATATACAGACATACATATTGATTATGTATGTCATGTATATTCTTCTTCATGAATACGGGAAAAAATACCAAGAAAAGAAATATGCTTATATTCATTAGATCAGAAGAAGAACTGAGTGACTGAACACTAGAAAGAGCTGCCAAGAGAAGCCAGGTGGACTCCAAGTGAGAACATCTTCAAGAAAGGATCATCCCTTCCAGACAAGACAGCAGGCAGGTGGATCAGATGACCGTTCATGACCCTGCCATTTCCATACCTTTTGTCCTGGCTCCCTGACTGTTCAGCCATGGTGGCCACATCCCTTCGCATGGTCTAGAGGCATTGCTACTCCAAGAACAGCTCACCTAGCGGCCTTGACCTCCACCTTTTGTTGTGCTCTTGGCTCCCTGGAAGAACATGGATCCTTTTGTTTTCCAGGCAGTGAAATACAAAGCATAAACACAACCACCACCAGTCTGGCAAATCCTGACTTCCTGAAAGTCAAAGGCCACAGGAGTTTGTTGCCCGGCCCCAAAACCTAGCAGAGGAAAGGGAAAATCCCCACTCAAGGGATGTCCTTACAAAATTCTTCTCTCTTCTCTAGATGTCAAAGAAGTTTTGATGAATTACTTGGCCAGAACTTCCTGGGAAAGGAGATTATCCCAATTTGTTCATCTCACAAAGGAATTGTGTGAATCCTATTTGACCCCTGTTTTTCCAATCTAGGGTATGAATTTAGCTAGCTTTGAAAATGTTTTAGGGCTTACACAGAAATTTGGTAAATGTCAGTGTGAAAATTTTAATTGAGTTATTAGCAATATCTCTTCTTTGAATGACCTTTTAGTACTCCTTATAACATATCACCTCCTTTTACTACCTTCTGGCTGACAGTTTCTAATATATTCCTTCTTCCTAGATGATATCATCTGTCCTTGGGTGGAATTAACTAAAGCACTCTACATTCAGAAACTGACATTAATCCATAGCCCCAGATTTGTAACAGCTGCTGGTATAAACACTGTTTCCATACATTGGGTTTTAACAATGACTGAGAAAATGCATACTACTCACTGGGCACTGATGACACGCAAACAAAGGAATCAGAGTGACAAACAGCAATGATTTTTAATAAACATTATAAAATTAGCTTAAATATTACACCTACCACATAAATCTAAGAGAATATGGCTTGCACCAGAAATTTTATATTGCTCTTAAGAATCACATATGTGGAAGAAGCTAATCATACCAGGAAATTATAAGGATGAATGGCAAACAAGTTGTTTGTCCAAATAACTTTCTGATACTCAAGAACGGAAATACAGAAAATACAGTCCCATATTCATTGTAACTCAGACATTTTGCATCATTCTAAGAAATGGAAAAAGTAAATCAACATGGCATGTAGACATAGAAAGGTACATTCAGAGTTGAGAATCACCAAACAGGGAAAAGATAAATAAAACCCCTTCCCCCAAAATTCTCAACCCCCGTGGCTTTTCCTAAGACTTCAAGGTACCCAAACCTCATACCCTGGTGTGAAGGTCACCAAAAAAGGGGCAGGAGGTTGCTTCCCCTTGGCCTCCTCCAGGTCTCTTCCCCAGACTTCATATTCTGCTGGAAACAGGTGCATACATATCACTGCAACAATAAGCAGTGACATCTGTAGGGACCTGGTCGGCATTTTCCATCAGCTCAACCGTGTTATTTAGAATCCGAGGCAGTAAATGACCAGCGTGAACACCAGACTGCTGATGCAGGTCCCAGGGCTCGAGATGGCTGGTAATTAAAGTATGTCTCCCCTCGCTGTGCAGCAGGAACCTGGTGGCAGGAAGAGGGCATTTTCTTCCAAGGGTAAAGGTACGTGCAGGCAAGGCTAGTGGAAGCAAAATTCTGCAGGAGCCAGGTGGGTGTTCAGGAGTTCTGCCCCTTTTCCTGGTCCCTCACACCTGTGGCCCTTACACTCGGGACTCTGCTGATTCTGGTGAGAAAATGCCAACACGCTCCTCACACCACTGCCACCTCTCATCACTCAAGTTACAAGGAGGTCACTGCTACTACATTAGGATATTGTGAAGATGAGGTTTATGCCCCTGTGGGGAAGGGATTACAGGATCAATGAGTAGTAAGGTTATGCCTATTAGTAGTCACCTGGGGAACAGGTGTGTCTCCAGATAAGCAGCAATATCCAAGAGAACAGACCTAGGTAAGTATGAGAGAAGTATCTCTCTTTGGGCCTGGATCTGGAAGGTGTAAGTACCTAGGAGGGCACTCCAGGTGCTGTGACTTAAGGAAAGAATCTACTGAATAGAAGTGAAGCTACCAAGCAAGGGCCCAGGTGACCTGGGACAGACCTGGCAGTGTCCAGAACCCTGGGAGGTGGCTGGTCAAGTCAGAATGAGAACCCCAGGCTCTGTAAGCCAGACTGACTAAACTCTTGGTACTCTCTTGACATCCTGTGTTATCCCCAAGAAAGGTTCCAGTCTGTATCATTTGTGCTGTCCTAAGGACAGTAAGAAAATAACTTACCCCCGGGACCCGTGTGGCCACATTGATCATAGGAACATCAAGACAGTTGTTTCTCTCTATAGTTTGCCTGTTAGACTCATCTAAACCCAGTTCTTGGGTCTAATTTATACCTGTAAGTAACATATTTCACTTACTCATTTATCCACCCAACTTACTGACCATTTAGTGTGAGTCTGGACTCACTGCCCTAGGTATGGAGCTATAAACACAAACAGGATGTGGTCTATGCCATTCAAGAGCTCACGCACGAGCTAGGAAACAACCTAGAAACAGAACCTTAACTAAGAGGGTGACTCTACTGGTGGGAATTTGAGAGGCTATGTCGGCTCTCATGTGGGAAGTATTTGAGTTCAGGGGATGGCTTTGGAGGATGCTAAATTCACAACTAGAAGGCAGACACCTCTACAGCCCTGTGGCAGAGGATTCCATGTTAACAAGAAGAGATTCAGGAAAGCAATAAGAAGAAAGTCAATTTCTCTCAGGGGATGAGTTCCATCAAGCCTGGTCGTACATAATGGAAGGCTGAGATTGCGGCAAAGAATGGGAACTGGGGATCCAAACAGCCAGGATCTAGTTGCAACTCGACCGCCCTGGGAAGATGACTTGTCCTAGCCAAATCTCTGGCTTCCCCCTCTATAATACAGAACCAGGCCCTGCCCCTCCTATGGATGCTGCACAGCAGTGGTTCTCGTGCGTCGCCGCTGGACCCATAGCATCAGCATCCCCTGGGAACTTGTTAGAAACGCAAATTTTTGGACTCCACCTCAGACCTCACGAATGAGGAATTCTGGGATTAGGGCACAGCTAATTCTGATGCATTCGCTCTTGCTTCAGAAAGAAATGACCTTCCAACCTTTCTCCATAAGGAAGAAGCCTCTCCTCCTTCCCCAAACCCCTCCATCACCGACTCTGCCACGGAAGTGTTTTTCTGTCTTCTTCATTAAACCCACAGCTCCAAGAAGGAACAGGCTTGTTTCCCTATAGTCTATACCATGAAATTCTCACCAAAAGCAGCATGAAGCAGTATGGAGATGCAGTAGTAATTTTCACCACTGTCTTCCACTTAGCTGCGGGAGTGGGGAAACCAGCACTCCTCCCTCCCTGTCTGGAGCACGCGGGCTGCAGGCCGCAGTAAAGCAAACACAGGGAGCTACGCAGTGCACATTACTGTTGTCCACCGTGATTGGGCTGGTGGAGGGTCAGGTGATGGATAGCGGACAGGAGGATGTTGCCCTGATACTGAATAATTTTTCGTGATTACATTCCTTATCCATCTGCATGTGCACACAAAGATGTGGCACCCAGACACCCTGGCGCCCAGTGAGCTGAACTGACAAAGCTGAAGTGTAATCTGAGTAGTTGCGTTTCCTTCCGCTCCAGTGAGTGAAGCAGGGGGCCCAACTTTCCACTGTTTTGTTCCGGTAAGTGTTAACAGCAAGTGTTACAGCTAATGTTAAAGTGACTGACCAGGGAAAGAACGGAGCGGCACATGGAGAGTTGGAGAATAGCCTTTATTCCACCAGCGGGCTCAGCATGCCACCAACTTCTGAGCCCCGCTTCCTTGTTCTCCAGTTTTTATACCCTTGGTAGGATTCAAAAAGTGTCCAATCAGCAACAAGCTTTAACATCCAATCAGCTGTGGGATTCAAAAAGTATCCAATCAAGATCGCGAGAGCAGCGGGGGGCCGAGGGAGGTGAGGGCCTCACCCGCACACCTACTCTAGGAGCGAGAGCAGCAGGGAGGTGGCGAGCGGACGCCTCCGGCACTCGACTGTAATGACCGTTTTCCCTGTCAATTTGTCCTTTGTCATTAGTATATGATATTTATAAAATATATATACACATATTTTATAAACCTCCACTCAATGGGTAGCTTTGATCTTCTGATAACACTGCTGAAAATTTTGCCAACATTTTACAGCATAATGTTATAGAAACAGCACTAAATTGTGGAGCCAAATACCTGGCCCTCTTTGAAACTTAACTTTGCCTTTTATTAGTAGTGTGACCTTAGGCAAGTCACTAAAATTCTTGGGCCTCAGTTTCCTCATTCATGAGGTAGGGTCACTACTCTGTGTTGGGCCCAAATCACAGAGTTTCTCCCACTTTTACTAAATTAAATTTTCCTTATTGATTA
>VBSM01003143.1:48693245-48781082 GCA_008086735.1 Cheirogaleus medius
GTGGAGGATATGGTGAGTCTGGGGCCAGAGAAGAAGAGCTCAGGTGAGGACACGTGTGGGCCTCTGTAACAAGTCTGTACATTTCACCACCTTTGAAGGCAGAGAAACAAGAGAGAGCTGTTTTGTCCTGAGAACTAGCACATCACTTGGCCATTCTACCCTCTCCTAGAACCCACATCAGTGCTGATGCTATACAGGGACAGGAGAGCCATGGGTAGCCACGATTCTGCCACCTCTCCTTGCTGCTACTCCCTGCTGATGACATTAGCTGGAAGACTGCCAAAGCTCAGAGAGAAAACCTAACCAAAACGATCATAAAGCCATTTGGAAATATACAGGTATGATCAACACACTAAATAATAATTACTCACATATGCATTCCCTGCCAATCTTCATGTTCAGGTGTAACTGTAACCTGCTCCAAATGAATCGCCTAGTTTTAAACACCTGAGAGTTATAGTCCTTTGATTCTAATAAAGTAACCCACCTATCTCATACCCTGGGTTTGTAACAAAGGCACTGCCATGAATTGAAACCCCAAAGAACAAAGCCAGTTGAAATTTTTAAACATTTACTTCAAACTTTTCATTATGGGTTATATTCTTCTCAAATATTTCATCAAGCCTTTTTCCTCTCTCTGGTTTAAATCTCAATCACTAAAAGGAATGATTCGAAGGCAATAATGTAGAAACAAAAGGGGAGATTAAATACAAATTAAGCTTTCATTTGTACTGTTTTTCCAGACTGCATTAAAGTGATTGAGCTAACTTTGTTATAAAGTAAATTTTACAGCTGTTAGAAATGATAGAATGTAAATTGGATTATACTATTTAAATATTTTACAAATAATTGAAATGGCATTCTTACAAGTTATGTTCCGATATTCATGTTCAAACATAGTAGATCATGCTGACCGGCTCTAGATATTTATCTTTCCTTCTGCCTGATATTTCTTCCATTACCAAAATGAAACTCAAGGAAATGCACACAAAGACAGGTCAGGGGCACCAGTTAAGCTGATGTGAATGCAAAGACATGATGATATAATTTAACCTATTCGAATTAATTCATTCCAACAGATACGCATTGATTACAGGGCACTGAGCAAGGTACTGGATACAACAAGGGAATAACCAGCCTTGCCCTGAAGGTGCTTACTGTCTCCAAGAAGGAAGGACAACGAGCCAAATAAAATTATGCTAAATAAAACAGAATAATATAAATGCATGACAGATGTGTAGGGAGAGGCACTGGCTTAAGGGAGAGTTGGGAAAGGCTTTATGAAAAAGATGGTATTTAAGCTCAGTCTTGAAGCATGAATAAAATTCCATAGGTAAACAGGTAAACACTGTAAGAAGCACATACAAGAATCAAGGGAGAAATAAATAGCCCCAATTAATGGGAATGAGGAAACATGTGACATGTTTGGAGAACAGAGAATAGAACAAGTCAGAAAGAGCCGGAATGCCTAGAGAAATAATGAGATATTCTCTTGGTCTTTCAACCAGCATTTTTGATTATCCACATGCCCATGAGAGCTGTGGGGGAATATAAAGAACATAAAGCAAGATCACTTCCCTCAAGGAATTTATATTTTAGCAGCTAAGACCCATAAATAAATGCAATGTAGAAATCAAGAGGTATCATACAGCGGTAGGGACAGGGTGTTTTGTAAACTTAGTGGAAGGAAAGGTCACTACTAAGCAATGAGGAGGAGGAATGCCTCAAAAGATGGCCATGTAAAGGAGGACACATTCAACGTATTCACTCATTCACTTAAAAATATACATTTATATTCAGTTTCCTCATATGTTGGCTATCGAGCAAATGGAAAAAAGGAAAATGAACAAGGCACAGTCTCTGCCCTTAAGGAACACAGTCCAATGCAGCAAAGGGTAAAGTGAGCAGGAAAATATGATCCTGGGAAGACAGGCTCACATCAACCCAGAGAACCTAGGATTTCTGAACACAACCAGTCCCATATTGGGAGGCTGCAAAACTGTTGAAGATGTCCAAGCGGAAGCTTTTAGAAGACGGGTCTGTGTCTTAGTGTGAATGGCCCCAAAAGTAGAGCTTGAGATGAGGACATGGGTGTAGGAAGCTTATCTCAGAGATGACCCAGGAGAACAGCGGAGAGAGACTGGAGGAGGAAACTTCCAACATCAGGGAGTATTACCAAGGTGCTGCTCTGGCAACAGGGCATGACTCCTCCAGTCTGCCCAGAAAGCATGTTGAAGGCCTCCTGGAGCTGTGTGAGGGCCAAGAGGCTGGGCAGTTATCCATCAGCTCGGTCCCCCATCAGCTGAGGGCTGCCCTGCTGGAGACACTGGCTCCACTGCACTTGCAGGCTATACTTAGCTTATGCACAGATCCATTTGGCTCTTGGGAAGGTCCTGGGGCAGACAGGAGACAGACTCATGGAGTAACCTGAGTTGAGACACCATCAGCAGGAGTCTGAGCCCACACGGAATACTATGCACCGCAGAAACCAGAGATGGACTAAGAGGATGTGACCAGGCCCCTAGTGTCTGCTAGAGTCAGGCAGCAGCCTGCATTCGGGGGAAGGTAGAAGGGAAAGAGCTAGAAAAACCATCATTGTCTAGCCTGGGAAAGAGAAAGGTATGGGAGCTAAGCATGTGGTGGGACTGGTGACAGAGGGATGGGCAGGGAAAACAGCCCCAAGGATTAGGCAACTGAGGAACTATTTCGAGCTAATGAGATATATCATAGAAAACTGAGGTTCTAAACCTCCAGAAGGCAAGATGGTGTCACGGGCAGAAGAGAAGTGACCACGAGAGGAGCAGTGAAGGGAAAATGATGCCCAGGAGGAAGAGGGAAATACAGGACTAGAGCTTTGGAGAGTGAGAATTCGAAATCATCAGCTTAGAGACAGCACTGGAAGTCACAATTTTGCTAAGACGACTATATAACAAGGAGGGGAGGGGATTACTAAAGATTAGTACTGTTAAAAAAAATCTATAGTGAATGGGAAGAGAAGGAAAGTAATGAGACAGAAGAGGAGAGATCACAATGTCAAAACAGACAGAGAAAGGAAAATTTCAGGAATGAGAAGCTGGTTGACGAGGGGAAGTGATGCTGAGAAGACGGGATAATAAGAGACCTAGAGGCACCCACCAGATGTGCTGACTGAGAAGTCACAGGAGAGCTTCAAAGGACATGTCCCAGCAGAGAGACAGGCTGCAGGATCTGCCTGGCAAAGCTCTAAGGAATAAGGGAGTCAGTCTCTTTCAATGAGGGCTCCTCGTCGGAATCAGAGTGTGATTTCTGGGACTGGTTTCTCAGTACTCCCAAGGGTGGTGTATCACTAGTACCTTTCTAAATGCAGAGAAGTCAGATCATCACACACAATCGATGCCTTAGGACAGGGGTCAGCAAACTTTTCCTGTAAAGGGCCCTGTGGTCTCTGTAGCAACCACTCAATGCTACTGTGGTTGTGCCAAAGCAGCCAGAGGCAATACCAAAGTGAATGGGCCTGGCTATGTTCCAATAAAACTGAAATTTAAATTTTATATGTATTTTTCATGTGTCAATAATTACTCTTTAAAAAAGGTTTTTTCAACCTTTAAAAGATGTAAAAACCATCCTTAGCCCATGAGGACTACAAAAACAGATGGTGGCCAGATGTGGCTTCCAGGTGATAGTGTGCCCCCACCTTAGGACATCAAAGCTTAGTTATCACCCAAAGTCCCAGGTGAGAAATGCCAGTCCATATAAATGAAGAAGAGGGGAGAGGACAACAGTGTGAGGGCGAGATAGAACCAAGAATTTGTTTTAAGAGTAGAGAAAGCACATGCATCATGACAGGTTATTAGGAAATTATCTTTGGAAAGGGAGAAATAAACATTCACAAGAGAGTGGTGGATCCCAGAGTCCTAGACAGGGAGAAAGAAGATGGAGGAGTGAGCCTGGGTCAAGAAGAGGCAGGTGGCTTCTTCTGGGATGGAAGGTGAGAGGGAAGGCAGGCTGGAACCAGATTACGGAGAGCCTGAGAGCCAATCGGAAGAGTTCACACTTCATTAAGTGAGCAATGAGAAGCTACGGAAGGTGTTCAGGCCGAAGAGTACAGCCCAGGAATCAGTAATACACTGGGTCTCCCCACTGCAGACTGAATAAATGAGCAAACACTCTGTGTATACATATTTACATAATGTGGGTATGACCAGAATAGGAGAAGCTGAAAATATGTGATAACAGACCCTCTTGCTCAATAACCTGCTCCACAAAGGCATTCTGGGAAGGAAAGATAAAGCAAGCTGACATCCTCAAAGACAGCTAGTTCAATATATCCATACGTAAACGTGCCCTATCCTCAAGACTCTGAATAGCGCACGTGGCAAGTGTCCGTGACGGGGCCTAGAGTAGGCTGGGGTTGGGAGTGGGGTGGGGAATGGCAACCAGAACTAAGCTCCGCTCTTAACTTCATTATTGAGCATCTGCATGATGCTAGACAGGTAAAATAACTTCTCCGGGCCTCAGCTTCCTCAGGGTCAAATGGTGATTAGAATGTTCCATGTATCCCAAAGGTTTGTTATAAAGATCAAAAGAGCCAGGGGACATGGAAATGCTTTAAGAGTGCAACAGGCTACACAGATGCATCATTGTAGCTGAAATAAACAAAAAGTCCTATGATGCCACGTGCCAGAACCACCTCTAGACCCTCCCCTTACTCATACCTGAATCCTCGCCCGATGGGTGGTAGTTAGTGATCTTAGTAGGACTCACCCTGGTCAAAAGACAGCTTGCTTGGCTGACCTGACTGCCTTTACCCTTTTTCTTAAAAACTGTACATCTTTTGGAGAACAGGAAATCCTTTCTGGAAGACATGCTCCCAGGGTGGGGCCAAGCCACTCACATGGGACAGTGCTGAGAGAGTTGAGGACCCTGATGAGGATCTCCTGGACGAGGTGGCACTTCAGGTAGCTGGGATGAGAGAGCCAGAGGAGGGTGAGGTGGCACAAACTGCACACTCGTTTCGGTTACACCAGGCGTCTGAATGCGCTGGGAGAAACAGCCAAAAAAGTGGGAGAGGAATACCCAGCCAACATCAGAGTCTAAGGAAGTGAAAAAAACAAGAATGATATTTTTCTTCCTTGCACAATTCAAATTCTGATTCTGTTTTTGCAGCTGAAATACTAATGACATAATTCTTTAATATTAACCACAGAGTTAGCAAGAAGAGCCTATAGTTGATGAAGCAGTACAAATAACTCCAAAGCCTACATTAATATAATGATTTAGTGTTTACTAAGAACTCTTACTTCTCTTAACTCTTCGGGCTACAGAATAGGCATGGAATACAGGCAACACAAATATAGTTACCCCAATTTCATAAAAAGAAAAAGGAAACTGAGGCTCAGAGAGGTTAAGTGACCAACCTGAGGCTACACAGCTAGTAAGTGTTCACAGAGGGTTGGTGTGGGAACCTGGTTGTCTGCCTCAGAGCCCAGCACTGTTTTCATCCATATCCACTATACCTCCTGGTTAAATATGGCCATGAACTTGATCTTTAGGTTGGCAGCATCCTCCTACCAAAAGGGATAGTCAATACCTTCTCACATTGACAAAAGCAAAGTAACAAGACAAAGCAAAATCAAAGACCAGAGGTCAGCAAACTACAGCCCGTGGGCCAAATCCAGCCCACCATCTTTTTGTACAGCCTGCAAACTAAGAATGGTTTTAATATTTTTAAATGGTTGAAAAAAAATCCAAAGAGGGATAATCTTTCATGACCTGGGAAATTATATGAAATTCAGATTTTGGTGTCTGTAACACAGACATGTCCATTCACTGACACAGACACTATGGCCGCATTTATGCTATAACAGAGTTGAGTAGCCCCGACAGACTGTACGGCCCACAAAGCCAAAAATATTTTACTAGCTATCCCTTTACAGAGAAAGTTTACTGACCACTGCCCTAGGTCAGAGATCTGTAAATTACAGTAAGAACCAAACAAGGTACCCAGAGAGAGGAGTTGCTGGAGAAAATAGAACCCAAAGTCCTGGGTTTATCTTGCCTGTAAAAATGAGGTTTTGTGGGATAAATCCTTAAAATGCTAGTACCTCCCCACTGGGTGTTGTCAGGGTTCATTTAATAGTTTCATGAACAAAACTGCTTCCCACAGTTGCTTGCTTTAATTTCTCTCTATGCCCCACCCTTCCCTACGTGCCTACATGGGTTGAACCTCATCGCTTCTAGAAATGAAGATGCTCTGGTGTCAGCTGTAAAATCTGTGTCTCACTTCCTCAGACAAGTGGATATTTATTGACAGGGTGTGGGATAGAGAAAGAAAGGAGAGAGACTGCCTGTCCGGAAGGCAGTAACCTTGGTGCAGAGGCAATGTCACCAGCCCCAAACCATCATTCTCACAGATGTACAGCATATTATTTAAAGGGAAACAAATATCAGCCACTGAATGTCATGGCAAGGACACATCTCCTGCCTCTTAACTAAACTTATCAGAGCTGCAGTTTAATATGGTTCCTTTTTCATCCTCCCCTCAAATTCATCTTCCCGGGCAGCTCTTGACACCACCAGCAAACAGTCAAGAAGAAGATTTAGTGACGTTAGCTTCAAACAGATCTAGATTTATTGACATGTGGGCTGGCTTTCTCAGGAGCTGCAGTACACAGGATTAATTTTAACTGTTCCTTAATGTTCAGCGCTGCTTTGTAAATACCCAAATGTCTGGCTGCTCCGTGGTTTCGTGGGTGAGGTCACTTTTCACCAGGATCGGGATCCTCAGCAGTGACTGAGCTTCCTGTAATCAGGCCGGCCAGGTTAATTGCACACTCAGTTCTTTAATTAGAGGGCAGAACCTGAGCAAACTGCCTGCCAGAACCCCTTTTCCTCTCACGTCCTCTGAGCTGCCCCTGCATCTCTCTGAAATCAGCAAAGAATCAGCAAAACCAACAGGCGATCTTAGCTGCTACCAAACCTTTGCATCTGGTCGTTTTCAGTTTCCCTACGTGCTGAGGGATACGCGGATGTCTGGAGCCAGGGAAAGGCAGCAGCCAGCCAAGTCTGTCTCCAGGCTGAGCGTGTGTGTGTGTTGCAGAGTCTTAGGCCACACAGTGGAGCTTTGCCCACTTCCCACAAGCACATCTGATGAACCCACTTCCTACGCCACGATTCTGCGTGGCACAGAGCAGAGGCAGCTCGGGGGGCCACAGATGCCCAGTGGCCACAGGAAAACAAAGTCTCCATCTCCAGCCTTTCCCTAGTTGGCCCCTCACTGCCCAGGCTACCAGTCACCCCAGGACGCAGGGTCACCCAAGAAGGGGTGCAGCCTGGGCACACACAAGCACGAGGAAGAGGGGGGGGGAAAGGGAATAGGAGAAGAAATAAAATCTGTCAATCCTTTCCTAACGCTAGACTAAAGAACGAATTTGCCGAACTCCGTTAAAAGATTAACTGCTAAATGAAAAAGAGCTACTAGATGTAAATTTAAAAGTCCAAAAACACCCAAGAGGCATAACTATAATTATTGCTGAGGGAAGCTCTTTAAGACTAAAAATATATTTCCATTAACAATCAAAATTAGTTTTCATTGCTTTTTTTCTTGAGCTTTCAGTGAATAACCTTTGATGGTAGCACATGATAATGATTCATTACAAAAAGTGAATTTGTATTTCAGAAGGATATACCAAAAAAAAAGAATTAGCCTAGAAATTATTTTTCCATGTAAGTCAAATGGCAGGAAAAGGGAACATTTTTAGAATGAGTAATGGCTTTCTATAAGAACTAACCCAGACAGCAGGTACCTACTTGAATATTCTTGGCTAACAGAGTTGACAAACAATTTTTTCCCAAACCTCCAGTGCCTCAGAGGAACTAATATAATAATATATTTATCTTTAAATTCTGGCTAAAGGAGGTATAAGGAAAAGACACCATAGCGCCTCAAGATTTCCATAGCTTTTAATCATCATTAAAAGTGTGTCTAAAATAACACGTATAAAAAACAGGTGAGTCATGATTAATTTTTTCATATTTTATTGAGATATATTTTCATAGTGAAATGCACAGATGTTAAGTGTACAGTGTGATCAGTTGTGACAAATGCATACACCCGTGGAAACACCTCCTTCAAGATCTAGAACATTACTAATTTCCACCATCCCATAAAGTTATCTCATGGCTCTCCCCAAAAGAAACTACTATTTTGATTTCTATCACCCCAGATTAGTTCTAGAATGTCATATAAATGGAAACACATAGTAAGTACTCTTTTGTGTATGACTTATTTCACTCAGCATGCTTTTGAGATTGAATTTGGATGTTTTTTTAAACTTAGCTATATAAAATTTTCAAGGCCAAATGATTTGGGAAACATTTGACAAGCAACAGCATTTTCAGGTAGAGGATCAAAGGAATGGGGGGAAAATCCCAGGTTTTCCTAGAAATGTTTTAAGCAATGGAGGGAAAATTGGGAGATTTTTCTTTAAATGGCATAAATCATCCTGAAAGGCTCTAGAAATCCTGTGATGATCTCTAATTCACTCACCTATCACAGGAGGTGTGATATAATGGTGAGTTGTACATAATTCACATTCTAAACCAAATTATGATGAGTGGCCAAGGAATTTGATTAAAAATCATTAGATCTGCTAAGAAGCCTCAAAACAAAAATGAATATATATAGAGAGCGAAGGGATAAAACTGTTTTGCTAGATGGATTATTCTTTGAAAATCTGAAGCAAGATGATAAAAGTAAATTATTTCAAAGAATCACTGCCAAATTGTAAAGTATAAAATGCAAATGCTGAGTGTCTGATACTAGGGCAGAAAGTGTGGCTTCCATTAAATGATGGAGATAAAATACGCAGGCTTACACTCGCAAACCATAAGGAAATTACAAGGGAAGGAGTTACCTTTCTTCCAGGGATATGGCCAAATAGTAGCACGTGGGTTGAATAAAAGGGTAGAATTCCTCGGAACTAAGAATCCAGGGAGCCTGGGGGTCTTCTGGGCCTTTGTCTCTTGGGACAGCTGAGGCCTTACCCAGAGCATCAGGAAGTCACAGGGTGAATCTGCACTGTGTCCTCTGTGTTTATAGCACACCCTGCTTTCTTCACAGTCTTTTCATATCTATTAATATTATATCTTCTCATTTTTGCGACAACCTTGTTAGGTGCTGTTAATAGTATTTCCCTAACATTTATTGTAGAGTTTTACAGTATGTGAAGTGATATCAGAAACATCCTTTCATCTGGTTCTCAACATAACCTTATAAAGTAGGCCAGAGACTTTGCCCCATTAAAAGTTAAGTCTTTTGCCACGGTAGCGAGGCTATTCAGTGGCTGACCTGAGGCTCTAAAATGCCTTTTGACTTCTAATCCATTGTCTGCGTCACTACTATCTTATCCAGAGAGGTAATATTAAACCCACATGACAGATGAGAAGACTGAGGAAAAGTAAAGTCAATCCTCAGGAGCTAGCCAATGGTGAGCCTAAAATTAAAACACTTTTAAAAATAATATATGGGGAAAATCAATTTTCAGGACTAACCTTCAGACCTCGATGAATCCTTCTCTTTCTTGGCTGGAGCATACCTAAGAACCTTCTACGTGGCCTTGCCCTGCTGAGTTCAAACTAAAGTCAAATTTCCTACCTGAAAGTAAATGAGCCTTCCCAATACACCTGGCTCAGCACCTACTCATCGGAATTCTAAAGACTAGCATTTCATATGGGATTTTCTCTGTGTCCGGCACACTCTGAGAATTGTTCCAATGTTGTTTGAATCCTCACAACCACCTTACGAGGTAGGTACTAACATCATCCTCATTTCACAGGAGAGGATGCTGAAGCACAGAGAGGAAGATATCTTGACCCAGGCCACACGGCTGGTGAGCAGTGAGCCCAGGCGGTGTGGCTCCCACGTCCACACTCCTCACCACCAGGCTGTAAGCAAAGTGCTGATCTGGAGAACACCAGATCATCCCCAAATTCTCCACTCCAAAGGGTAGGAGGATGGCAAGGAATGCGCCACCATCTAAAATATAGATACAGTATATATTTTTTATTTCAGAGAGTGGGCTTATATTTATATGTGCAAACAGATTAAATAAATCATGATTACAACAGTAAACATGTAAATTCTGATCAATAACTACTTGCCTTCCCCTCCCCCCAACGCTAACAGCTGCAATAAAGCTTTAACTGTAAAGCGATGCACAACCAGCCATAAAAGTATGTAAAATAAATGAGGATAACATAATGAGGGAATCCAACATTCATCTCATAAATATAACATAACGACCACAACTAAAATGTCAGAGAATCTAATAAATCAATATGGTAGGACAGAGCTATCTTTATGTTCAGAATACATAAAAAATATATTTACATGCGGGTTTTTTTTTTTTATATAAGCCAGGACCAAACAAAAAGAATTATAAGAAATTTAACCCTTTGTTTACATAGATGCTCCGGTTTGACACCAATATTTTCAACACTCCATTGGGTTCTCCCACATTGTTTCATGGTAAGAAATGGACTCCCCTCTAAATCTGCACCGAAGGCTTCAGATACCATGCTAATATGCAAATGCCACCGGAAGGGAAGCAAACGGGAAAACATCCTGAGGGTACTTTGAAAGGATCAATTACAGGCCCTGATTTAGAATACTTCTGATCATGGTGATTTCTGGAACTTCCAGCTCATTTTATTAGCGCCAACAAACCCTGGGAGGTTTAGTTATTTCCCTGTTAATGCACTAGCGATTGATGTGGATAAATCCCATAAATACTAATGAGGGTGACACAAGTAAATCTCCCCTGAATTAATGAGAAGAGAGTCTCCTGTACTGACCAACATATCGCCTAATGACTGGAAATGATGGATTTATAAATTCTTCCAGGTTCCCGTGCACACAAGCTGCAGAAATAAACATCCATACCCAGCCGCCTCCTTCCGTGGGCCCTTCTGGATCTAGGGGGCCTAATGGGAATGGAACAAGCCTAAATGGGAAAGGAACAAACACTTCTTTCACTACCCTTTCCTTAACGAAATGGACATGCCCCATATGTAACGCCTCTCTTGAGGGTAGACTAAGTTAAGGAGGTAAATGAGAGTTAAGTGTCTCCTGATAGAATAGCCTGAACCCAAGTCCAAAAATACCAACTTCTCAAATGTGAAAAACCAGTTAATGCTCAAACATTAAAGTGAGTTAAATAGTTGTGTATATATGTGTATGTTAAGCCAGTGTTTTAGTTATCTATTGCTGTGTAGTAAATGGGTTTACTAAACCCACTATGTAGTAGTGGGTTTAAACAACTGCTATTTTTATGTGCCCATGATTCTGTAGGTTAATAGGGGCTCAGTTGGGCAGTTCCTCTACTGGTCCCACTTGAATCCCCTCGTGAGTTTGCTGTCAGATGGTGGCAGGGATCAGAACGTCCAAGATGGCTTCACCTACATCTCAGGAGTCTTGGTGGGGATGGTGAGACGCTGTGACCTCTGCCCCCCAATAGTTAGCTAGAGCTTCTTTACCTGCCAGGTGGGTTCTAAGAGCAAGCATTCCAGAAGACCAGCTCCAACGTGCAAGCATTTACTAAGGCTGTGCTTGCACCCACATATGCTAATGTCCCACTGGCTCAGTCCGGTATCAACATGAAATGAAACCACACAGAGGTGTGAACAGCAGGAGGTGCAGTTCATTTGGGGCCACCGTAGTAACAATCCACCACAACTAGCACCTTTCTCCCTGACATAGATGAAGACAGTTGCCATTACAGGAATAATAACAAGCCCTGAAAAGCTATCATTTTTCTTTATCTAGTCTTTCACTTTAATATTCAATGACCTACTATTCTGATTATCGCTAGACTTAGGTTCGATGTGAAACTGGGGGAAAGAACAGCAAGAAAATAAGAGAGACATTTTACAATTTATAAACAAAGATCAAATTTCCTTTTTTATTTTTATTAAAAATAAAACCTGGACGTGGCCACTGATAACACAGGAAAACGTGCGGCCAGTCCCACTCTGCCTCTTGACTGTCTCAGAGTAAGAATTCTACACAGCACTCATGCTCCTGTGAGTCACACTCCAAGGACCATCTGGGCCCTTCAAAAACCAACTCTGTGTCTTTTTTCACCCAAGTGGGTAAAGAATGAAGGACCCCCATAAATCTTGCTCCAACAATTCTACCCACTAACATGACTTTGCTCGACTGCAGTAACCGTGGGCTTGGTTAATATTTGCCAATTCTAGTCTACCTGTTGGTATTCATTGGCAATAAATAATTTGTATGGCAGTTCAATTTTATCAAAGCACATCCCATTTGATGCTTAGAATAGCTCTCTGAGGCAGGTGAGACAAAGATTTATTCTCTTCATTACACATAAATAAAAACAAAGCCTATACACATTAACATGTAGTTCTAGTTCCTATAGTGCCTTATAGTTCACAAAATGCTATCTTATACATTATTTGTATAAAAATCACTTAAAACTATCCTGAGAGGTTTGATAATATCCCTATTAACAAATGTGCCCCAAACCCCACAGTCAATAAGTGGCAAGTTCAAGTCAGGAAATCAGGTCTGTCAGTCCAAGCACTTCCCCAGGATGTGACAGAGAGGTTAAGTTGTCTGTGGCAACAGAACTTACAGCAGAACAAAATTTAGAAGCTGTATCCCCTGATGGACACCCCCTACCCCATCACTCTGACCCATAGGCCTCAAGTAAAGCCTGTGAGAAGTGTCCCAACGTTAGTAATAATACGGACTATACAAGCAACAGTGGGCCTCGAGCCATGAGTTAGAAACACCATAATGATTGAGCTTTCAAAGAACATAAGAACCATAGTCCTCAGACTCTAGAGAAAACAGTTCAGTTGAAGCCAACAACATGAGATGAGGCCTCTCAGACCAATGTGACCTCTTGGACCAACCTCTCTCATAAACTTTATAAAATGTTGCTCTGCCAGTTTAGACACTATTTTTTAATAATTCTAATAGCAAACAAACAGAGCAACAGATCAACAGAACAGAATAGAGAATTGAGTTTTCTGTGTAATTAGAAATTTTACAGGTAATGAAAATAGTATTTAAAAATAGTTAGCAAAATGACCTAAAAAAATGGTGTTGAGTCAACTGACTATCCCTTTGAGGAAAAAATATATTAATTTTGATCTTGACATAGACATAAAACCATGCACCAAAGGAAAATAATTCAATGGATCAAGCCTTAAACAGTAAAATTAGAACAACCAAAGTTTTAGAAAAAATATATAGGAAAATATGTTTATGGCTTAAAGGTTAGGAAAGCCTTAAGCAAAATGCAAATAGCATAAAGGAAAAGACTTGTTAACTTGACAGCATCAAAATTAAAAATGTGTATATAATGAAAGGTAATGTACAGCTGAAAGACAAGCAACAGACTGGAAGGAGATATTTGTGATATATGAGACACTGAGGCTAAGTATACTCTGAATATATAAAGACGTACTAGAAACCAACAAGTAAAAGTCACACAAGCCAAGAGAAAAATGAAAAAAATAATACACATGGGCAATTCACATTAAAAAAAAAATAAATAATAAATATATAAAATTATTCTCAAACTTGTCAGGAAAATGAAAATTTAAAATGGCAGTGAGATATACCATGTCATACCAAAAAGACTGCCAAAATGTTGAAAGTGTGATAATATCAAATGTGGGCAGGAAAGTTGGTCAAATAGTACTTTCTATGCATCACTAGTAGGGAGTGAGTGCTGACAAAATCACCATGAAGGCCAAATATACAGTATTCATCAAAATCTAAAATGTGCATACACTACGTTTAAGCAATTCCACTTCTTAGAACATACTCAAGAGAAACACTTGCATATATGCACAAAACACCCATAACAAGGACATTTATTAATGATGTGACAAAGAAAAATGACTAACAACCAAAATGCCCACCAGAAAGCTAAGGGCCAAATAAACTTTGGCATAGACATACTATGGGATATCGCACACAAATCAAAAAGTGGGAGTATATCTACGTGTACTAACATGAAAAGATAGCTAAGACATACCACTGAGTGAAAACAGCAAGCTGCTGAATGCATAGAGTACTACAAATTCTTTAGAACACACACAAATGTGTCTGTGCATGTGGGTATATAAATTCACAGGAGGAGGATAAGTAAACACAGCAAACTCCTGATGTGGTTATCTCTGCAGCAGAGATCTGGGGAAGGGAGCATCCAAAAAGGACTGAATCTTAGCAGTTAGCATGGAGAGTGTGGCACTTGTGTAAGTAAAATTTCATTTGCCATAAATAAAAAGACATGGAAGGGCAAACTACCAGCAAGAAATTCTCCAAATAAGAGTTTATGAACCCTTTTTTCAGAAATGTATAGAACAAACAACAACAAACAAACCAGGCAAATGAAAAGGTGGAAGTTGTAAGGGAGGACCATGAGAAGCAACACAACATAGAACAAGGACTGTGGTGTAAATTGGCTGAGTTCCAAGCCTGGCTCTACTGCTCTCTAAGGGTGTGACTTGCTCCAGTGCACACTGCTGTTACTCAGTACATATTTAGTACTATGTAAAGTATTAACTAAATAAATGCAACACAGAGTCCCACCTAGTTTGGTTGGAGAGCCTTATGCATTGCGGGACTGTGCTGGGATTATTAGTGGGCAGGAGAAGGGGAGTGGAAGGGCGGGGAAGGGCTCTGCAGGTACCAGGAGAAGCAGGTGTGGGCATGCACAGATGTGTTCTATCTTCTCCTTCCAACGGCTCCTGCAAGCCATGAGCATCTTTTCATCCAGCCCAGGGTAAGCTGCACGCTGCCATTGACTGAGTGATGCAGGGTCCCATTTGGTGCCCGCCTCTGTTGAGTAGACAAAGGGGCCAGGGCAGGGACTGGGGACCCTCATAACTTGTGTTCCCCGGGCAGCAAGGGGGTCAGATGGTGCCAGAGTCACAGCAGACAGCCAGGCCTGGCCACCTGCACTCAACACCCTTATTCCACAGACTGTGAGTCATCTGGATTGGAAACCCTGAGGAAAATAAATCCTTTTTTCTCTAATTAAAAATGTGAAAGGGGAATAGTTATCTCCACACAGTCACACAAGTTGCTTAAAATCGCCAGTCCCTCTAGGGTCGGGCAAACAGCGCTGTACGTGCCCTCCTGTAACGTTAGAGAAAGAGAGCAAGAGCGTTAATACCGTTTTAAAGACCTGCGAATCTTACACTGTGGATTGGTTTTGCCTTATGTGATTCTTTTACCTCTGGGCTAATATTCAGATCATTCGGTGCTTTAGATCTGTATAAACAAGGAAAATACGGTTTGCCACACAGGAGAGGATGTACACCGCTCACTCCAGTACTAGATTGTTCTTTCAGCTACACAGACACAGACTCACACACACACACACCTTTTTTAGGTGGACGATTCAGAACATGCCAAGACACCCACATTATCAAAACACAAAGAAGAGACTATGCTTCTCACAATCCAGGAGATAATTTTCACTTTCCAAGGCTAGGATTTACATTTGCTGTACTGGCCACCAGGGGAATCTGGCAGGCCTGCAGAAGATGGTAGGAAGTTCAGAAAAAGAGGAAACAATGCTTTTTCCTTAAAAACCCTGTCCCCATCCCACTCCCTCTGTGAAGCTCACACTAGAGCTAGTTTTGGACAGTCACCATCACCTAACGTCTCAGGAGCTACCTGCTATTGACATGTGCCTTCACCCCCACAAACCTGCCTACCCATCTCTCTACAAAACCCACCCACACTCCGTGGGAAACAGATAATTTTCTTGTCAGCTGTGTCCAGATTTGCTAACAATCCAGGGTTATATCTCAAAGCTGGACTAAAATGTTGAAACCACCCCCAGGAGAGAACTGGAGTTTTTTGGGGATTTTTGTTTGTTTTTTTAAAAAAAAATCAGCAGTCTCAACTTCAGAACTTTCTATGACAGGTAGTGGTCCTAAAATGAAACTAATTTACAACATTTCCTACCATGCAATTAACCTCTTTTCCATAAAATGTTGCTTTTTTAAATGTCTATTGCAAAATAGGCTCCTCAATGAATATAATTTCCCACCCACCTTTTAGCAAAAATTATGTGTCATTTCATACCTAATGTATGCAGAATACAACAACTCTTAAAGTGAACCTCAGAAGTCAGAATTTTCAATCTCTGTTTTTTGCCCAGTGTTTAAAATCTTGGTTTTCACTGAATTCAAGTTCCAGACCTGGCTGGAAGTTGAGTTGAGACAAGATGATGAAATGGCCCAGGGCCAGCATTTTGGATCGTGCCATAGCAAATCACTCCCTCCAATGCCAGCCCCACCTGCAGGGGCTCAATGGTAATACCAGGAACGTGGTAGGGATGTCTTTTTCAGGGAAGGGGATGCCTAAGTGCCCATTCCAATTTGGACCTTCCTAAAGCCACATTCATGGATCTCAACCAAAAGGACCTTCTTGGTTTCCTGAAGCCATGCTACAAAGGTGGATTACTTAAGAAACAATTAGGTGCGTACACAAAGCAATTTGCAGGCAGCCGTACTCCTTCAGCTTTCTAAGTGAAGGGCCTTTCAAGGCTGATTTATAACACTGTCGTCTTCAGAAGGCAAAATAATTAATAGGAGCATGGACTTCTAATTTCAGTGACTTCCAGAGAAAGTGGATTTCATTTGATTTATGACGGCCGGTGACTTTGCATTTTATCAGTTCATTCACTCATTATTTATGCTGATGGCCAATTTCAATGGGTCGCTATCATCTAACTCGCTACTAATCAAAGAGAATTAGGGTTCACTGCATTATTTAGAAGTCGCTAATTTATCTTCAGAACAAGTAGTGAGAAGAGTTTGGGGCCTTCCACAAGAAAAAAAACTGAACAGCTGGCTGAAGCCAGAAAATTTGGTCAGCATTATAAATGAGTTTTATCAGGGGTATTGCAAGTTGATGAGTTTTGAGTTGGAAGGAAAGAAGGGAGGAAAAAAAGAAAAAGAGAGAGCCAGGAGGAAAGACCAAACAGGATAAGCCTGGGGGTGGGGGGTGGGGGATAGAAAACCTGAGTTACCTTTAGGGTCTGAGCAGCCCAGCCATTACAAAGGGCTGATCTGGTCCTATAACCCTGAGATTTCAGCATCTATATAATCTTAGTATTAAAATATTCCCCACCACCCTTCATTTCAGCTCAATAAACAAGTAGATTTGCGCTGAAATAACCAGAGTTCCCTTGTTTCTCATTTTAAAGTCATTTTAATATGTTCTAGACACAAGATAATGGATCATATTTAAACATGAGAAAATTAAGTCCCATCAGCAAGTAATAATACCCAATCATATTCAATCATGTTGAACAACAGCCAGTACCAAAATGATCCTCTTCTAGGCAAGGTTAGAAAAACAACCATTTTTTTTAAAAAGCTGTTATTTTACTTTTAGAAAGACCCAACTTTAAAATATTTCTGTGTCATTTTCCATAAGACATTGTGTTCTCTCACATTCAGGCTATCAAATCTTTGCATGCCTCTGGTGCCTCTGCCCAGAACACTCCTATTTCGACTCCTACCAAGTAAATTCCTCTTGTCTTTCAAATTTTAGCTTCCCAAGTCTATCTGGATACCTTTCCTCTGCTTTCCAAGTCCCTGAAACTTCCCAGTTACCGTCCTAATTGCCTGTATTCTCCAGGAGATTATAAACTCTGTGAGGGTAAGAACTGAGTGATCTTAGCTATCAAATCCCCAAACCCTGTCTAGCCAATGAATCGATATTGCTGAATATGTTCTCATTTTGACTTTGATGTTTTCTATACCACTCAACAGCCATTCTCTCAGTCTTACCCTTAGGAAAACTAAATGGGGTTACATGAGTAGCAGGGAAACACTATATTCTCATCCACCCAGTCATTCTTGTCAGCTTAAAAACTGAGAAGGAGGAAGAAAGAAAGAAAATAATATCAAGTTTTGAACATTAAGTTTGAATGGGAATGCCCAACACTTGAAACTAACAGGGAATTTACCGGAGTGTTGGGGCACTTGCAACATATTCCCAAAGGGAATAAGAGATTCATAAAATAAAAGACTCCATCATTTACAATTTTCATAATAACCCTACTATATTTTTTTAAATCTCAAATACAATGCAAAAATGGCCACAGACTAATATAAGTATAATCTGCAGATAAGTTTTTAATCTTTTTATTCCCAATCAAAAGACTTCTTTTTAACTTACACTGGGCTCTCTTTCTACTTTATGTCTGGCCTGATGCCAGTCTGTCAAGGTGCTCATATAATAAATACGGTCCTATTAAACTAGATAGAGAAACCATGCCGAGTTATGATTATGGAAGTTTCTATAATATGAAAACACCATGTTTATAATCTTAGTGACCTAAAATAAAGTCTGGGATTCCAGCATCCATTTCCATCCCATTTCATAATGTCTATGCTACCACGAGTAAAATATCACTTAAGAAACAGGAATCACTTTACCTCTACACTGTCATCAACTACTTTCGCCTTTGGCTACAGACCCAGCAAACAGTGCTCTCCTACAACTAATACTGAAATGTGTGGCCACACCAAAATTGACACTGTCAGTTTCTAATCTTGTTTTCCTTCAGTAAATAGTTTTGGTGGGGTTTTTTTCCCCAACAGAACTATTTAAGGCTTTCTAAAGGCCTGAAGAATTATATCATTAAGGTCAAACCTAGAAAATAGGAACTGCTTCAAATATTTACAAAAGAAGGAATTTAATGCAGGGAATTGAATATATAGCAAGGAAGCAGCAGCAGCAAGAAGGCATTACCATTCCCAAGCTGAAAAGATGATGGAAGACTGGGACAAGGGTCAGCAACGAACGCTAAGACCCTGGCAGGCCACATGCCACAGGAGTTGGAATCACAGCAGAGATCAGCCTCCGCCAGAGAAGCCACCAGAGGTAGAGTGGGATGAGGACAGACCACCTGGCTTATCCCTTGCCCCCATCTTCCCATCTCCTGCCAGGGCCTCCCACTGGTCAAACTCAATCTCTGGCCAGGGAGCTGGAGAAGTGCTCCCATAGGTGACCCCTGTGGTAGACAGCAAAGCAGAGCAAGGGTAAGAAGGGACCCGAGGGCAAAATGAGCCACCTTTCCTTCCCATAGAGAACGTGCGTGAGCCAGGCGGAAGTGAAACAGAAGAAAATGCAGCATAGGTGGTTGTCCTACGTTGCTTTTGCTCTTCCTCCCCAAGGGGTATCTACAGGGTAAGTACACAGGATAATTAGAGAGGCATTAAGGTAACAACTCTAGTGGGTAAAATCATAATGCATTTGGGTGCCCTGGAGATTTATGAGCCCAGTTCTTTGGAATTTGGAAGTAAATAGACAGATGCGTATGAAAACGAACACAAGGCAGGAAAAGAAGTAGCTAGGCCCGGATGCCCAACACTGGATCACATCAGTGGGCCTCTGCAGAGCAGAGGTGTGTTTACAGGCCTGTTGTACAAATAGTGGCCTTGAGCAGAAAGCCGTTAATTCAGCCAGTGATGCAATGGGCCTTTGCTCCAACACCCCAAATAAAATCTACTCCCTACTTGAGCAGAGTGTTATAAAAACATGAATTCCTTCACTAGCAGCCAGAAAGTGGAAAGGCCCACCAAGGACAAAGGATGGAACCAACAAAGCCCAGACCCACTTCCTCCAGGAAGCCATCCTGCCCACAATAAATTCTATAACAAATAAGCTAAATCTTTCTGACCAGATTCCAAGATGCCTTGAGGGTAGGGACAGATATCTACTTTGGTTTTGGTTGCTATTGTTTTTATTGAGGTAAAAAACATAATAATGTTAGACTTACCACCTTAACCACTTAAATGTAGTTTCCTAGTAGGAAATATCATATGTTTACATTGTTGTGCAACAGATGTCTAGAATTTTTTCATCTTGCAAAACTGAAACTATATCCATTAAACACTAATTCCTCCTCTCCCTTTCCTCCTCCTCCCTCCCCTTGGCATCCACCTTTTAATTCCAAGTATGATTTTGACTACTTTACTTCATATGAATGGAATCGTGTAGTATGTGTCCTTTTGTGACTGGCTTATTTCATTTAACATAATATCCTTGAGGTTTATCCCAGTATGTCACAGGATTTCCTTCTTTTTTAAGGTGGCATAATATTTCATTATATGAGCACACCACAACTGTTTTACCTATCTATCCATGAATGGGCATTTGAGTTACTAGGTTGGCAACTATGAATAGTGCTGCAATGAACATGGGTGTGAAAATACCTTTTGAAGATCCTGCTTTGAATTCTACCCAGAAGTGGTGTTGCTGGATCATACAGTAATTCTATCTTTAATTTTCTGAGGAACTTCTATACTGTTTGCCATAGCAACTGCACAGTTTTACATTTTCACCAACAATGCACAAGGGTTCCAATTTCTCTATATCCTCACCACCATATTTTATTTTCCTTTCTTTTGATAGTGGCCATCCTAATAGGTATGAAGTGATATCTCATGGTTTTGATTATTCCAAGAAATCACTGCTAAATCCACTGCACTAAAGTTTTCCTTCTACACTTTCTTCCAGGAGTTTTACAGTTTTAGGTCTTACTCTTAGGTCTTTAATTAATTTTTTAACTAATTTTTGCATATGGAATAAAATAAGGGTCCAACTTCATTCTTTTGCATATGGACATCCAATTTTGCCAACATCACTTATGGAAGAGACTGTCCTTTCCCCATTATGTAATCTTGGCACTTTCATTGCAAATCATTTGACCATATACAGATGGGCTTATTTCTGGGCTCTGTATTTGGTCCCATTGGTCCATATGTCGGTCTTTATGCCAATACCAAGACATCTTGATTACTGTTGCTTCGTAATACATTTGGAAATCAGGAAGTATGAGGCCTCCAACTTTGCTCTTGTTTTTCAAGATTGTTTCAACTATTCAGGGTTCTGTAAGATTCCATATGAATTTTAGAATTTTTTTTCTATTTCTGCAAAAAACGCCACTGGGATTTTAATAGGGATTATATATTGAATTTGTAGATTTGCTTTGGGTACTATTGACATTTTAACAGTATTAAATCTTCCAATCCATGTACACAGGATACCTTTCCACCTATTTGTATCTTCTTTGACTTCTTTTAGCAATGTTTTGTAGTTTTCAGTGTATACGTTTTTCACCTCCTTAATTTTATCCCCTGGTATTGTTCCGGCAAGTGTTAACAGCAAGTGTATAACAGCTCTTTTAACAGCTCTTGACCAGGGAAATAACCGAGGGGCAAGCTGAGAGTCGGAGAACAGCCTTTATTGCGTCAGCAGGCTTGGCCGACTTCTGATCTTCTGACCCTTCCTTCCTTGGTCTCCTCCAGCTTTTATACCCTTGGTAGGACTCAAAAAGTGTCCAATCAGCAACAAGCTATAACATCCAATCAGGAACAAGCTATATATGTCCAATCAGGAACAAGCTTTAACATCCAATCAGGATCGCGCAAGCAGCGTGGCCGTGGAGGTGGGCTGCGGTGGGACAGAGGGGGAGTGGCAGGGCGGCGGCTAGCGGCCGCGTCCCGCTTTCCCTGTCAGTATTTTATTCTTTTTGATGTTATTGTAAATAGGTTTGTTCTACTTTGGTTTTTGTAGTTGTTGTTTGTTTTCGTTTTTGCCTCCACTCTTAGTACAGTGCTTTGCACATAACATTAAGTGCTCCAGAAACATTTGTGGAATGAATGAAAGACTGAATGAATAAACAAATTTATCTCCAACTAACCTAAATGGGAATGTTAGGAGGGTTAAGGCTGCTTTTTCTTTCCTTCCAACAGTATGACCACCTTGGCCCATTCCTTTCAGTGACATTGGTATGGGTAATAAATAACTTTCACCTTCAACTTCTAACTTGTTTATATCGATAAAAACAATTTTACCAAATGCAATGAAAAGACAGTTAAGTCTATGACTTTTCTCATTATTTGACTTTTGTCTTTTATTTGAGACTTGCTCTTTATTCACTTTGCTTAAGTCCTTCTTTCTCTTTCATTATTTTAAATGGTTGGTATGAATTTACTCAGTCAGCTGGGTGGGGTCTGTTTGTACCCTGCTGAGTTTAAGGAGAGAAGCCCCTATCCAAAATAAAAAAATAAACAAGTAATAGCAGCAGCACCTCTGCATGAAGCAAATACGTTGCTTCTTATTTAGAAAGTACCCATAGCATTCCAGTTTCCCCATGAAGGTCTTCATGAGCCTGGCTTTGAGATCCTAAGTAATAAACTCCTTAGGCAGAGCAACAAAGTAAATCAGTAGCAGAAATGATGTGAAATTTTGGGGCTAGGTCCCCAAATTGTGACTATATACCTTGAATTGCTAGAGAAAGTTAACTAGACAGATTAAGAGAGATTTTAAGTGTTGAAATTCTGCTGTTACCATTTCCTCCTGTTTCCAACTTCTTCCCTCTCTGCCCCCATGTGGTTCTTTTATTTAAGGATGCAATGCAGGAGGGCCCTTTCCTGGTTTTTCCTACTCTCTATCCAAGTTTCATGAAATTCAACAAAGCAGATGTCCCTGTGACATAGTTACAAAAATGTAGAAGTGCAGGATGGGGTGCCGGGAAGCTACAATCAAGACCTCAAAATAAGAGAAAAGGCCAATGATGCAATTGATAGCCTGATTCCTGGCTAAAATGGTCACAAAGTTCCTGACCTCTGCAGCTACCTGGCATCCTGGCCTTCTCCCTAAAAGGAATGCAAGAACATGGCCTCATCACCACTGTTACAAAATGTCCAACGTGAGGTAGAAAGTGAGCACAAGACTGTGGAAGGCAGATGAGAGATACACAAGCTGGGGAAACAGAGGATTCATTGCCAGCATATCATGACAGTCAGGCAAAAGCTGAAGAGTGGGAGTTTTTGAAACAAATGCCAGTTAAATGATCCATTCAGTTATACGTGATATGTCTGGTATAATATAGCTTGTTCCAGATGTCAAATAATATTGCCAAACCATGCTCACTAATGTGAAAACCATTGTTGCTGATAAGCCTAAGTGTTGTTGAATCTGTGCAACAGCCACCCATCTGCAAACAAAATATTGCATTTAAAAAAAAAAAAAAACCCTGTGGCTCATAATTTAAGCCAACAAAGGGGATTGACTGAAAAATGTAATTTATAAAAAGCAGTTTTCCCGAGAAACTTTTTTTTCAAAAATAATATTTCACATTTACACATTTAAGTTATATTCAATTTTATACAAAAATTATAGTAATTGTCCTTCACCCAACATGAATGTTATAATTATACTTTCAGCTTTGCTGTACTTCAACACCCAACCATAAGAAAAGTAACGGTGTGTTCACAACCAACGCTGGAAGGAACAAATACATTTGTAGCATTTGATGTGACCCCTTTAAACGTACAACTCTAAAATATCCATTGTTCATAAAATTCATAAAGGGCTGCATATGTACATCCCGACTCACTTTTCCATTCGATATATATGAAAATGCAATTTACTGTATGTCAAATGAAAAATGCAGTTTTCAAATGCATTGACAACAGGTGCTAGTTAAATGATCAGACGCTATTTGTTACCTAGTCCCTTACTCTCATTTGCAGCAAGATAAATTGCATTTTAGCAGAGTAGTGCGATCTAAGGGGTCTTGACATGTTTTTATTGATTTGCATAGGTTATATGCATGTATTCCTGTTTGTAGGCAAATAGTGCCACAAGTAAATTCAAGGCACCGTGCCTGTGTTTCAAGAAAATTGGAGTCATCACGGGGGAGCCAAGATGGAGTGAGCCCGGGTAAAAGAGACACATCCAGCCTGCTGGAATCTCAGAACCTCTATTAAGATTTATAGGCTGTAGGATTCTTTTGGGCTTCAACATTATTCTTAGTAAACCCTTTCTGTCTTCTGTTGTTTATAAAAACTGGCAGCTTTAGCAAAGACAGAAGCTTAAGTTGTAGGTAGCACAATTTAACATAATAGTTCTCGCCTGTCCTCCAAATAGCCTAATGCTGATTTTGCAAAAGGAAAGGAGAAAGAGAGAAGAAAAGCCACACGAAACCACATACCATAGGCCTTTGCTGTGACACGGATGGATTTGGCTGTCACGACAGAAAAGCACTGGTGAAATTTGATTATATTTCTAATGTCAAAATTTACTAACTTTTTAGACTCCTGGGTTCCATTTCTCATTTGATTTTTCATTTTGTTATCTCAGCACCATCAGGCCCATCAGAGAGAATAATGCACCAATTAGCCCAGGGAGTCGCTCACTCAGAGGGGACTTTTTCATCCACAAGGGCTTCCCCTTTCTGCTGCCACCACGAGGCCCAGTGAAGGCCTTGCTTTCCATTCAAGACCCACATGGCTCTTGCCCCCAATGCCCCTCTCCCCCACCTTCACACAGAGCATTCCTCACCTTGGTGAGTCCTCGCCTTTGCAAAGGCATGGACGGCCTTACATCTCCTCTGCAACTGCCTTATTGTAAATTTTGTGTTCTTATTTACCTTTCAGCAGTATAGCCTTGAAGACTCACCAATTGAACCACAAGGTCCTTAAGGGGTTTGAATTCTAATTCCCACTGTGCCACGCACATGCCTTGCCCACCGGATGGGTTTGATGATACAAATATTTTAATATGATGCAATCACAAGCACTGCCTTTGCACAGGGATTTATACTATTCAAAGCGCTCTCCTACACAGTCTCTCCTCCGATCCTCACAGCGGAGGTGTACAGTAGTCATGATCATCATTCTCACCCGCCCTGGGTCGAAGGAACTCAGCAGAGAAGACACAGGAGACCAGTCCACGTCTCCCAGCATTTCACGGTGGAACAGGCACCAGAACTCAGGACCCCCAGTCCAGAGCTTGCCCCCTTCTGTATATCACACTCATCACACAGCATATTATCTTTCAGGACGGAACTCAAACCCAGCTTCCTATGTGACATCTTCTACAACAGAGAAATTATTCATTCACCCACTGATATGATGTCCTCATTTCAAGAAACTATATGCATTGCGCTGAACACATGAAGATATATTCAGAGCTTGTTTAGTAGCCGGATCCATAATGGTCAATAATCATGTCTTATTTCTTCCCTGAACTCATTCATTCAATCTCTTCAAATACTCATAAAAGCCTATTTTTTTTTCCAGGCATTGTGCCAGGCCCAAGGCGACAAAGATGAATGAGACAGGCAGTCTGCTCTCATAGAGCTTGCAGTCTAGGGCTGTGGCTTCAACCTCTTTTGACCATGATCCACTTTATATCTGACATGGTGACCCAGCACATACATGTACAAATACACACTACTCTCTCACACACACGCCCCTGAGACACAAACTTCATAAAGTGACATTTCACCTTACCATATGCAATGCACTTTGACACATCCTATCTTTTAAAATTCTGTTTTATTTTTATGAGATAGTTGCAACCCTCTAAATTGATTTCACCAAAAACTAATGGATTGTCACCCATAGTTTGAAGGCCATTCATCCAGTGAGACTGTGAAGCAACTTAGATCAGAGATCATCAAACACTTTCTGTAAGGGCCAGATGGTAAGTATTTTAAGGCTTGATGGGTCACGTGGTAAAATCAAGGGTATTATATAGGGACTAAACAGAGAAAATAAATTTTGCACATAATTTTTCATCACGATAATTAAGTACAATTTTTTGTAACACAGGCTTAATAACAAGAAGCACTGAATTTATTTATGGATAATGAAATTTAAATTTCTATCATTTTTACCTGTCATGAAATATTCTTCTTCTTCTGATTTTTTCCCAACTATTTAAAATGCAAACACCATTTCTAGCTTGCAGGCATATGCAAAGAGGCAGCAGATCATAGTGTGCCAAACTCTGATTTGGAGCAAGACCAATTTTCATTGATAACTCTAAAATTTCAGTTGTTTTCATTACAATGCTGGGCATGGAGAAAGACCCAGAAAAGCGTGGGTGTCTAAATAACTGAAGAACTTTAAACAAGCTATGAGTGTGGCCCCCTTATCTCCATCTACCAGTGGAGAAACAGAGGCCCAGGGGTAACGTGACTCCAGGTCTCCGAGCCCAGGGCTAGTTGCACAACACCCATCTGTGCTGTGACAGGTCCTGGTCCAGATGATCAGGGGCAGAGACCAAGATCAAATCTGGAACATGCAAACTCTCACTGCTTGCTCCAGACGCACCCTCAGGATAACCATGCATTCCAATAAACAAATTTTCTCTTATACTGTGCAGGTTACCAAAAGGTGCCAAGGCTAACACTCCCTTCCTCTTGGACATAACACTGATAACCATCAGGGTGCCTAGATCTCAAAGTTTTTGAATGTAGTCACTAGGCTAGAATGTAAGTTACCGTCACACCTCATTCACACGTGAGCCTTTATGGTATAAAGAGTATTAAGTGGGAAGACAAATCACACCTCCCGAAGTCTCCACATATATACCCCACTTCCCTGTGCATTTGGCTGAGTGCCCAAGCAGCCAGAGGGAATGAAACAGCAGGGTTCTCAAGGTTTGGGTGGCAGCATGTGACAACCACAGTCTAAGATCCAGGCTCCCAAGGTTGGTGGAGTCAACGTGTGTATGTTCTTCCCTAGGGCAGTCATTCCATATAGACCAACCATAGCATTCCAAGCTTTAGGTTATATTTATGTTCAATAATGAACTGCAGGGAGTCCAGAGCTACTCAGAGCTTCCAAGGACATGTCTGCTGTGCTTGAGAGTTAGGAGGACCATGGAAGATGATTAAAATACATCCACCATGTAAATGTGTTACTTTGTCATGTTGGTAAGGCTTCAGGAAAATAAGAGTGTTACATCTAGAAAGAATGTAGACTCAGTGTTAGCTAAAATAATGCTTCTCTTTACTTCAAATTGAATGTCCAGCACTCTGGCCTATGAACTCTGCTGAGCATGAACCCCAGAGCTAGAGAGTATATGAGTATTGTCACAAAGCCCTGGCAATGTTAGCATTTACAACTCAGACCGGTCCCTGTGACAGTAGAGATGTTGATCTTTAAACAAAAGCACATGCAATAAGGACGCTTAAACTCAACATACCAAATCAAAGCATGTGCAGACAGCTGCCAATGGTCCAAAAGTAAATGTAACAAGTTTAACAAATTTGAGGTTACCAATAGATACTTTACATTTTAACATGACTTACTACAGAGTTCCTCGCTTCTGCCCTACTGTATTCAGGGTCTCAATAATGCATATTTTGAATGAAGAAAGGAAAAACTGTAAAATTATAAGTTATACTTCATAGTTCATATTATTAATAGCAAGATAAAGCAGCATCTTGTCCCTAGTATCAGAGTTTCACTGCTTTCTTGTAATTTTTTCCCCTGTGGTCTGAAAATGGATAGACACACACAAGCACATGTGTGAATGCGCGCACACACACACACACACACACACACACACACACACAATGAAAACAGACAGAGCTTCACACACCCAACGTCTCTGGCACTAAATGTAAAGCTCTAGTCAAGCAGACCAGGAGGATATAAGGAGATGGTGACAGCTCCTAAGTGAAAATTCTGCAAAAAGAAATCATTGTTCAATTAATCATAACTCTACATTCATAATAACAGTGGGGTGCTTTTTAGAGTTCACAAAATGCTTTTACTTAGATCAACCCTAGGAAGAAAACATTACCATCTTCATTTTACAAAATGCGGAAATGAGGTTTAAAAAGAGTGGGCTCCCAGTTCTTTGGTGCTAATTTCTTATGTTAATAAATCAAAAACCTGGACTATGTACAGAGTGGCAGAAGGCCTCTGAGCGTATGCAGGCCAACACCTTGCTATCCAAGGCCCGGGAAGTAAAAAGGGAGCAAGGGAAAGGAAAGAAATAGAACTGGATGATGTAGGTAGAATTGATGAAGTTCTACCAATAGGAATAAAAAATTTCGAGCCAGCTGATGTCAGAAAACAAATTGCAAAGTGTCATTATAAAGTTGGATGCATCCTAAGAAAGTAGAATTTGAAGGTAGCAAGGTCACAGAAGTTAGATGCATCCTAAAAAGTAGAACTGGAAGACATCAAGGTCAAAGCCCACAAAGCTTTTCGTTCTCTTGAGGATCCAGACAATCTGTTGGGTAGCAAACAGGACAATGAGGCAGTTAGGGCCACTGTAGGATGAGTGAAAAGGAAAAATAAAAGAGGTACCCTGGCCTGGCTGTAGCCCCAAGGCTGATATCCTGTTATGGGCACATAGGGAGCTGATTTGTCTGCATACCCTCCCCATCCTTGTGTGCCCTTACTTCTACTGAAAAAGAAGTGCATTCAGCAGAATCACAACACATGCACTTTGTTTGTGCTTATTAAATAAAAAGAAAGGATCACCTTCAACTATATTAATGATGGACTGGTGGATGAAGGATGCCTGTGAAAATTCACAACATCTGTTTGCTCCACTCTCTTCTCAGCATGCTGCACCTATTTCTCATGCTTAATGATGCTCAGCCACTCTGCAAGTTTTACGAACAAATGTGTGTTTAGCCACATTCATCATTCTGAATGAGCGTTCTTGATGAAGCCTCCACTGGCCTGTTTCGCTCTTTGTGCTACACTTTAACAAATGACAACTGCTCTACGTATTTTTCATTTGTTAAAAATAAAAAGCTAAGTGAAGGATAGGCCTGGAGGATTTTTTCCCCTTCTCTTTGACTCCCCTAGACCCTTCAGCACACCATCCATTGTATTTCTCCATCCACCAACCATGGCATAGGAGCAATACGGTATATTGGGAGAGCCCACCCAGAGTCTTTGGCGTTGGATGCCACTGGCCACATCAAGTAGTGCTCTTCTACCTACTAGAATCTTATAAAGGCAATGGACTTTCTCTCCTTTCTCTAATCATCTACCACTCTTGGGATTTCTATCCTACAGCCTAGCATTTAAATATACTCTTTCACTCTTCACTGGGCAGGACTTTAAACCAATAGGTTGGCAAGAAATCAGCATTTCCTGATTTCTTGCCAACCTATTGTATCACCAAGAATGCTTAAAACATAGATCACAAAATAAGAAACAAATAAATACTTGCCGAGTTGAGCAACAGTATCTCTCTCTAGGTCTCCTGAGAAAAAGACAAGATGCTAGCTTAATTTTTACAAACAAGGCAATATTTACATTATCACAAATTCAGAAACTTCAGCTAATCTAAGAGGCTCAACTTTTTCAACCCTGAAAAACCTGAACTCGCAGTCGAGCGACCCACATAAATCAGGTCGAGCCAGCTGGAATCTAAGAGTTCAAAATTGGCAAAGGCATTATAATATGTTAAGAAATAATCTTTCAGAATTTATTTTCAAGTGATTGTTTTTACTCTGATCATTTAATTAGGAGCATGAGAAGCAAGAAAAAATAAGATATTTGCTCTGTATTAACTATTCAGAATCACTGGAAATCAGTTTAAATTCTATTTCATAAGACAATACATTTTTCTCTGTATTTGCAATGCTGAATATTGTATTAGTATTTGTATTGCATTTGACTCAGCATGTATTGCAAAGCACTTTACAAATGAAATAATCCTATTATATATTCGATAAAGCTGCACTGTTGTATCACCAGTTTTAACCACAGTGGTCTCTGGTTTTTCCCCTCCTGATAATGTCATGGACATTTTAAAAAGAGAACATTTCAGTCATCAAATTTAGTTGCTTTTCCTGTCCCTAACCTTCTTTAAAATGCCCCTTTAGTCATTGTGGTTTTTATATATACTTCATTTACTGAATTGTAAATACATTTCAATCTAGTTGAAAAACAATCTTCTGAGATCAGGTACAAAAATCCTTTAGGACATATCTACTCGACAACAAAGAAGCTAAACCTTATCAGATACAGTTAAGAAATGGTTAGAAGAGTAAACATCAAGAAATCTTAAGGAGAAATCCATCACCATTTACCCAAGTATTTACTAAGGTCTACTCCATAGGCTGCCGGATGGCCATGGTCCACACCAAGGAGCTATGGCATTCCTGAGCCCTCGAATCCACGTGTCCCAAGCTTGGTTGGAGACAGAATTAAAAATATGCATTACAAATATAAATGTAAATTAATCATGAACCGGCACCATTTTTTGTCCTTTCTATTTTTCATAAACAACTAAAACTAAAGATACGACAACTGCCATGTAGACAAACATGAAAATGTTTGACATTTTTAAAAAGACCTTTAAACTTGAAAAAGTATTTGCTCATTGAAGGACTCACTCTCATTCTACCTCCTCCATAGAGAACTCCCCAACTACTCCAGCCCACGGAGAACATTTTTCTCTCTGAAATACAGAAGTGACCCTCTGTGCCATACAATTTAACCCCACCTAACACTATTGTTCATGGATCTTTTGCTATATTCTCTCTACAATGAGAATATGGTTTTACTAAGTCTTGTAGCTTCATTTTGTGCATCTCATATCTTTCATGTTATCGATACTCAGCACTATTCTGATCACTAAGTCATCTCTCTATCAATTCCTACATAGATATTAGTGTACAGACACAGATTGCCATACAGACTGATTTATTACATTTTATATACCCAATGAGTCTATGCTTAATTGTGAGATCTTTCTTCTATTCATTATTTCTACACTCTCTCCTCCTGTTTTAGGTACTATGAGGGATACAAAGATGAATAACTTCCTCAGTGACATTGCAACATCATGATAGAAAACACGTATTTAAATACCTACTATGGCCAATGTGATTAAAAAATTAAAGACTGAAAATACAATAGAAATTTGGGTGAAATAAAAGATCATTTGGAGATACAGGGAGTGAAGGTTCCACTGGAGAGCAGAGCATTTGAGCAGATCCTTGAAGGACAGGGATGATCGTTGGCAGGTAAGTTGTGGACGAGAATTTCCAGGTGGAGGGAATAATATGGGTAAAATTATGAAGGCTCAAAGGTAGGATGCTCATTTATGAGCAGAACAGAAGATTTCTCTTTTTAAAAACACAAGATTTAACCCAGCCTTGTGGACTAGTTTAGAAAATCCCAAGGCCTACCCAAGGGACCTCTTTTCAAATTCCCAGCATCACACTTACTGCCCTTTAGCAATAAGAGAAACATTGTAGACGGGTCCCAAGTGGCTCAGAGTCCCAAAGGATGAGCTGAAAACTAAATGTCCTCTTCTGAATCTTCCTAGATTCAGTGCTTAAATTCTTTGACTTGATTTCTTTGAGGCCTCTTCTTGAGTTAATTTCCCTCTTTTGCTCGTGGAGGACTTAGCACCAGACATCACCTTTAACTCTCTCGAGCTCTATAACACATGTTGGCTGCAGTAGCCTTCTCTGCAGCTGCAGGAACCTGGCAAAGGCCAATGCACATTTTCTCCAAAGGTCTTCTTTTTCCTATTGGACCTTCGGAAAACCTTCCCATCTTTCCTTAGCCATAACTTCCAACCCAGAAAACGTAAGAAACCCTTTTCTTAGATGATGGTTTTTACTATTTAAGTCACCCTGACTTTACACATTAAAGAGTGATGATTTTTCCCCTTATTCAATCCAAATACTTTCCAAGAGAAACTGTGCTTGATGATGCTTTTGCTCTGAGCTGATGGGTGCCGACTGTAAAAGGTCCACAATCTGGCAAGAACGACAACAGGAAACTCAACAGTCACCTCCACTGAAATTTAGCACCCAACTGCAACACCACTTCAGCTAATTCTCTCCAAGCTGTTCAACAATTGGAACTCATCATCTCTTATTGCTAAAGAAGCACTTGATTGCAATGAAAGCCCAGAACCAAAGAAGCAAAATAGTGAAGAGTCTTGAAGGCCCTTGGCGATCACTCAGTTTAATCCCCTCATTTTATGACTGATGAAACCGAGGTCCAAGAAAGCATAATGGCTTGATCTAAGGCATACGACTTTTTAGTAGCCCAACTGAGACTGAAATCTAAGTTTCTCACTCCTAAATGAGTTCCTTACACTAATACATGTTGTTTATTAACGTTCTAAAAGTTGAGAGAACTGAAAGAACAGCAGAGTGGTAGGCTAAATCATACTAATGCTACCCCAAATATGTCTATGGTTCTCCAGAACCTGTGAATGTTACTTAATATGGAGAAAAAAAAACCTTTGCAAATGTGATTAAATTAAAGATCTTGAGATGGGAGGTTATCCTGGATTATCTGGGTGGGCCCGATGTAATCACCATGGTCCTTATTATGAAGGATGTAGGAGTCAGAGTCAAAATGATGTGATAACGAAAACAGAGATCTGAGTGAAATGCTTCCAAGGTGGAGGAAGGGGACATGAGACAAGGAATACAGGTGGTCACTAGAAAGCAGAAAAGGCAGGAAACAGATTTTTCTCTCTGCACTCCAATCACCTTGATTTTAGCCCTGTAAGATTCATTTTGACCTCCTTGATCTCCAGAACTGTAAAAGAATACATTTGTATTGTTTAAAGCTACTAAGTTTGTGGTAATTTGTTGCAGTGGCAATAGGAAACCAATAGAGATTTTGATACCTAGAAGTAGGGTGCTGCTATAACAAATGTCTAAAAATGTGGAAGTGGTTTTGGAATTTGATAACGAGTAGAAGCTGGGGGAATTTTGAGGAGTATGATAGAAGCAGCTTGGATTGCCTTGAACAGGCTGTTAATAGAAATGTTGACATTAATGACTCCACTGCTGAGGACTCAGAAGGAAGTGAGGAGTACAGTAGAGAAAACCAATATTATCTCAGAGAATACTTAAATCCTCATAAACAGACTGTTGGCAGAAGTATAGATGTTCAAGGTGCTATTGGTGAGAGCTCAGAAGGAAACAAGGAACATATTATTGGACACTGGAAGGCAGGAAATTCCTGTTATATAATGGCAGAAATATTAACTGAATTTTGTCCTACAGTTATATAGAAAATAGAACTTGAAAGCAACAAAGTTGGATATTTTTCTGAGATTTCCAAA
Source organism: Cheirogaleus medius (assembly GCA_008086735.1). NCBI lineage: Eukaryota > Metazoa > Chordata > Mammalia > Primates > Cheirogaleidae > Cheirogaleus > Cheirogaleus medius. Next base: position 48,726,172 of record VBSM01003143.1, read on the forward strand.
GTGCTGAAGGAATAGCCTGGTTTCCTCTTGCTGCTTATAATAAAACGCAAGAAGAAAAAGATAAATTGAGGGGAAAACTTTTAATCAAAAAGGAACAAGGACTTGATGATTTGGGAAATTCTCAGCCCATGCAGATTGCAAAATAAATAAATAAATACATACATACATAAATAAATGCTAAAGTTAGGAGGTTCACTGCCAAGAAAGGGTGCTCTGGAGAGAAAGCCAAGGGTATAAATGGGCAGCCTTTGGCAAGTGCTGCAGAAGGATCCAAAGATCAGGGTATTCTTCCACACAGAAAGCTCTTTGAACAGACCAGCCATGTGACTCATGAATGCCTTCAACCATCTCAACAAAAGCCAGGAATAGAAATAGGATTATCCAGAAATATCTGTGGAGCACTCTCTTTTCTCATGGAATGAATCCCCAAGACACACATCAGATACATTGAAGACCGCAGGATTTTTGAGAATGTTATACCAGCAGAAATACCACCAGCTTAGACTGAAAGGAAAAAAAAGAGGGGATGAAATGAAAGGTGGTTATATGGTGACCAAAATTCTACAAACAGGAAACAGGCTGATAAAGCTACTCACCTGCAAACACATGCTGTCCTTCATAGAAAAGTAAAGATGACCCAAAGGGCAGACCTTCAAGCCACACGGTATTATTCCCAGGTCCAGAAACCTAAATAAGCCTGCCCTGCCAGATTTAAAATTTGCTTGGGGCTGGTGACTCCTTTTTCCTTTCACTTTATCCATTTTTTGAATGGAATGTCTATAACTAGTCTCCTATGCTTGTCCCACCATAAAATACAATGGTGGGAACAGATAACTTATTTCTAGTTTCACAGGGCCACAGATGGAGAGTAATTTTTCCCTAGAATGGATTATGCTCAGAGGCTCGCCCATACCTAATTTACATTGTTGAGATCATGAGATTCAGTATTTTTGAGTTGATGAGACTTTGGTGAGGTTTTAGACTTGAAGTTGTAATGGCTGACACTTTTGGGAACCTTGGGACGGGGTGAATGTATGTTTCACGTAGGGATGATGTGAATCTTTGGGGAAGAGGAGGAGAAAATATTTGTATTATTTTAGCCTACTACGTTGGTTGTAAATTGTTACAGCAGCAGCAATAAGAAACTAATCTGAGCAGGAAGAGAAGCAGCCCTGACCACAAAGAATCTCAGTTATGGAGAGATCACAGCCCTTGAAAGTAGCAATGAATAAGCAATATCTTCTGGCTACACCAACCTAGTAGGCAGAGACCATGGAACCTGAGATACTCTTCCAGGACATTTCGGGCTATAATATCTGGATGCACTACCACTACGAAATCCTTCTTTTTCTTGTGCCAGTCAGGTGTTCCATGACATGCCAGAAATAGGATAACTATATTTTCTGATTAAAACAAGGATGTAATAGACAATGTATTTTGTGTGCTATTTTCTAGTGCAAGAGGCTGGCTAGGAGATTCCAAAACTAGAAATGAAAATGTTAGGATAGTCTATACATTTCAATAGTTTAGAGGACAAAGGGACAAGAAATATTTTAAAATGAGATAACCACAGACAACCTGTGATATATGATCCCCTATGTAGTCAGGAGACTAGAGAGAGTGTGGCAATGTACATGGGATCTCAGAATACAAGTTTACAAAAATGCCGGCACCTGCAGACAGACGCAAACCCCTGCCATACGCAAAGATCAGCAAGAGCATAGGGTCAAGTCCAGCAGACTAAAGCAAAATAATGATCACTTCACGTCGTAAACACCTGCTAGGTTACTGAGCATCACAAGACCATTTTGTTCACAACAGCCCTACGAGGGCAGAGAAATGGGCATTTAAAGGGGTTATATAAATTGTCCCTAGTAACATTCATACATAAGTAAGTAGCTGACCTGGGACCCCAAAATGCTTCCCACTGTACTATGCTGCCAAATAACTGCATCCAGGGATAACTGATCAGAAAACACCTATGATGAAAGGGGATGGAAGGACAGAAGCCCTCTGATTGGACACTTGGGATGAACAGTCACTTATGAAGACAATAGCAGAGAAAAAATATTTTCATGATGAAGTGAACCAAATAAAGTTGAGATATAAGCAGACAACTGACATTATCTCTCAGCAGCAAAAAGTCTGGTTTATTCAAAAATTTATGTATTCAACACTCATTCAACAAACATTATTTTGCAGGCCAAGTGTCGATCAAGGTACCAATCAGAATTTGGTACCATAAGACAATATCCCTTACCCCAAAGAATGCATAAGCCAGGGGAAGAATAGATCAATTTAACTAATTAATCTGAATCTTTCTTCTGGAAATTTTAAGATAGTTAATGAATGCCTCAAAAGTGTTACTAACATATTCTAAGGAAGACACAGGAATAAACAAATCTATTTTATTCTTTAAAAGGATAGATTTGACCTTGAAGGTTGACTCAGAACACCAGAATGAGGTAAAAAATAAAGCAGAAAAAAAAATGGCTTTGTGTTTTAATATCCTAGAATTTTTCCTTTTTTTCTCTTCAAAAAGTGATTTTTATAATAAAAATTGCCTATCTCAGAATTGGGGCCAATGGAGAACAGCTGCAGGGCCACAGACATCCCATAAAACACAGAAGACTGTTCTCGTGAGAGCTGCTCATTCACGGTCCGGGCTGCTTCTCGAAGTGCTTCGCTCCTGACCACTTGACGGGTTCAAGAACGAGACTGATCAACTGTCAGGGTGGCATCGGATAGATTCCTGGTTTGACATGGGAGGCTGGAGAGAGTAACCTCAGATTGGGGGGATTTTCCAGGACCATCACCTCATGGAAAGGGCTCAGCAAACCATCTAGAGGCATTTGGCTCAAGGAACATTCAAGGAATGTTCATTTTGCCAGGACTAACTTTTGAAATGTGCATGAAAACTCATCTCCATGGCAGAACTCTAGGTGATGCAAGTTCTCTAAATATAACTGAACTAGTCCTTCACCTTGACTGGCTGCAGTACCTGAAAAGCCTGCAGGCTGCAAGGCAGGACCAGCTGGCCCCAAAAGGCTTCTCTCAGCCCCATGTTTCCACAATTCCACATCTCACTTATCTGTCTGGCTGAGTAAATTACTACAAGAAATACCTCCTTCAAAGACCTATAATAAAAAGAGATTCAAGAGGACAACGCCGAAGTGGAACAGCATTCATGAGAACTCTGAGATGAAAATTCCCAGTCAGCCTTAATGCTGGAGAATTTACTTTAGGATGTAAAAATAACACGTCCTGCTATATTTCTTCACTTTATTTGCTCTCCTCTGCAGAGATTACTGCTGTGTGCACAGCGTCATAAGAGTAGAGAAGGTCAGGTTGACAAAACGTCTTGGTGGGGAATAATCTTTAGTCCTCCAAATATATATGCCTTGCAACTTCCAGGCCACAAAAGCAAACTCTGGGTTGGAAAATGCCAAGTCCCATCTCCAAGGAAACTCAATAACTTGCAATGGCCCCAAGATCACCTTTGTGTGGCTATAATAAACCATTAAAAACATTAAGGAATAATTCAGATTGAAAGAGCTTTCAAGGTTGTTAATATTTTTTTTTCCTGGTTTTGGCAAAGATGATATAAACCTCAGTGAAGAAAATTCCTGCTATGTAAAATAGGAAAATTATAAGATTAGACCTGGATGAACTTGCTTTTCACCTACCAACAACTCCTTAAGAGAATAATAACATTTATGCAGCAAAAAAAGTATTACTTAGCTCTTCTATGGAAGAGTATTTACTTGTCTCCAGGTTTGAGATAGTTTGGGATGGTTCTATAATCACTTTTTCTTTGCTGGGCAACAGTATCCTCTCAAACCAGACATAAAAACAATTTGAAAGTTTGAGCAGGTTTCAAAGGAGATAGTATAGGGTACACAGGGAGTGCTATTCAACACGTCAGTCCCAAGACGACATTTAAAACCCAGAAATGAAAATGGGTTTGAGGAGTGTACAAGCAAAGTTACTACGTTCCCCAAGAATAATTGCCCATTAGCAACGCCAGCTCTTACACTGTAGTTCTAAGAAAGCCCAAACCCTCCAAAGAATTCCAGCCCATCCTGGAATTAAGGCCCCACTGCAGAATGTTACAACAGCTGGAACACCAAAGATCACCATCTTTCAGACCTCATATGAAGCCACAGCATGATAAACAAATTCAATAAAATTACGAATTGGCAAACTGTTTGCAACAAATGTTATTTCCTGGATAACAAGATGGATAACGTACATTCTGCAACATATGCGAGGAGTTATTGAAAACAGATGTAAATGTTCTCAAACTCAAGTCTTTCTTTGGCACAAATCTGAATACGCTGATTTTACACTTTGCTTTATAGCCGTGCCCCCAAGTACCGCAAACGCTAGCCCTTGTACTGAGCAGAAGACATTTTAGGAAGAGGTTCCTGCTCTCTTCCTCTATTTCATAAAAAAGCAATGGGGAGGGTCTTTATTCCAACGGCCCTTCCATAAGACACCAAATAAAACTTGGAATCCTGGGTATAAAAGCAAAAGTAAGGGTAAACTGCAAACAGAGGATGGTAATTATGTTTAAATGACTCCAGGTCTTAAACTCCTCTACCAATACACATGCACTGTAAAGAAAGCTCATGACACACCCACTTCAACAACACAAACCTGTCTCCTTTGCTAAGTGCTACATGAACCTTAGGTCTTTTGTTCGTTCTCAACCCTCCACTGGCTTGCCTATGCAGCAAAAGCAGCCTTGCCACTCCATCCTACCTGCCGCACCATCAAGATTTTTCTAATGGGAAGGAAAACAGCCTCCTAAGCACACACAAAAACACACAATGGGCAATCATCACATTTTAGAAGCGGGGGCCCAGAGAGTTATTTTCCATGAAAAGTAACTTACATTTTTCAGCTACAAATGCATCTTTTCTTCTAAGAAGAATCATCTGTACAACAGATTTGTATCTGAAAATAGAAGGCCGGATTTATGCAAAAATGATCTCAGGGGATCATCACAGAAACACAAAAAAAGTAATTTTCTGCCAAAATTATACAGAGCACTCACAAGAGATGTTTTTCAAATATGACCACTAAACACATAAAATACACAAATGAAACAGAATTAATAGAAACCAAGAATTCTATTGTGATCTTAAAGAGCTTTTGGGATGTCAGACAAAACATCAGAATAAAATTCTTGAGAGTCAAAAATTACAGAAATGTCAAAACCCATATATTTCACATTAAAAGGAACATCTTTTGTTTGTGCAAAAATTGGCCTTTCTATTTTATTTAAATATGCCACAAATGCACTGGGCAGTAAAGTTAATTCTCTTAAATTCCCAAACTATGTTAATCTACCCAAATATAAAATTGTGACTATCACTTCAGTAGATGCGAGTTGAATTATGAAACTTCAAAGACAACAGATGAAAAGAGAACTCCACAGGCCCAGAATCATAAAACCCACTAGGAATGTCAGCCCGAGGAAGGTGTCTTAATATGGACACTGACCTAGACAATTTGCAAATCAAATGACAAAGGGATTAGGAATCATTTTTAATTACTCTATCTAAAAATAAATCAGAAATTCCAAGTAACTTTGTGTGTGCATATACAAGCAGAAAGGTAGAAGGACAGAGCTCTGTGAAAGGGTTGAAATATCTGGGTTCTCAGCGCCAGCCCTGCACTTAACTACAATTTGACATTAGGTAATTCATTAACCTTTTTGAGGCCTCAGTTTCTTCATCTGTGAAAGAAGAAAGAGTTATATCAAAAAGTCTCTAAGATTCCTTCTAGCTTTAACATCCAATATGTAGTAGATAAATCACAGTAGGATTAAGCAAGAGTCACCCTTTAATAATTTTTGAGGAGGTCAAATTCCACCTATGTTATAAGAATGAATCAAGAAGCACTTCTGAGGCCCCCAAAAGCCATCTGGCACTTTTTCTTCTACTGGAAGAGAGGGAATAAGCTCCATTTTATAGACTGGAAAGGGAGCAGGAGACAGAGAAAGTCCCACCTCTATTTGTCTTGACTTCTGACGTTGCACATGCAGCCGCTGTTTATGTTGGCTGTCATCCTTTGATTTCCACTATAGTTTGCAGCACGGGGGTCACTGGGTAACCTCTGCCTTCAAGAGTCTTATGGGCTCTCAACCCCCAGGCCAACACTGCCTATGCATCTGGCAGCCTTCCTCTGACAGTTTCCAGCACTTGGCAAGAGAAGATCGAAAAGATGCAGAATAATGTCAACTCGAATAGTAATCTGTTAGGTGAATGGTTCTGTTGCTTACTACACAAGAGTAGGTTATGGTTTCATATATCATGTTCAATGTGCAATAGATATTTTCCTCAACCATTCATATTAAACTGGTGTAAATGTTTTTATTCCTTGCCACATTTCTGGGTGGTAAGCCCAGGCTCTCCCAGGAATTCGTTTGCTTTAAAATGCCATGCATCTCCAGCCGGCCTTACCTCATAAAAAATGAGCACGTCTCCTAAATGAATTTCCCCTTTTTTTGCAGTTAATAACTAACCAACACAGCAGAAATACACCATGTGTGTAGCCCTGTTTACTATAGGTGGTAAATCACATGCCTAATGTCCTGTAATTCATTCTGAATACCATAACTCCATCCACTGGAACACGCTTTGCCCTGCGCTGGCAGACGTTAATGTCACCCCAAATCTGTGGGAAACCTGATTCTGATTCAAGGTCTTGTCCTAAAAAATGCATTTATTTGAGGGGAAGGTGTTTCTAAGGAAGCATCACACCAAAACTTCTGCTGACCTTCAGAGGCCCTCGCCCACAGGGCGGTCTCAGGAGTGGGTTATGGTCCACACAAAATCAGCTCTGGTCTCTCCTGCCTTCCATCGTTGTGTTCCACCTCACCTCTCCTGCCTTTTCCATGCACCAAAGCTTACACTTAGCCAACCAAGGTGTCAGCTGATAACGAAGGTGTTAAGTCTACACACCTCCTTGAAATAGCTTCTTGGTGATGAAAGCTCTTGGGTCTGAAACCCCACTAGGACCCCAAATCATTTAAATGTACTATGGCTGCTTGTTGTGGCAGGTGAGCCTCTTAAGTCACTCCATATGGCTCCCTCTACCTATTAGCCATTACTCTGTGTCTCTAATAGAAAGCTTTTAGAAGGACATGAATCAGAAGCAAAGCCTCCACACTCTTTACTGGATGGTAAAAGGCTCCAAACCTGCCCTTTATCCAGAACCAATTTGATGACCCTATGATCTCTCTTTCCAGGCTTCTAGGATGAGAGGAGTGGAGGTTTACAGCTTGTTTGGAGGGAACTGGGGGGTAGAGAGGAGAGCACATGCCAGATCCTTAGTTCTCTCTCCCTTGCCTAAAGGCGTGGCCCACTGGAGTAAGAATCAAGGTTCCCTAGACTGATTTTAGGTCCTGACAAGTCTTCCAGAATTCTTTAGACCAGAGTTGAGCAAATTTCTTCTGTAATAATCCAGATAATAAATATTTTAGGTTCTGTGAACCATGTAGTTTCTGTTGGAACTAGTCAACTCTGCCACTGTAACATGAAAACAGCCATAGCAATGCATAAACGTGCAGACAACATTATTTACAAAACAGATAGTGGGCTATACTTTGCTGACCCCGATCTAGACCAGCACTGTCCACAGAAATATGAGCCACAAAGATAACTTAAATTTTTCCAATGGCCACATTAAATAGGTAAAATGGAATAGGTAAAAAATAGTCGTAATAATATATTTTATTTAATATATCCAAAATATTACCATTTCAACATGAAATTAAAAGATTATTGGCAGCTGGGTATGGCAGCTCACACAGGCAATCCCAGCACTTTGAGAGGCTGAGGTGGGAGGATGGCTTGAACCCAGTAGGTCAAGGCTGCAGTGAGCTACGATCATGCCACTGTAGTCCAGCCTGGACAACAGAGCAAGACCCCATCTCTTAAACAAACAAACAAAAAGATTATTGATGAGATATTCTACATTCTCTCTTCTACTAAGTTTTTGGTGTATATTTTACATTTTTGGCACATTTCTATTTGCCACATTTCAAGTGCTCCATAGCCACATGTGGCTAGTGGTCACTATATTTGACAGTACAGGTCTAGACCTGCCATTTCTTTGCTTGTTTTAGGAGCCATGTGGACAAACAGTTGGAATCCTCCCGACTACCTGCATTCCCTCCTCCAGAGACCTATCCCAAATCACTGACATATCTAGGACATCAGCACAGCTATGCCGACCCACACAATGACCTGCCAATCACCAAACTTCACTGGAGAATGAAATTTAGAAGGAACATTTCTGATAATTGGCACATTTCCCTAAGAGGACCAGTTTTTCGTAGTCAAAAAAGGTAAGGCAAATTTAAAGGTATTTGAGGAGAGCAATTGAACACTAAAAGCATTCTCCCCCCAACAAAAGACACATATATATCTTTCCACTGCTTGAGTTTTGTTTCCTCTACCTCTTCCTACTTCTCAAAATCTCATGTTACAGACTCCAAATGGTTTCCTATTGGATCTATAGGTAACCCCCTCCCACCACCAATAGCAAACTCATACTCTGAAAGCACACCTTTAATTTTGACAAATACTCAGGAAAAGTCACTGGTGGCAAGCTTATCAGGACTAGGGCCCCCCAAATAATGCTGCTTCCCCATCTCTGCTCCTCTTGTTCAGACATAATCCTCCTCCCACAGACAAAGCTTTGTTTAGTAGGATGGGAGGAGGGAAAGAGTTGAGAGAGCTTTCACTATAATTTTTATTGTAATAAAAAGCCATCAAGACATTTGCTTTCTTTCCCTCTGTTTTCGACTTACACAAGATTCTTTTTAAAAGCATTTTCTAAAATGTGCCTAGAGTAATCTTTTCCACAGGGAAACAGAAACCCAACAAAACAGCCCTTTGTTTCAACTAACATTTAGCAAATAGAAAATAGAAGTACCTGGCACCGGATCTTGGGCTGAAGGAAGTTGAGGGAGCCAAACTAACGTTTTCACATGGCCCCCACTTCGCTCGTGAGGGGCCGTGAGCACCCACTAATGGGTTTCGGCATGCCCTGCAAGACCAGCTGCCATGACATCACTGTGCCAGCAGCCAGCATCTATAAAAGATCCCTCCTGGGGTTGGGGGGAGTCGGGGGGGGGGAAACACAGAAGAAAACCAGGAATTCTCCTCTATCCCATGACAGGTCTGCACTCTGCCAGTGATCTGGATCGGAAAGAACACTGGACCAGTAGTCAGGAAACTTCCATTTCTGCAAGTATTGAGAAGTTGGCTCCATTACCGCTTGGCAGGGATGTTGAAGGTAGGGGTGGGCACCTCTAGAGGAGAAGGCAGTGTTAGTCTAAAGCCTTTTTCAAAGCTGAGACTCTGTGACTCTATGATTCAACAAGATCTAATCCCTCTTGACGCCATCTGAGTCACCTACACACCACCCAGTTCCCTCATCAGAAAATGAGAATCATTCTACCTGGAAGAATTGCTGCAAAGAATGGAAACAGAATATTACCAGCATATAATCCATACTTGGCATATGACAGTTATGATGTACCAGTGAAATTAGGTGGTGGTATAGGATGACCTGCAAGGGCTGGCTAGGCTGGGGGAGATGCCACTGGTGGCTAATCCCACAGCCCTCACCCTGCAAACCCTGTCCTTGCTGGCAGAGCCTGCCTTCCTCTCTCGTCTTCCTCTAAATCTAAGGTGTGGGTATGTGATGACTCATGGCCAAAGGGGCACCAAAGTATATTTTCTAAGGTACATGTGAAAAAGGATATCTCAAATAAAAAGGGAAGCACAGAAAGAAACATCCCTCCCACTTCTCAGCAAGATCCTGCTGTGTCCACCTGTGGTTCGTGGAGCTCAGGCTGTGATCATGAGGAAACAGGCCTAAGCGCCAAGCCACTATGCTGAGGCTGGCAGAGAAAAGATGGTCCCTGATGACAACCGCTGCAGCAACCCCTTAATGGTTTAACTCAGTCATCCTGTTATGTGTGATAATAGAAGGTCCTCTTGCTTAAGCCACTTGTCCTTGTGTCTTCTCTTACAGTAAAGAATATTCTACCTAAAACGAGTTCCCTCTGGTTCTACAATATTATGGCTATAGGTATAACTTTCTAGTCTTATTCTAATGCCCTCCTAAAAATGTGACTTGTCTTACCTTCTTTCAGCTTCTTAAAGACACAAAGTAGATGTGTCTCTTCTCTTTTACACATACACATTCACCGTTGTATCTTTCCACATGTCACTATGCCGACTTGCAATGGATTCCTTCTCCTTCGTCTATTTACCTTCTCTCTCTTAAGGGCTACATTCAAGCCCTAATTCTCCAAAGTGACTTTCTGGCCACTTCTAGCACACAGTATTTCTGCCCCATTCATTTCTATAGGTTGTATCACATGGTTTATCTTAAAACCATAGAGCTGGAAAGAACAAGGGCCATGTGGTCTAATCTGCTGGATGAGGAGAGAATTTCTTTGGATAACATCCTGTGACAGAGATGATCATCCTACATCAGATTAAATAATTTCAGCAACAGAGAAATCACCATCTCACAAGAATAGCTCATTGAGCTAGTAACATCTCCTTATATTAAAACAAAATGTGACTCCACGTAACGGTTAGGCCTGGGTCCCCTTGGATCCTCTGGGTTGGGTCTGGCCTCGCATCCCCCTCCATAGCAGGAGTATCTAAAAGACAGAGGCATTGCCTTATGTATGTTACACGTCTTCAACACTTAACACAGTGGCGGTCACATCCTAGGCAGTCAGCGCATGTTGCTGAACAAATGGCAGATGTGATCCCCTCACCATGGCCAGCGGGGCCAGGAGTAGACCATGATGCTACGTGGATCAAATTTTCTCTTCGCAGTTTTTAGAACTGGGAGTTAAAGCTTCTTATCACTTGCTAATGGTTATTTGAAGTGAAAATCCATAAACTCAGAAACTGTATGATGGCCTCCTATGTCCATAAACATAGGACAGCAGAGAAAGCTGTCAGGTAGAAGGAAAGAACACAACCGTACTGGGATGAGAATTGCACAACCTCTAGGAGTTGAAGAGGGAGCTGTGGCTCCAGAGAGCCTTCTAATCTCTTGCTCAGTCCTCCATAAGGACTAGCTATGCATCTAGCATTGGGGACCCATAAGAACATCCTATAGCTTACATTTTTATAATAAATCCTGTCTTTTGCTTAAACAAGATTAAGTGGACTTCTGTTACTTACAACCAGATGTTGGCAAAGGCTCCTGCTCTGACCAGAACAAATTAGAACAAAGGAGCAAAATCACACCACTTGGACCTCCCAGACCATGGCACAACTCCTCTCCTTCTGCCCATTTGGGAAATTGTCCCACATCTTCTTTCTGAAGCAACAAATGGTTGGGCAGAATCACAGTCATGCCATCTCCCACTACTCCTTGGAAAGTCTGGATGCATTCCATAGGTAGGAACTCCCACAGGACGTTCATATTCCCTGGGATCACAGCACAACACAGCAGACATTAATCTCAACAAGAGAAACCCCCAACCAAGGGTCAACTCTAGTCCTTGACTCCTTCTTACCTCCCCCAGAATCCCTGACTTCCTTCCTGATGCCTCATGCACTCTCTTGGAGAACCCAGCCTTCTAAAAACCCCTACATGGTGTTTCTACCATAGCACTACTCAAATTATATAGGCAGACGGAAAGCCAGAACATTTAAGACCTAAGGAAAACTAACTATAATGACAAAATGACAGCGATATTTGGGACAGATGATGCCAATTGGTGCCACCTCCAATGGTATCATACGAAAGACCATAAGTTCCAGCAAATCAAAACCCTCTCTCATCTTGACTTACTCATTTACCATTTATTGAGTACTTACCAGACTGCTGGGTTCAGATCTCCTTCCAGGGATATAATCTTAGGAAAGTGACTTAAAATCTCATCACCTACGTTACCTCTCCCATAAAAATGGTGATAATAGCAGTCTCTATTTCATAGGGCTATAGTGAGGATTAAATGAATTAATACATAAAAACACTTAAGCACATAGCAACCAAATAAATGTTAATTAGTGTATCAGCCAAGACACATTAGATTATGCTGCAATAACAAACAAGCCCCAAGTCTCAGTAGCTTAAAAGAACAAAGGGTTAATTCTCATTCTACACGTTCAACATGGGTTGGCTAGTGGGGCTCTAGTCACTGTGGTTACTCAGGGACCCCAGATAACAGAGTCTCTAACATTTTATAAGGCTGATCTTCCAATAAAAAGCTTTAGGGTTTACCATAACAGAAGGGCCCTTTACTGGGTTTTAAATGCTTCTTCCCAGAAGTGACACAAATCACTTCTGCTTCCACTGATTTGGCCAAAGCAAGGCACATCTAACCTCAAGGGAAGGGATGTATAATTCTCCACGTTCACAAAAGGAGAAGGGAACTGGAAATGCTGGTGGGCACTAACAGCAGCCACCACAACTTTAACTATTTCTCCATACCAGCCCCACGCTGGACATGAGAGATTCAAACTTAACAGGTTTCCTCTGACTTCTAGAAGCCTACATTCTAGTGAATGAGTTACACATTTGAATAACTCTGATACGATAACTTTATGTAACACACTCATTAGTTTATGTTGCACACTTGGCTTTAATGTCTCTGTATGTGTATGTGGATCCTGGGAGGAGAGTTCACTTTTGAGGCTGAGTCTGGTGAACATCAAAAATGCCAGGTTGTTCAGGTAAGGGATTCCATCGAAACAGTTGCTTGGTGGCAGGCAGAAAAGCTACCTGGAGAATGGCCTAAGCTGACGTGTCAGTCCGTGGTAGAGAAATTTTGAAAAATAGATTATTCTTCCTTTACTTGGAAAACCAATGGGTACAAGCTTTTTTGTGACCAACATTTCTGTTTTTTTTGGAAGATATTATTGTAAACAGAAAGAACAACGTTAAGATGCACTTAGGAGCTTCAATAATGTGCAACAATTTTCTTAAAACTGCAATAGGAAAAAAAATCAACCGAAACATGAAAATTTAAAGCCCTATTACCCACATTTCACTCTGTAACATCCCACTTCCCATCATTTCTAACACGCATCTTAAGTGTGCTAATTGGAAAGGCTCTGCTGTGTATACAGCTCTGTTTTCAAGATGACAACTGCTTTGCTTTTATCACTGGGCTCAATACCAAGAGGGGAATCATTTTCAAAATTCAAAGCCTTTTGATCTGGTTGTGTCAACTGGCTGCCTGCACTTGGCTGGTATTCTGTCTTAGAGAAAAAACATGAACGGTTCAGGTGGTGGGGCCGAGGCTGGGAAAAGCAAGGAGTCGCTCGATGGCGGAGTGGGAAAAAGGGTGTCTTAAGATTAAAAACAAAAGTCCAATAAACACACTGATAAGGCTGCCAAATTATTTCCCCCTTGAGGAAAGCACATTAAATATGCCGCAAATGCTTATTGAAAAGAAAATCATTAACTAATAAATCCCAGAAAGGAGCACTCAGTCAGCGTAAGTACCACCCAGGAAAAGAGGCAGAGACACATTCTCGGTTTACACGCATCTCCTCCAAAATGACAAAAACGTTGGGCAGATGACAGCTGATGTGTGGTCTGGCTAGTGACTCATGCCTATAAAGAATTCTCAGGAAAACAAGATAGATTAATAGCTGTTTTTTATAAGTCACTCCATTGTGAGAGCCGTATCCACCAGACTGAAAAGCAGTATCTTCAAGTTCAAGGGCCCTGAGCCCAGGAGAAGGAAGCTCTTCACTTTTTCCCTGGCATAAAGAGTGATCCTCAGTGGTGCACACGTGTAGGACTAAGGCTAAAGGAAGGATAGCAAACATTCAAATGAAAGCAGAAATATCAACTCAAGAATGACAATGCTTTCCAATGGTGGCACATAGATTAATCATCTGGATTGGGGAGCCACATGCTTCAATCTTCACTAGGATGTTTATTAGCATAATGAAGATTCAGTATGTTGACCAAGCAGAGCTATATCCAAGACAACTAGAGTTCATATCTTGACCCTCTCTCCGACACGAGCTGTGGAACAAGCACAGTAGAACCGTGAAAGGTAACAGCAAGTAATAGAGCCCTATCTTCCGACCGAGAGTTTTCAACATGGAGTTTCTGATGAGGGAACGTTGGACATCTGAAATTGCATGTAAAGTTGTGTCTATGAGACATCAAACACAACCCAAAGAAACATACATTGTATATTTTCTGCAGAATGTCTGTTTCCCAAATGGACCTGTGGAGTGAGGGTCTCTGTTCTAAATCTGTCCAAAGAATATCACTCTCTCTCCAGAATTAAACCCAAATTCTTTTGGGAAAAACCAAAAGATCGAAGCTTGTTCTAACTTAGAAAGACTCTTTAAGTATGGAGCAATGGTTCTAAAGCTTTATTGGTGGGCATGGAAATCAGTTGGAGAGCTTTTTAGAATAGAAATCTCAGCTATTCTAAATCCCACAGCAGATTCTGATTCGGGTAATTGAGGTGTAGACAATCCAAGGACCAAACTTCAAGAAAAACCCTGGTCCGGTGGTTTCTCTCCTTGGGTCAGCACTGCAGGAACCTCTGAGCAGACATCTTTGGGAGAAACTCACAAAAGTGGGGACCTCCCAGAGCTCTCCTGATGCTGTTGGCCACTCTACTGCAATCTCCCCAGTGTGCTAGGCAACCCCCTCTTGGGATCACCTGACCTCAGATTTGCCTGGTCCTTGGCCTCTTGATTATTCCTGTCCTGCTAACATGATCCATGCTGCCCACGGTGTCTGTAACACGAGTGACACCCTCACCTGTCTCATGCTGCTCTACAAAAGCCTGACCTTGTTCCAGGAGCCACAGTGACTCTCATCTAGAAAACTCTGGATTCTCCCCAGGTCTCTGACGTTACCACCACTACGCACATGTGTTTGCCCCAATCATTTCTTATCAATCAGCTCTGTTCCTACCTGGGTTCACCTGGAACACAGCCAAAGAGAGGTGGAATGATCATATAACCTAATTGTTGCTGAATAAAAATGGCAAGATATTGGGGAACAGGCATGGGGACAAGGCGTCCCCCTTGCCCCTAAGCACACAGAACATATGTCTCTGAATTTCAAAGTCTTATACTCACTTCTCAAGTAAACTAGGAAACACAGACTACACAGATAATCAGGACCCAAAAGAAAATGTGTGTGAATAATGGAAACAAACGAAATATAGATTCTAGAAGCTCTGTCAATAATCTCCGGCTGGATTCCCACTGCACCATTTAACTATAAATCCATACTCACGAAGATTGTATCACAGATCATAAATACCTGTTTATATCATGTCACCACGTCCAGAACTGCCCCAGAAAATCATTAACTGGCAAAGAAAGTTTGCAGTTTGGAAGGTGGTGGTAATGAAATGTTCCTCTCTGCATTTCCTACTCATGGTCGAAAGAGCAGAAAGAAATCTCTAAATATATATATTTTAACACACAATCGTAAATATCTACCACTCTTCCCAAAGACACACTGCACGTGCTAATTTATACCAGGCTGCTAACTTTTTGTTTCATGCTACATTGATGGGCTTGACAGTTTTTCGAAGAGTTTATAACTGCAGCAGTGTTGATCTTATTTAAAGAGAATATTAAATCAAACCCCTTGTCATCGGCATAAAATCTCCTATAGCATCAACAAAAGACGGTAGTTTTTATTGATTCCCTGATACAAAAGACATACTATGAAGCAGACTGATGCTGCTATGCCAAAAAAAAAAAAAAAAAAAAAAAAAAAAAAAAAAAAAAAAAAAAAAAAAAAAAAGCCACAATTAAAGCCCCATGAAAACTATTAGTCATTGTAAAGGTCATCATCGACTTTTAATGGCATCCTAAAGGGAAACAATAGGCTTCCCTTCAACATCAAGGGCAAAGAGAATAAAATCCAGGGTGGGCATAACAGAGAGTACAAAGCAGCCTAAAATAAATAGTCGTTGTATCAAAAGGCAATCCAGATAAAGTATCATTCACATCACTCAAGTCACTGTCCACATGCATGATGGGAGAATTTCCAGGGGGACAGCTGATGAAAAATGCATGCACACAGCCAGATGTGCTCACTTTTGCTAAATGAGCCAATACAGCAAGTGGGTCTGCCATGTGGGGCAGAGTTTTCCCTGTCCCAGACCAGAGGGGGGGGACTATCTACTATACAGGAGGCAGGAATGAGGATGTGAGCTCCATCTCTGCAGGAGAAGTGAGCAGGTCACTGCCCTCTCAGGCCCTCCTCTTCCTTACCTACAAAGCAATTGAATGAGAATCTATTTTATTTGATTTGATAAGCAAACAGATTTACTCTTGCATGCTAACGCTGATTGATCTTGCTGTATCTCAGTTTCCTCGGTCCTAAATGAGAGGAGTACCACGTTGAGACAGATTCTGAGTCAGCACCCAGTCTCAGCAGTATTTAACAACGTGCCCCAGGGGTACCAGAGGGAGCATGGCAGTACCCGAGCTAACTCTTTGCCCTAAAATGCCAAAATGCTATAAAATTCACTCCAAGAGCACTACAGAAGGAGCCTAATTCATCATCAATTGAATCATCTGTAAAAAAGCCCCTATGCCCTCAGCCAAGGCTCTCTCTCTGCAAAGTTGGGGTGGGGGCAGTGCTTACCCACACAAGAAAAGCAGCGCACTGACAATAACCAGAAAGCTGACCACTTAAATTCCATCTACGTTTGCTCACCCTCTGGGGCCTTGGGACCTCTTCCAAAAATCTCCTGTTCAGAAGGGAATGTACCAGTATTTTCCCGAAATGCCTGATTTACTCAATAAGGAATTCCTAAAGACCTACTCGGTATAATGAGTGGTGCATCCTGGTGTGCACAGTGGTTAGGGGCTCAGTCCCTGAATTGAGATTACCAGGTTTCAAGACCCAAGTTCCTCCACCTGGTGGCTGTGTGACCTTGGGCAAGTTAATCAACCTCTCAGTTATAATAGTCTTATCTGGAAAACTAATACGATAATACCTTCCTTATAGGATTGTTGCAAGTTTTAAACAGGGTGACCCTTGTAAGGTACTTATACAGCATCTGCTATAACGTGTGTCTACTGCTAAGGCCCCTTCTCTAAGCTCAAGACCTTATAGGGCAACCACTCTCTTTCTCATCCTCAATTAAAGGTTTCAAAGGCACCTCAAACTCAACCTATCTAGAGCCCATTTGTAATTGTCCCTCACACCCCGCTACCACCAAAGCAAAACCAATCAAAAACGCACCTGGTCCTCTACAAGGGTCCTCAAACTTTTTAAACAGGGGGCCAGTTCACTGTCCCTCAGACCGTTGGAGAGTGTGGCGCACATTCCACACATGCGCACTGTGGGCCCGGGACGAGTCGGCTGCTAAGCAGGACAGGCAGCGGCGGCAAAACCACCCAGTGGGCCAGATAAGTGTCCTCGGTGGGCCGCATGTGGCCCGCGGGCCATAGTTTGAGGACCCCTGCGAAGCAATCCCTGTGTAAGGGAATGTCCTACCAACCAACCACCTATCAGACTACATTGCAGGAAATTGCTATTTCTGCAGATCAAAAACGGTAGAATGTCGGCAATTTCATGAGGCCCAATTCAGTGGTTCAACACCAGACTCTAGACATCATCTTTGGCATCTTTTGTTCCTTCAACCCCACTCTGCCAAGCCCTGCTGACTCGGTCTCCCCAGTGTACCGCACGCCTTCTACTTCCACCTCCACCACACCCTGGGCCAAACCCCCAGCCCTCTCCCCTGGCCAGTGACAGCCCCCTCTGAACAGTGGGTGTTTCCCTCCTGCTACCTACCCAGACTGTCCTGCACGCTGCAGCCAGTGGGGCTGCAAAATCGAAACCCGATTCTGCTCGCTCCTTGCTTCAGACACTGCAGTCGCTGTGTGTGGCTCTGCGAATCAAGACCAGAAACCTTTTCGGTTCTGCTTGGTTTTGCACACCACCCTTTCTACTTCCCTGGCCTTGTCACGCCCCCAACCTGCTCTTTGCACCCCAGCCACACTGGCCTTTGTCCCGTTTCTGGACCTGTCAACCTCCTTCCTGCCAGAGACTCTACTCATGCTGTTTCCTCAGCCTGGAACCATCTTTACACCCCCTTCTGCCCTCACATCTCAGCTCAAGCATCACTCCCTCGGGCAGCGCCCGCTTCATGGGAACACAACCAGCACGGGTGCACTGGGCCCCACACTTACAAGGGCCCCACAGTTGATTTAATACTCTGCAGTCACCACCTTGAAATTCTTAATAATTCTTAAACAAAGGGCCCTGCATTTTCATTTTGCATTGGACCCTGAAAATTACACAGCTACTCCTGTCCCTGGCAAAGCCTTCGCTGACCTCCTCAAAAAGCTCAAATGCCCCCTTCGCAATGCTTCACAGGACCACGTGCCACCTGTCACAGTCAACACCTCCATACTGGCTTGAGTGACTAGTGCATGGTTTATCCTCCCCACTGGAATGTCAGCTCCATGCACTTGGGCTCAGATGTGTCTGATTTTTTATTCCTGCTACATCCCGACCCCTAGCATACAGCAGGCAGTCGGTGAAAGTTGGCTGAATAAATGATTTTATCATTACCACTATCATTACTGTTCTGCCCCTGTACCACCACAGCTAAGACTCCAGCAGGTAAGATAAGGCAGCACAACATGGTGGTGGGTGATCCTCACTGGGGGCTACTGCCGGGACACCTCCACTATCAGGGGAGGGGACTATGAAGGCTGCAGGGAAGGCTTTGGGGAAGCTGGAACAAACCACACTTAGAGGATGGGCTGCATCTGG
Organism: Cheirogaleus medius; assembly: GCA_008086735.1. NCBI lineage: Eukaryota > Metazoa > Chordata > Mammalia > Primates > Cheirogaleidae > Cheirogaleus > Cheirogaleus medius. Next base: position 48,744,961 of record VBSM01003143.1, read on the forward strand.
TGGGCAGAAGTCAGTGGGGGGACGTGGGGGAGGCCCCTCAAATAGAAGGAACGGCATCAACAGGGCACCAGCGTTAAGGCTGGGATGGGACATTCTGACACAAGCGCTTCTCTGCAAAGCAGAGCCAGTCAAAAGGGTGGAAAGCCTTGAGCCCACGCTAAGGAAGTCCACATTTTCCCACGGTAAGTGTGGAGGCAATACAAGCAGCGTGTTAAGAAATTAGGGCAGTTCTTCTAAGAAGCCTTAAAAAGTAGGAACATGTCAGTACTCACATAATTGCAGAAAGATCATTTTCTAGCTATGTACAAAAAAGAATAAATAAATAAAGTTTGAGCACTAGGGCAATACCTTCTTCCTTTTTGGAACCATATGTTAAAATGTGCCTCATAAAAACATGCTTTCATATTACACAAACGCACATTAAATACGCTCTTCTTTTCAAAGAGCTTTCAAACACACTGCATATAAATGATTCTCAGCCACGTCTGACGCACACCTCGTCAATTGATCAAGTCTTTGGCCATCCCGGCTGACGTCTTCCAGCTGGTACTGCCCCGGAAAGACAGTTCCCAGATGAAAGATACATATGTATTTTTCCAGAAAGCAGGGACATCTCATCTGCACCTCTCCTGCATCAGAGACTGAGACTCAAAAGGAGGTGTTTATTCTACTTGGGGTTGCAGTTAGCGCTGCTTAAATTCACCAGGGCGAAGGTGGATTTTCCTAAAAATAAGAATGCCCTTTAACAAATGAACAATTCACAAATGCCCACTACTGCGTGCCTCTGTAACAGGAACCCAACTGAGCAACAAAAATGCTCCTATTGTGATTTACAATAAGGTCCAAATGTTCAAAACCTGCACTTAACTCATTACTCAGAAATATGTCCATTGCTCAAAAAGGATAGCTATTTAATTTCAACTTGAAGACTGCAGGAAAAATGACATGCCTCTGTTTACACACTGCCTATTTGGAATCAACATAAATACAGGTATATTATGTTTTCCATCTAAGGCAGATCAAAGAACACCGTATCACTGTGAAGCGTCCACATTATTCTGCCCCATTCCCACAGCCTCCTATATGAATTCTTGTCATTACATCAATTTAATCCCCTGCCATTTTAGGCCACTGTTCATCAAGCTGAATGAAAAGCACAATAGCTGGTATTTAATGGGACGGCGCTCCTTTCTCCAACCTGCCTCCTTTAAAGGAAAAGTTTGTCGAAAGCACAAAATTCCCTTTACAGCTCATTTGAGATGCATAAACAACCCCAAAGACAGAAAAGAACAAAAAATAATAATAATAATTTGCCATTTTTAGGAATCGGGCTGCTTGGGAATTTTGGCCCCTCTGCTGATGGCTGGGCAATGGAGGCCACTCTGCCTCATCACTCACCAGGCAAGTCCGGGGCTGCCCAGGCCCCAGGTCCTGTCTGATTCACTGTGCCTCCGTGCTCCCTGGAAGGGCTCTACCTCTCTTGACAATCCCGGAGGGAAAATGCGGTTTTCCCTCCTTGCACTGCACCCTCTGCACACACGAACCTTGGCCATATGCTCACTGGTCACTGCATCTTAGATGTTCCCTCTACTTGCTGCGATGTAGAGCAATGGCAGTCACAGGGCCAACCTCTAGCTAAAGTCATGATGAATTGAGAGGTGAGAACAGATTCTACACACTCGTCTGCCCCAGGGATTCCAGAGCTCAAACAGGTAGAGGCCAGAAGCAGTTGGGGGAAAATCAAATTATATATCAACCTAACCAGAGCAATTCTTGTACAGCCCTAACATCCACCGAGCGATGCCCCTGCCAGCAGGAGGTACCTTTTGAGTGAAGGAAGGACAGAAAGGAGGGGCATTTTAAACACCTGAGACATAGGATAGGAAGAACTGGGGGATCAAAGAATCCAAAGCTAGGTTCTTTTCTCCACTTTCCAATGTTAAAAATAAATCAACTGTCATTAAGACATGGGGGACCTAGCACACAGCAAACCAACCATGTCCCATAATCACAGGTGATAACTGCAGCCTGAAACTTACAAGGGACATGCAGGGTTTCTAAGTTGAACCCCTTGTCAAGTCAAGAATGGAAAATAAGGAACCTCAACAGAAAGATGATCAATATTACCCTGACCTGTCGCCCAGAATGTTCTGGTGGCACTATGTTGCACTAACAATACGTTAATGTACTGAGGAGTCTGCACAGAGACAGGTTTAGTAATTATTACAGACAGACTGGAAGAAAATCCATAATCCTACAAGAATGTTCAAAGGTCCTTCCCATAGTTACGGAGGAATGTCTCCCCTTGCCCAGGATCATCAACAGCCTGAGAACTGGTCCAGACCTAAACAAGCCTGGACAATTAACAAAGAGCAAAGGACATGAGATTTCTTTGAGTTTTCAGTAATCCTGTTAAGTTTCATGGTTTACTCAATGTTCAGGACAAAGTAAGATGACCCCCCCCAATCACAAAATATTAGTATATCTTCAAAGATAACAGAGTAATCTCAAAACTTTTGTATTAAAAAATTCCAATGATAAAAACACTAACTCAAGTCCCAAAATATTGCTGGTCTTGTGCACGGGTGAGTTTTCTCGAGTCAAATTATTTAGGTTCTTGACTTTCTCTCACCCTGCTCCCCCATTCTGAAAAGCTGAACTGTGAAAGTGCCATACACAAAGGTTCAGTGAGTGGGAATTGACAGTAATAGATGTCACATCAGGCATCCAGCTTCCAGGAAAGTAACCTGTGTAGAATCACTGACCTCAAAAGTCCCTCTTGTCACAGTCTCAGCTGCCCAAGACCTCAGAATCCTGACCCCTTGCACAGCCCCACCTTCCACCGACACCCAAGTCCACTTCCACCTGTGACTTCTGCTGGCCACCAGGTCAAATTCATTCCCAGACTCAGGTGCCTGAAGGAACTCATCACCTGGGCCACCACTGCCTGATTCATTCCCAGACTCATTTGCCTGGAAATAGCTACTCCTTTGGCTTGATTCAGGTGTTCTGTTCATACCCATCATGAAATGTCTCACTCCAGTATATTTTAATCTCCAAGGTCCTGTATGAAGCTGCAGGCCCCGCGACTTAGACCAGCAGCACACACAGAACACAACTCAGGCAATGGTGGCCCGGATGATGAGTTCCTTCAGGGGGACCACTCCAATTAGCACCTGTGCATCCCTTATTCTCACCCCTACCTCACTAAGCCACAGTATTTTAGGGGTAAAAGGGGCCCCTGTTCATTCCACAGATGAGAAAACAGAAGTCTATAGAGAGGATGAATCGCTTAACTCTGGCCTCCCAGAAAATCGTCGCTACATCAGCACTGGCGAAGGCAGGGTGCTTGGCTGCGGGGACCGGCTGAAGAGCGTCTGTGAAGAGCGTTGGTAAAAGGGTAGTTGTGGCAGAATGAGGGGGTTCGTTTCACACCACAGTTCCTTACTAGAGAGCCAGCCTTTGCCACCTGTCAGGTGCCTGCCCTTCCTCATCTGTCCTGTCTGGGGCTGGCCAGAATCACCGTCAACTCCTCTCAGAACACGCCATCCAGACGCAGGGACCATTCCTCTCGTGCGCAGAGAAAATGGCCTCCCCAACATTTAATCTTTTTTTTTTATTTCAGCATATTATGGGGGTACAAATATTATGGTTACATACACTGCCCATACCCCCAACATTTAATCTTCACCTAAGTAACCCAAACTGGCCGATACGAAGGGCAAGCCATTTTGGAAGCCATCTATCTTTCCCACCTGCAAATGTGGGCTGCTGCCCGTCTGAATTCTAGGAACATCCCCTTTCCACTCCCCATCTCACCCTGCCAATAGTAAGTCCCTCCCAGAGCAAGCCCCGGACCCCGGATCCCGGGGACACGCACTGGGGCTTTGAGCAGGAGGCAGCAGGAAGGTAGAGAGAAGGAGTCCTCAGCCAGGGCCGGGAGGAAAATCGAACCCTTGAAAATTGCAAAGCAAAAGATGCCAAGAGAGATTCTTCACTGTCGCAGCTGCTTACTATAGAAATCTCTCCTCATTTGAGGATGACATCGGCAGGCCTGATTTTTTGTCACCAGTCACTCTGCGCTTGCTTTAATTATGCAGCACACCAACAGAAATTTTCTTTCTGATCACATAAATCACGTCGCTGTGACACCGGGCTCAATAGGCAGCCCTAGAACAATGTGGTGAGAGCTATCGACTCCATCGCTCAAGTCCACAAGGTGTATCATTTAGCCAAGAGTGATAATTAGACACAGAAGATACTGAAAACTGTCAATAGGCATGTCAATAGCAGAACTCTTAGCATCTCACACCCAGTGAATCAATGGTGTTTTTCAGCTATAAAATCAAGAAAATGATAGCTTTCAAATGAATGGTGGAAAGGAAACAGGAGCCTCCTTGGGGAGGAATAAAACAGCTCAATTTTCCCTTACTGAGTGCCTCTCCAACTACCTCACTCAATGGAAAAGGTCACAGAACATTACAGCAAAATATCTCTGAAACAAGATGTACAACAGCACCGGGACATGACACGCTGCCTGGGCACTCCACCAAGGCCTCGCTATCTTCGCCGACAGGCGCGGCGAATGGGTCAGCAGGGGGTGCATCTGAAGCAGAGTGGGGGAAGGAGGTGTGGCACCCCTCAACAGAGATGAGGCCGTGTGCAGGGGTGGGGGTGGGGGTCTGAGTCAAGCTTGCAGGAATGGGCATTTGGAGCGGGTGCTGCTGAAAAGACAACCTCTTAGCAACGCTCAGTTACATTCCACAATCAATGCAGATATTAATAGACAATACTTACAACGTGGCTAAGTGCAAGTCACTGCTCTAAGCACTACACATGTATTCACTCGTTTAATCATCACAACAGCTCTGTGCAATAGGGAGCAGTACTGACCCCACTTTACAGGTGAGGAAATTGAGGCACAGAGAGGTTAATAATTTGCCCAACAGTGCACAGCTAGGAAGTGACAGAGCTAGAATTTACATGCAGGCAGTTTGGGTCCAGAGTGTGCACTGAGCTGCAACTCAGTGCCCCTCTCGTGGTGGCCTGGGAGCACCTGTTACCTCTGTTACCTGTCACCTTCTCCCTTGTAACAAGAGCAGGTGACAGACAGACTGTATAAAAGGCTGGATGATACTATGTGTCCTGGGCAAGTGGCAGCACTTCTCAGGGTCTGTTTCCTCATACATAAAGGGAGGCCACGAGACCTGTGAAACGTGTCACCGTGTATACTGAGCTCACTAAGTAGCCTTACACACTCATTCACAGCCTGAAAACTACATCATCAACTTCATTTGCCAGGTAAGTCAGCTGAGTGCTGGGGAGTTTTGGTAGAACACCTCTCATCACACGGTGTGTGGGGCTGAGGCTGGGTCAGAATGCACGTGAGGCTGGCGCTCAGGCAGCACTCTTAGTCACCACACTAAACTGCAGGCTAGGAGGAGGCTTTGCACCTAAAGTGCCAGAACAGGGACTGCGCCACTTGGTTAGCCCTCAGTAAATGCCAGGAGGGATGGAAGGACGGAGAGAAAGAAGGCAGAAGTAAAGGGAGCTCAGAAAAATATACATAGACATACGACTGCATGCATCTGGACAAGACCACAAGTAACTTTTCAGTAATCAACAAATCAAGAGGATGTACATGAGTTTCTACTTCTGGTAACAACCTAATAATATACTATTTAACTTATTATTGGTACTCATTTTAGGGACTCCTTAATACATTAAATTAGAGCAGTATTTTCTGTCAAATAAACCAATACATTTAATTTCAAGTAACATTAATTAAACATTTATTATGTGCCAGGTACTGGGCTTGCTTCTCTTATTTGATAGTGTTTATTTAATCTGCTTTGTTCTTGAAGCTATCACTTAAAAAAAATAGCCTTTTTGATGTGATAAAGGAACTCTACCAAAGATATCGCCTTCCGTAAAACAAACCAGCAGTCAGTCCAAGGACAGAATGGCAGCCTTGTAATTAGCTAATCATTAATAGACATTAGCCAGACGACATATGCAATGACTTACACAGTTAGGTATGTGGCTCCTTGTACACATAAGCAAATACTTCACCACGCCCAAAGCTTTATGCTACGGCTGCCTTCCTTACTCAAGTTTCCTTCCCTCCCATGTGTGTTTTTTATGTAGCAGGAGAGTGCTTACGCTGTGTCCCCTGCCAGGGCAAGGAGGAGACCCGGAACACGGCTGATCAGGTGGGCAGCATCACACACAGCACATAGCAAGCTCCCAGCAAATCATTTAGTCTGAACCCAGATCAGTCATCACCATTTCTCACTGGTCACTGTTTCCTAACTGGTCTGCCTACTCCTAGCTCTTGTCCCGCTAGAGTCCAAGACAGAAATTAGACAATATTTCTCCTCTAACAAAACCATCCAATGGTTTCTTACCGCACTCAGGACAAATGCCAAAGCACTCACTAGGGCTTACAAAGACCGCCCCCACCAAATATAAACTTCATCCCAGCCCATAGGCCTCCTAGGTGCACCCCCTGTTTATTCATCACAGTCCTGCTCAGGGCTTCTCATCTGCTGTTCCCTCTGCCTACAGTGCTGGCCCCAGATGCTCCCATGGGGGCTTTCCCTCCTGCTGCCAGTCTGGGAACAAACACCTCCCCCAGCACAGAGGCCCTGCCCGAATGTGCCACCTTAAATACAGCACACACACAGATACCCTCGCTAGCTCTTGACCGCACTTTATATTCTTCATAACATTTATCACAAGGTGACAACTGTTCATTGTTTGTTTATTTTCTGCTTCCTCCAACTATAAAGAATGCCTCACGAGGCAGCGACTTTGTTTTATTCATTGTTGAACTAAAGCACCTAGAACCGTGCTGCATACACAACGGGCTCTCGATCGTAACGATGATGCCTAAATTAAAAGATGAATCTAGAAGGGAAAGCAAAAACAGACAAATTTAAAAATTAGTGGTAAAATTAGTCGCAGGTTGAGCCATCTAATTCCAAGCAGCTTTAGTGAGCGCAGCCAGATATTTCCCTAATTAGCACGCAGGTCATTCTTATTAGAAGACATGCCCCATGAAAAAGAGAGGTGAGGTAAGGCAGCGATCAGCTCACTGCCAGGGCTTCACATAATCCAAATATCCCAAGTCACCAAAAAGAGAGTACCAAGAGCACGTCCTTATTGCCAGCCCTATTTCCAGGCTCACATAGGAATGAACATATGAAGGCTGTGTGTGTGGCAGTCCCTATTATGGTAATAAAGTAATGGCTTTTATCTTTTACAGATACAAAGTATAAACTCTGGGAACAATAACGACTGATGGAAGGCACTGGAGAGCTACCCAACACAGGCAGAAGATGAAGGAAATCCAATGGCCTTTAAAGAAGCAAACCATATTGGGTGATATCCATGTTTAAACGGCTTTTCCCTGGAGGCCACTCCAGGGCCTGCACTGCACACAGCAGCCAGGACTCAAGAAGAACGCTGCTGTCCCACTGGCTTGAAAAGACAGAGGTCAGGGATGCCAACGCGGTTAGCAATTGTGAAGGGAAATCCCAAACAGAAGGCGTGACAGAGGCAAGAAATCTGCACACACCTCCTCACAAATCCTTGCCTGACCCCTGACCTGCACATGCACAGAGGAACTCCAAGTAGCCTGGCAGAAAAAAACAGGTGAAAGACTAAGAAAGGTATCTCACAACGCAAAGTTTCCAGTTTTAATTCTGACAAGGTAAAAAGGGCTTGGTAAATATTTTTGGCTTTGCATCAAAACACATGAAAGGAGGAGACACCTTCTGGGGTGGGGAACGCGTGAACTTGGGGCCACACGTGGCCTTCTGCATCCTTGTGTGCAGCCTTTTGACTGAATCAAATTTTACAGAACAAATCATTTTAATAAAAGGGGACAGCAGAGAAGGATGAAGCTTTTCTTGCCTTCTTTAGTGCTTAAAAAAGAACAATCTTGAAATCAAAAGGCCACAGGTTCCCACCTTGCACTAAGACCAACTGCAAAATTGAAACAGAGCTTTCCTACCAGTGTACACAAACAAGCTTTCCCACGTTCAAGGCGATCAGACAGTAATTTAAGTGCACAAATGAATCTAGAACAAAAGCAAACACTGTGCAGAGGAAGATAACAGAATTCAGAAAAAGTAAAAGAAAATACCAGAAAAATACTAGATATATGAAGAAACATAAAAATGCGACTCAGTCAGAAGAAAAATCAGGCAATAGAAATAGATTTTGAGATAATCCAAATGTTTGAATAAGGAAACAAGGACTTTAAAGAAACTATTATTAATATTGTCAAGAACTTTAAGGAAAAGAGAGGTATAATAAGTAAACAAATAGGGGAATCTCAACATAGAATTTTAATCTATAAAAAGAGAATGATACAGAATTCTATAACTGAAAAGTAATATACTCAAAATGAAAACTTTACTGAGTTGTCTTAACAGCAAGTGGGAATGATAAAGGAGAAAAAAAGAACCATCAAGTTGTAGATAGATCAATCTTTAAAGAGAAGTTAAAATATTTATCCAATCTGAAGAAAAGAGAGAAAGAAAAGAATAAAATAAAATATCAGAGCCTCACTCAAACGTGGGACAATATCAACTGGTCTAACATATGTGTAATCGGGGTCCCAGAAGGTGAGGACAAAAGAATGAGTCAATAACATTATTTAAACAGATAATAGACAAAAATTCCCTTAAATCTGAAGAAAACAACATACTGATGAAAAAGTCTTCATAAACTCCAAGCAGGATAAATTCAAAGAAAACCACACCAAGGCTCTGAAAATCAAAGATGAAAAAGAAAATCTTAAAAATACTCAAAAGATACAAACACATTAAATTCAAGGAACAAACGAATTGATGGCTAGATGATATCTGACCACAATTGATGTCAGAAGTTAACTGAAAAATATCTTTAAAACACTGAGAAAAATACACTGTCAATGCATGACTCCATATGCAACAAAAATATCCTTCAAAAACAAAGGCAAAATAAAGACTTTTATAGTATAAACACTAAGAGAATTCATCACCAGCAGACTTTCACTATACTAACTCGTGCTTCTCTTAACACTTAACAGAAGCGTTACCGGATGGAAACTTGGATATGCAGGAAGAATGAAGAGTATCTGAAATGGAAAATATTTATATTAAAAATTATATAAAAGGTTATTTTTTTCTTAATCTTTTTAAACATAAACTGACAGTTTAATACAAAATTATAACAGTGTATCACAAAGTTCATTATGTAGATGCAAAATATATGACAGAATAACACAAAAAATGAGGGAAGGTAAATAGAATGGAATGAAACTATTGCAAAGTTGCTACATTTCTGTGAGGCTGTTCAATATTAACTCAGAATGGATTGGAAAATTAAGCGAAGTTAAGGCTGTAAATTTTAATCTCTGGAAGAAATACTAAAAAGAAAATAGCTAAAAACCCATAAGAGAAGTTAAAATATAATGCCAAAAAGTGTTCAATTTATTCAAAGAAGGCAAAAAGAAGAACAGAAAAACTAAAAGCAAACAGGACACATAGAAAACTTAAGGCCAAAATTATCAACAATGATATGAAATATAAATGGCTAAACACTATGATTAAAATGAAAATATCAGACTGAATAAAAACATCAAGACCCAACTAAATGCTATCTACAAGGATGCATTTATAAAATAAATACACAATTAGATTGAAATTAAAAGGATGGCAAAATATATTTGCTGGGAAAATGTAAGCATATAAAAGCTGGTATGGCTATACTAATATCAGACAAAGTAAACTTCAAGACAAAGAGTATGATTAGAGATTTAAAGAGGGATGTTCCATAGTTGATAATCAAGAAGACATACAAACCATAAATATGTGTACGCTTAAATACAATGCTGCAAAATAAATGACAAAAACTAGACAGACTAAAGGGAGAGATTGACAAATTCATAATCATGGTTAAAGAATACCACTCTCAGAACTGATAGAACCACTTAACAAAACAAAATCCAATAAGGATATAGATTTGAAAACACTACAGAATAAACTGATATAATTCACATGTATACAATACTATATCTAATACCTATAGAACACACATTGTTTTCAAGTACAAAAGGTACATTCATAATGATAGACTATATATGCAATGCCGTAAAATGTCTCCATAAGTTTCCAAATACTGAAGTCTTAAAGAGGAAATTAATAACAACAGAAGCTAGAATTTAACAAAAAACATGCATAGAAAAATACAAATAATTTAAAATTAAATGATTCACTTCTAGAAAATCACGGATCTAAAAGGAAATCACAGGAAAATTTTGAAAATATTTTGAATGTCATATTGATAAAAATACAACATAGCATAATCCATGGATGCAGCTCAAATGATGCTTAAGAGAAAAATTCATAGCTTTATATGCTTATATTAGAAAATATGAAAAGTTTAAAACCATGCACATAAGTTTCCACATTAATAAGCTAGAAAAACTAGCAACATAAGTAAAAAGAACAGAAATCAATGAAATAAAAAATGTACTAACAATAGCTGGTTCTTTTAAAACATTAATAAAATCAGAAAATCCCCAGAGAAAAATCTTCATGACCTTGGGTCAGGCAGAAGTTTTTTATATACAACACCAAAAACATTATCTATAAGAGGAAAAAATGGGTAAACTGGACTTTTTTAATATTAAAATCTTTTTCACTTCAAAACATACCATTATAAAAAATGAGGATATAAGCCACAAACTGAGAAAAATTTACAAATTATATACTGCATCTGATAAAAGAACTGAATCCACAAAAATATAAAGAACAATTATAACCCAATGATAAAAAGACAAATAACCCAATTTAAAAGAGGGTAAAAGATCTGAACATATATTTCCCAAAAGCAGATATATGAATAGTCAATTAACACATTAAGAATTGTTCTACATCTTAAGTCATCAGAGAAATGCAAATTAAAACCACAATAAGATAACACTGTCACATGTACTAGAATAGCTAAAATCAAAATTATGGACAATAACAAACGTTGGTAGGATGTGGAGAAATTGGAACCCTCGTACACTGATAGTGGGAAGTTAAAATGGTAGTCATTTAAACAGTCTGGCAGTTTCTTAAAAAATTAAATGTAAATTTACCGTACAGCTCAGCAATTCCACTCCTAGGTGTCTATCCAGGTGAAATGAAACATGTTGACATAAAGACTTGTGCATGAATATTTATGGCAGCATAATTCATCATCAGCTAATAAATGGACAAAAAAATCTGTGCTATATTCATGCAACGGAACACTATGGAGCAATAAAAAGGAACAGAATACTGACATATCCTACAACACGATGAACCTCAAAAACATCATGCTAAATGAAAGAAGCTAGACACAAAAAAATCACATATTGCATGATTCCATTTGTGTGAAACACTCAGAAAAGGCAAATCAATAGAAACACTAACTAGTTTATTGGTTATCTAGAGCTGGGGGTAGAAACAGAGAGTGACTGAAAGTGGGCATGAAGAATTTTAGGGGATGATGAAGTATTCAAATATTGCATTGTGGTGAAAATACACAATTTTATTAAAAATCACTGAACGGCATACTTAAAATAACTTTAATGTAATGCAAATTGTATCTCAAATAAAGCTGCTAAGAATATTGTTGTACTCCTAGGAAGACTGATCAAGAAAATAAAAGAGAAAAAAGAACAATTCAAGAATGAAAGAGGGCTATCATAGAAGAGCCTGCAGAGATTAAAAGAATACGGGAATACTGTAAATAATCCTATGTCAATAAATTCAACAGTTTAGATGAAATGAACAAATTCCTTAAAAAACACAGCCTAACAAAACTAATAGAAGAAATAGAAAATTTCAATAGCCCTTTTAATTTAAAGAATTAAATTTATAATAATATTTAAGCCTTCTGCAAAGGAAATTGACAGGCCCAGAGGATTCCATTGATGAATTCTATGAAAAATTTAAGAAAAACAATAACAAAATTACATAAACTCTTTCAGAAAACAGAGAACAGAACACTTCCCAACTCATCTTGAGGCCAGTATATACCCAAATCTGATTTTAAAAAATCTCAAGAAAAGAAAATTATAGACAAATTTTTATCATTAACATAGACTTAAAAACCCCTAATAAAATATTTTCAAAATAAATCCAGAAATACATAAAAGGATAATGAATCATGACCAAGTGATGCTAATTCCAGAAATGCAAGATGAGTTTAACATTTGAAAATCAACAAATTACATTCACCATATTCACAGAAAAAAAAGAGAATACCCATATAATCAGTAGAAGCAAGAAAAGCATCAGAGACAAAATTCAACACCCATTTATGATAAACTAGGAACAGAGGGGAACTTCCTCAATTTGAAAAAAGGCATATAAGAATATCTATACCCAAAGTAATATGTATGGTAAAATATTGAAAACTTTCCTCCTGAGATTGAGAACAAGGCAAGGATGTCTGTTCTCACCACTTCTATTCAGCAGGTACTGGAATCTGTAGCCAGGGCAAGAAGACAAAAACATAATATTGGAAAATAAGAAGTAAACTGTTTTTATTCCCGACAACATCACTGCTTACATAAAACCTTCTAATGAATTTAAATCAAAAACTGGCAGTATGAAGTAATGTTGCTAGATATAAAACTAATATACAAAAATCAATTATATTTCTATGTTCTAGAAGTAAAGAACTGGAAAATGAAACTTTTTATAATAGCATAAAAACAGAAAATACTGAAAAAATTAATAAAAGTTCTGTAAGACCTCCACTAAAAACTATAAAATACCTGAATATATAGAAAGATATATTTTTATGTAACGAAATGTGGATTGATGATATAAACATAAAAACCAAAACTCTAATGCTTCTAAAAGAAAACAGGGTAGAATATCTCACAATCTCAAGGAAGGCAAAGATTTCTTAGGGCACAGAAAGCATTAACAAAAAAATAAATAAATAAATCAGTATTTATTAAAATAAAACCTGCTTATCAAAAAGCACCAATAAGGAAGTAAAAGGACAATCCCAAAATTGGAAGAAATGTTTGAAATAAATAAATATAGATACAGATGTAGATATATAGATATCTGGTAAAGGATTTATAGCCAGAAATTAATTTTTTAATGAGCAAAATATTTGAACAGCCCATTCACAAAAGATGATATACAAATGGTAGTAAACTCATAAAAAGATATTCAGCATCATTAGTCATCAGGAAAATACAGATTAAAACCACAATGAGATACCATTTCACTCCTAATAGAATAAATATAGTCCAAAATCAACAACAACAAATGTTGGAGAGGATATAGAGTAGCTGGAACTCTCAAACATTCCTGGTGGGAGTGTAAATGGTACAATCACACTGGAAAACTGTTTGCCAGTTTCCATAAGTCTAAACCTACATCTACTGCCATGACCTAGCAATTATACTTCTAGGTATTTATCCAAGAGAGATAAAACCTTAGATCTACACAGATTTTCACATGAACACTCACTGTAGATTTATTCATAATAACCAAGAACTGTAAATAACCCAATTCCCATCAATAAGAAAATGGATAAACAAATTATTATATATTCATACAAAGGAATAGACTTTTGATATGCACAACAGGGGTGAATCTCAAAAATATTATATTGAAAAAGACACAGAAGAATATATACTACATGATCCCATTTATATAAAGTCCATGAATAGGATAACGGTTGCCTATGGGGGTATGGGAAATACCTGTAAAGGAGTAAAAGCAAAGTTTCTAAAATGGTGGAAATGTTCTATATCTTGATTGGGGTGTGGTTATATGATGTACACATTTATTAAAACCATTGAATAGCACACATAAGATCTGCACATTTCACTCTGTGTAAATTTTACCTAAATTTAAAAAGAAAAGCTAGCCGGGCAAAGTATCAGTCAGGAATAGCTTGATTATGGTGTAGTAACAAACAGCCCCCAAATCTTGATGCCTTCAGTAGGAGTCGGCCTGCTGGCCAAATGCAGCCTGCCACCTGTTTTTGTAAATAAAAGTTGACTGGAACATAGCCATGCCCATTTGTTCACATATTTTCTGTGGCTGCTTTCCCACTCCAGGGACAGAGTGGAGGAGTTGTGACAGAAACTGTATGGTTCATAAACCAAGAGCCTAAAATATTTTCCAACTGGCCCTTTACAGAAAAAGTTTGCTGACCCCTGGGTTACAGCCATCAAGGTTTATTCTCACTCGTGCTCCATGTTAATCAAGAGTCATCTGGGAGCTCTGCTCCATGCCATCCACACTTGCAGGACCTGGCTGATGGCGCTGACTCTATCTGGAATGACACTGGTCACTGTCACCGAGGGCAAAGCGCAGGCCCTGAAGGATCTTTCAGCAACAATTAAATGACCTGGTTCCAAAGCAACACGTCACTTTTCCTTACAACTCCTGGGCCAGAACTATTCACGTGACCCCGTTCCCACAAGGGGACCAGAAAATACAATCCTACCATTTGTTTATACATGCGCCTGGAAGTGGAGAACTGGGATATTTGCCAAACAGTACTAATGACTACCACAATTAAACTGAGAATCAATCAGTCCAGGTGTTCATTTCCAACAAACATGCATAACCCTGCTGAAATATTGCCCTACTGGGTAGACGTCTTAATCATAAAAATTCCAAAAGTTGCCCCTAACCCGTCCCTTCGGCTCCCATCTCACTTGTTAGAGCAACCCAGCGCTCTGCTTTCATAATGGATCTGGACTGCAAATCTGACTAACCATCACCTTCATATTTAATATCCTGCAACAGGGCCCTCCTGTCCTCAAGAAAAAGTCAAGACGCTGTGACCTGGACTCTGCCAATCACTGTGGCTACATCTCTCTCTGCCACTGGTTCAATTTTGTCATGCTCTAATAAGATGGGATATAGCTTAGAAACACCTAGGCATATCACACTGTTTCTGGATTCCATAATTTTGCTCCTGTGGTTTCAACTGTGTGAAATACCCTCTCCTGTTATGCTCACCCATTAAGACTTAGCACAGTCATTATCTCGTCCACAGAGCCTTCCATGACCACAAGTCAAAGAGAACTGTACGGCTATTGCACAAGACCCAAACTACCCAAACTGCTGCTATTGGACTGGATCCAAAGTACCAAATCACAGGACTTACCCCATAGGGTTAAATGAGCTAACTTACATTGACCTCAGCAGGTACCAGGAAGCTTTCCTAAATACTATTCATATATTAACTCGTTTAGTACTCATCACAACCTACAGGTAGACACTAATAATTCTTATACATAAGGACACTGGAGCATAGGAACATTAATTAATTTGTACAAGGTCCCACAGGTGGTAAATGGCAGAGCTAGGGTAGGCCCCTGGGCTGGCTGGTGGGTTCTGAGGCGCACTCTGCTATTTAACACTGTGAGCACATAGGTCTGTTTCCCTTTGAGAGTTTAAGGTGCTCAATGCAAAAAAATAGTACCTTATTCCATACGCCAAAGGCCTGGAACATAGTCATTTAGGCAATAGTAGCTGTTTAAGCAGGGTTAGTTTCAATGAAATAAATGAGACCCTGGATTTCCAAAATCAATCTTTCAGTTAAACAAAGTCCTCTTGACCAGTGACATTTAGGAAGTGCACAGATAATTACCATGTATACCTTTTCCCTGGATCCCAGCCCTTCTTCCAGGGCTGATGGCAACCCAATAATGGAGAGGCAGGAAGGGCCTGAATCATCTGAAAGATCATCAGAAAACACACTACTCTAAGTTGGGGCAAGCATCCATCCAAGCATTCAGAAACACTTAGAGAATCCTGAATATTTGGTAATGTTAGAATTTGAATTCTTTGCAGAAACCAGCACAGAGCTTTCCTAAAACTTTTTCTCCCTCACATAATTATGCCTTAAATTGTTAATAGCTATAATTATGGAAGATGGCATTGTTGTGCTTGTAATTTTTCCTATTCCCCTTGGTATTTATTGATGATAAATGGCTTTATTAAAAAATAATGATAATTACCTTGTTTGGTTGTATATCAATATAGTTTCAGTTTTTCTTTATTACCACTTATGGAATTTTATGGATTGCCAACATTTAGTTCTTTTATTGGTTTATATTCTCTTGATGGTATGAAAAGGGGGCAGAATCAACAATTTATCCCTTTATTTCCTGACACCCACACACACAAACCCACCCCAACTTTTTGAAAGCAATCTAGTGCACTATTCACATGTGGCTATAAGAGGTTATGATTTTTACTGTTGCATAATTCTAATAATTAGCTGCATACCCCAAAATTCTCCTCTAAGGGCCAGGGCCTCACTGAATGGTAGAAAGCAGGAGGCTCCATCCCCACATTGCACCTCACAGATTTAGAACCCATAGCTCAAAATGAAGCCCCCTCTGCTGGGACCAGGGTTTGAAACCTGCTCAATTAACTACAAGAGGGGATCTCAGTGCTCCCCAGAAGAAAACCCCATTTGGTTTACCAAATATTTGCAAGAGCCATCACAACAAAGACTGCCTTCCCCACAGAAGATATCACAGCTCTTGCACTGTTCCCTCCCCAAAGAAACTCCCCTTAGACCTGGTTTGAGTCCACCCTGGAGTTTCTCAGCCCTTGAAACGCTAAGAAGACTACACATCTCATTATCAATACTCCTCCACTGGAGAATGGCCCAGTTCACATTCTCTGCAAAGCATAAACCAAAGCAAATCAATGACCTGAATATAAGCTGATCCCTTGCAAACAGTGCATGTGGTAGTGTTTCATACGAAAGTCAACTCTGAGCCTTCAGCACCTAGAAGAACAGAACAGCCCTTGTGGTCCTTTACGCTTCAGTCAGGGTGTTAGGAGGGAGAGGAATACCAGGAAAAGAACATCACATTTGGGAATCAGACCTCATCTGTCCAACTAGGGGCCATGTTAGCAGCCGCTCGGAATCTCACCTCTCCTTTATGCAAAAATGACTTCAGCGACACCCGCAACTCAGGATTGTTGCAAGGATTAAATTAGTTAAATATCTGGCACACACTTGTCGTTAACTGTGTATTAGCTTATTTTCCTTTCTTCTAGACCAGTAGACCTCAGCTGGGTGTGATTCTGCCCCACTCCAACCCTGAGATATTTATCAAGGATGCCGCTAAACACCCTAAAATGCATAAGACAGCCCCCACAACAAAGAATTATCTGGCCCAAAATGTCAATAGCACCAAAATTGATAAATCTTTTTCTAGGCTAGTGTGAAAATAATCTCCCATTATGGTTGTTTCTTCTCCATAGCTTCTATCTCTTTAAATGAGAAAAGATTTACTGAGCATCTACCAAGTTCTAAGCATACCCTTAACCAGCGCATATATTTGGTTACCCAGTGCCATTTTCCCAAAGCAACTCCTATCCTAAATTACTGTCCATCCTTATGAATATCAAGTCCTGGCTTCTCTTTTCTTCTTTATGCTGCTCTCAGTGGCCCTGAAGTCAGACATGCTGTGTGTCAGAGCAAAGACCTGTGTTAATCAACAATTCCAAATATAGCAACAGCAGTTTGAAAATCAAAGAATGGGCCTTGGGGACATCAATATTTGCATGTTCATAATAAATACTTAACTACACATCTGTGCAATGTTCAACATAGTTGGGGGAGAAAAGGAACATTTATGTTGATTTTTGTCAAGTTCCATGACTAAAGCATCCGATGTGTTAAAGAAATGTAACTGAATAGTTGTAAAGATGATTTTAAATATATTTATAACATGCACTTATGAATTGAACACATGCCTGATTTACTCTGGGGTTTTTCTAACCATCTATTAGCTTATACATCTGCCCCTGGGATCAGTGGAATAATTTTCCAACCTGTACATTAAACGTCCATTGCTTTCCTGTCTGATGCTCACCTTGACAACTCATATTGACCCTATATTTAATGTCCAATGCCAGGTTTCATATTTTTATTCTTTTCTCTGTATGTTGTACATATGTATAAGAATCCCTCTCCATGAGAAGAAGCCCCTGCTAACAACCATTGATTGTGGTTTACAACTGGCCAGGCTCTGCTGTTAAGTACTTTGTAGTCACAATCTCATTTCGTGGCCACCTAGAGAGGTATGTAGTATCCCCATCCCCATTTTACAGGGAGAAAAAATGGATACTTACAGAGGTTAAGTAACTTGGCCAAAGTCACACAGCTAGGAAGCGTCAGGATGAGTGCTCACACCCTGTGTATCTGGTTCTAAAATCCATGCTCATCACCACTACAGTATACTAGGAGGAAACAGGCCAGACACCTGGTGAGCGTTCTTTGCAAAGGGTTAAGCAGCAGGCACATCCCTTGATCTAGCAAATGCACCTCAAAGAAGCTATCGTCCACAATTGCTAGTTCATGTGCACAAACATATATGTAAAAATGTGTTTATTGATGCATCATTTGCAAAGGAGACAAGTGTTAACAATCTAAACAGGGAAACTAGATCCATTGCATGGAATACAGAGTGGGGAGAAGTTGGCAAAGAGAGTAAACAAATTTGTCTCTCCTTAAAAATGGGACAGACAGCTAGCTAGCATGTGCTTTTTCTTTTCCTCTCCCATTCTTCCTCCTTCCTACTTGGACTTTGGATGACATGACTGGAACTCTAGCAGTTACCTTGAACCATAAAGCAATTGAGAAAATGAAAGCCACAGCTAAGGATGGTGACACAGAAAGACAGAAGGTAAAGCTAGGGGAAGCCTTGTCTCTGCTGACCCCATGAAGCTAACACAAGAGCCTTTGGCCGGCTACCTCTGGGATCCTTCTTGGGAAGAAACTAAAATTCCCATTTTAAGCCACTGTTTGTTTGATTTTCTATTACACTCTACCTAACTAATAAAGGCCTTCAGACTTTGCTATCACATGTCTACTACCTGTATGTTTTATAATGAAAATGTTTTATTCCAGTATTTTTTGCAAATTTTAAAAAGGCAAAAGAAAAGTTTTTTATAAGATAGTCAAGTGGTTGGGCCCTTGATTTTGGCAACAGCATCCACACCCCACAGCGGGGCAGGGGGCTGGGGGAGGAGACAAAGGCAAATCACAGGAGGCCTGGTGCACAAATCAACAACATGGGCACATCCTGAAAATGAAAGGGACAGATGAGAATCCAATCAAGCTCACCAAGTGCCAAAAAGATGTCTGGCCAAACAAGATTCAAAGGCCTCCTGAGATAAGCCTTAGGTGGAACACAGAACAGGTAACAGGGGAATACACAAGGTGTACTGACAGGCTGGTGTCTCCAACCCAGGAAAACACCCATGACACTTGACAAAGGGGAGGGAGAGTGGCAAGACTCCACCCCCGGCTCAAGCAGCAGGGGTCCCATGACTAAAGTATCCCAGTTAAGGGAACCCCAGAGATGGTAAAAAAGAAGTAGAAAATAGAATGTCAAACCACCAAGCAGGAGTTAGACAGTCATGGGTGATAACCTTGAAAAGGGCAAAGTGGAAATTATTCATTCTTTCATTCATAAATTCATTGTCAAATATTAAATGAAGGCCAGTTACATGCCTGGACATTTGTTCTAATCTAGAGCCTCAAACACCCTTGGACAAGAGGGCCCTGGACAAGAGGCAGCTTCTGGAGGCTAAGCAATGGACTCCACTACTCACTGGAATTGATGAAAATCCACCTTCTCCATACTTTTGGAAATGGGAAGATATAAAGAGGAGAAGCAGCTCAGATTTTTCTAGGCCTCATCAGCTAACAACTAAAAAAAGGTAATAACCAACTTGGGAGTAAGGAGGCTGCTTCTTGAGCTAACTCTTTCCAGCACTTCACATGCAGTGAAGTTGAGTCCACTTTGCGCCCCCAAAGTCCCAGCCCTCACAACGTCTGGTGTGCCTTGAACACAGTGGGTGTCCAGTAAATATTTGTTCATGGATCCTGTTCACTGTCTGCAAAGGCCCAGGTGTGGGCTTGGTCAATTGTCCAAAATGCCAGAGAAACTCAACCTAAGGGTTAAGTACATGACATGAGTCCTTTGGGAGGTGGTGGCAGATTTTTCACGATGTTTGATAAAATCGAGGGCAAGGGTCAGAGATGCTTGTGAGAAACACATAATGGATATTGGGATTTAAAAACAGAAAGCAGCACTGGCTTTATGTTTCATATCCAATAAAAAAGGCTAAATATCTATCGTTTTGATAGATTGCTATAAATGAAACATTAGTGGGGCTCTTAAACACCTTCTTTCAGATCTTCATTACTCCAAATGAATCTTGAGCAGAATATCACACCCAATAGGGCTGGACTCCATTAAATAACCAGTTCAATAACACAGGCTATGCTTTGTCTAATAAGGATAGCACAACTTTACACTTCTTCAGCCCAAGAGCATTGCAAGCCAGAGGATGTTTTCTGGAAATTCTCAAATACAGCCACCATGCCTCTGGGAGAGACGTAGGACAGTTTCAGTCTCTTCCAAAAAACAGTGCAGTGGCCACGCTCAGTGTTCAGCGTGGCACGCTCACAGAGCGGAGACAGGTGAGGTCTCATGTCTCCACCCCAGGCCCATCTGAGAATGGAGAGACCTTTGCTGCCACCAGACCCCTCGAGGGCATCCACGGAATCATCAGTGTGGGTGCACATTTCTTTGGAATTGTCTTGTGGCAACATGTCTCATATGCTCAAAATGGGATAAAGTCAGAAGATGGGGAAAGAAGGGGCCACAAAGCCCAAATACAACTGATTAGCTGAGCCAAAAATAAGCCTGAGAAAAAATACAAATCTCCAAGAATGGAGATAACGTGACTCTCCAAGGAACAGAGGTACTCTTCCAGCAACACTGGCCTGTGTATACAGGTGCATGCCACATGCGTGTTACAGAGGCTCCCATGAAGTCCATGCCAAGTGCCCGCAAGCTGAGATTGACATAGATTTTACCATTACCAGAGGCATATTGAGAACACGGCTAAGAAGAGAGTGTTCCTTTAACCTTTGCATTCAACAATAAGACTGACTTACCAGAAGATCCTATGAAACCCATTTCTCAGCGAGTTATTTAATCAAGAAATTTTTTTAAATTAAGCCAGAAAAAATTAAAGGCTCCTCTGTTTTGTCCAGAAGACCATCTCAACTCGATTTCACTCCTCCAGTGAGCAAAGGGCTGTGGGTCAGTCACTCTAACAACAGTGACTGTCCAGCCACAATATGGATGTTTTTAGAGTCACCCCGGCTCAAAACTCCTCCAACAGGGAATTTCCTCTAAAATGAAACAACTATGTCACTCCAATACACCATTATTATGCACTCCTATATCTAAATGTGTTTCTTCCTTGGACACTTCTGACCCACTTGAATTTCAGCATCATCTACCTTTCTCAACCAACCAATCGTTCATAGTAATCATAGTGATCATGTATATTCCAGGTATTCTTATACATGCTTTGTGTTTTTTAATATATGATACTAACTCATATCATCCTAATAACACTAAAGTAAGTATTATTACTAGCCCCAAGTGCAGGTAAGGAAACTGAGGCTCAGGGAGGCAATTCATTCTCTTGCCTGCAGTCACACAGCCAGTAGGTAGGAAACCTGGGATCTGAATTCAGCAACTTGGCTCCATCAGTCCTGCTTTTAATCCCAACACGATATTGCATGGGTTTTACTTGCTCACTCCAAAGTTTAATAATATGAAGCCAGACACATAATCCAGAGTGCAATGGAAAGAAAAACTAAGTGTCTTTGGCCACATTTCTCTCCCATTCCTTCCAACTCATTCCCTATTCCCAGCATTCAGCAACTCGGTGTTTCTTCTGCCCCCTTGAAATATGCTTTTGATATAAAAAGGACATAAGATATCCCATCAAGCACAGGAGTGACCAAAACCAGGCAATCTATTGTTTACTTTGACCATGCAGGCATATCCTTGATGTTGATCTCTCAGCGGGTGTTCTAGGTTTGGGGCATTTTGCTTGACTAAAAGAAGATTTTCATTGAGCACTTGTCTGCCACGTGCCAGGTAATGTGCCTGGTGCTGTCACCTGCATTGCTCTGTTTAATATCAAAAGCAAACCCACCAAAGGTAATTAATGGAATCCCATTTTTAAAGACAAAGAAACAGACTTTAAAAGGTTATACTTACATCACGATCAAGGAGACTCACTTAGGAGTGATGGCAAGTGGATTTAAGCCCAAGCCTGTTCTAAAGCTAAGGCTACTTCTACGACAGCATGCTAGAGAGTAGATACCCTAGCCTCTAAAATCAGAAACCTTTTTTTTTTTTGCCTCCTAGCAGTGAGTCTTTACAGATTTACTGGTTGTTAAATGATACTGACTCTAGCTAATTCCCAAATTAACTAGATTCCTTTCGGAGCTTGTAAAACGCGCTACATACTCAACTTCCGAATTTAGCATGCAAGATGATGACCACAGCAGTCAGAATGGTGCAACGCTCTTGTTAGAACAGTGCAAGCCTAAAAGCCTCCTTTTAATTTCTACCTTCTTTTATGAGGACTGTGTGAGCGAGGACACACCTAGGATACTGCATATTAATTTCAACACAGCTAATACCCAAAATGTCCCACCAATTTACTCTTCACTGACAATGTTAAAAGAAAATGATTTATGCAGATCAATCATCTCGCTCATCAAGTCCTACCCTGACAGCCAGCCTTCATCATCGCTATTTAAAAGGCACTGCTGACAGAAAAGACCGACTCTTTGATTAAGGGCCCTGTCTGGCTAACCTTTTATTTGAAGAATGATTGCCGCTGAGTGACAAATACTTTTTCATTCATTTCAAGGCAAAGATATTGACATTCAAATTCTTGATGGCTACACTGAGCAGATGCCACTGTTGGCAAGAGGCATGAGAGCAACAGCAGGTACTCCACGGCTCTGGGGGCCAGGGAAAAAGAATAAAATGAAACGCATGCACGCAGGCACTGGCTAAAGGTTCTCAACAAGTGAAAGCTTTGGGTCTTCCAGCCAGATCCTCTCTCCTCCATAGTTAGCAAAGGACATCTGTTTCTAGCGTTGCCCCAGTCCTCTTCTTAAAAGTGCCCTTGCTTCACGGTGACCCTACATGGAACTGCACAGGCAGGAAGGGCGAGAAGAAGAAAAGGAGTTGAGGAGCATGCAGTTCCCAGCCCTAGGGAAAAACATTCTTTCCTCTCCATCCTGAATCGCAGGGTCCCAGCAGACCTCAGGCTAAAAGCACTGACCCCCTTTCCACTTCCCTGGACGTTAAGTGACAAAGTGGAAGTAGCACCTGAAAAATCACCCATTAATAAAAAAGGAATATTCTATCCTATCTGATAAGGAGAAAAAATATATATATAAGAAAGAGACAGGGATGGACAAGTAGAAACAGAGTTAGCAAAAAAGACAAACTGAGCTGCTTGTTTTTTTATTAAAGGCAATTTTTCTAATCCATTTCAGGTGGATTTAAACCTTGGTCAGCATCATATATATAAAGCACACATATCCTCACAGCAGGATTATTTTGCTTGTTTTTATTTCTTAAATGCGAAATATTACCTTAAAGGGAGGTGAGGAAATTATGGATTAAGGAAGGCTATTTGTGACAAAGGCCATCACAAAGCCTCAAGATTAATCATTTCCAGGAACAAAATGAAAATACCTCAGCGGGTCACCAACACTTCCTTTTAAATCTTGCTGAGATGTAATGTGTGGGTCTCACATGCTTCACAAGGGAGAGGGTATCAAAAAAAGCTGTAGTTCTGACCCAGCAGCAAATTCCTCACAGTACAAGAGGCAAGAGACAGCCAGAACCTTCTCCCTTTCACCCTAGGGCCCAACAGGTGACCCAGGGCTTCAGAGAGAAAAAATCTGATCTATGGTGTAGCTCAGGCTCCTCCTTACCCACGGATAGGTAAGGCCAAGCCTCTAGCAACTTGATCAGTTGTCCGTACTGATCATTAAAGGCCCAAGGGCCTGTCCCCATCCTGACTTCAAGGCATCTGCAGCCCTGTTTCATATCATATGACAGTGAAATCTGTTCTCATAGCATGTAACTAACATCCCTGTGAAGACAGCGTTGTATATGATTTTGTATTTTTTAATTCATTTTAATCTACAGGTTGGAATCTAATTTTTAAATTTTATTGGAACTCACATTTTAAAAAGAAAAAACATTTAAAATAATAATAATAATAAAAAAAAAAACCTGGGTGTGACTCCAATCTCTGCTACTTGGTAGCTAGGAGAATTGGAGCAAGTTATTTTACCTCTCCAATCCTCTGTGATCCCATCTGCAAAATGGGGTAGAAATATTGACCTTGCAGAGTTATTTGTGGATATTAAAAATATATAAATTAAATAAAGTAATTTCCCTTCCCCTAAACCTCTTTTTCCTTCCTTTCTTCTCCTCTTCTAATCTTTGCTCACTGGTTTGCATAAGAGTAATCCATGAGGAGTATCAGAGAATGATTCACAGTTCAGCCCCACTTCCCTCATTGCGATACAATGAGAACAAACAAGATAATGCTAACATAAAGCACTCTATAAATTTTAAATCGATACAGAAGTGTTTGCTGTTGTCACTGTTGTTCTCCACAAACGGTGTACTTCAACCCATTTTGATCTTTTTCCTTATTTATTTCTCCCATGTACATTTCTCCTGGTGAATAATAAATCAATAACCAATTAATCGATAATCATAATATCATCTCCATCCCTTAGAACTATTAGTAGTTGCTTCTGCAGCTGTCTGAAAGCAGTGCCTGGTAGAACTGATGCTTCTTCCATAACAAAAATTTATTGGAGGTTATTATGAGCCAGACATTGGGACAAGGAGGTGAATGAAAAATGCAAAATTCAGTCAAGCGGAGCAAACAGACAAATAAAGAAATGATTTCAATATTGCTGCACATGTAAGTTAAGTACAAAGGACAATGAGGAGGCTGAAGAGGGCGGGCGTGACTACCTGGGGGATTCAGGGAAGATTTTTCTGCGACAATACTAAAGCACGTTCTCACAAGGCAGAAAAGGAAGGGTGGGCACGAGAATGCCAGGCACAAAGGCATGGAGGCTTGAGAGCGATCACTCTGCTCTGGCAGGGACAAGGACAAGTTCCAGCCATACTACAGATTTAAGACTTACTCCTTTGGGCAATAAGGAGTTTGAGCTTGAAACTATTGTCATACGGTCCCTGCTTCATAAACATCACCCTGATGAAAGGCTGCACATGACAAACATCTGCTGGGTACCTCCTCTGTGCTAGAAACTGGACACTGAGATGAGAGAGACTTATCCTGACACTCCCCCAGGAGCGGAGCAAAGTTTACTACTCGTTCTCAAGCACCATCTGAGCAGCTGCCCAATAAGGAGTGATGAAGCCCCACTGGCATCAGGACCCGTGGCTTCATGTTTGGCCTCGGAACCTGCCTTCATCCCCAATCTATTGGTGTGGGTTCCTGCTTTTCTGCTTGACCCTACTCTTTCATTTCTATGGACTCTGGTGCCAACTGTGGACAGCCCATTGTAGTTTCAGAGCTATATATCCTCCAGCTCTCTGCCTTCCCTCGCTGATGCAAGCCTATCGCTGTCCTCCTTCAACCTCCCGAGATCCCGTGGGCTGCCTTGTCGCTCCCGAAAGCATCTCTAAAAGTGGGTAGGTCCCTATTCCAGGTCTCCATCCTTTACTCCCTGTACTGTACCCCCAGTACAGGTGTGGCAAAGACAATGCCATGTGGTCACCAAATCCTGTGCCATTGTTCTCTTCCTGGGCACATAGAAAGATACATTTGACAACCTCTCTTAAAGTTAGTTTGGATTCTGGTCAACACAGGAAGAAAAGGATGTGAGCTACTCCCAGGCCTGGCCTTAAAAATGTCGTAAGACAAATCTCCCTTATCAGCTACTATAAAAATGACCACAAGCTTGGTAGCTTAAAGCAACAGGAATTTACTCTCTCATTTTTACGGATACCAGAAATCCAAAATCAAGGTGTCAGTAGGGCCACAACCCCTCGAAAGGCTCTTGGGGAGAATCTTGCCTTGCCTCTTCCAGCCCCTGGTGGCCTTGTGGCTACATCACTCCAACTTCCACCTCTGTCTTCACATGGCCTTCATCCCTGTGTCTCTGTGTTCAAACTTTCTTCTCTGTTCCCTTACAAAGACACCAGTTATTGGATTTAGGCCCTCTCTAAATCCAGCATGATTTCATCTCGAGATCTTTAAGTAATTACATCTGCAAAGGCCATATTTCCAAATAAGGCCCCATTCTGAGGTTCCAGATAGACATGTATTTGGGAGGTCACTATTCAACCCACTTCACCTCCCATGCAACCTTGGAAGTTTCATATCCAGACAGTACAGCACCAAGGCATCAGAGCCTTCGTGCAGCCAGATCCGTGAGTGGCTGTGTGAAGCGAAGTCCCCCAACACCAACCTTCGCTGGGCACGAAAGGTGAGCAAGAAAGGAAACCTTGTGGTGTTAAGCCACTGAGATTTCAGGGTTAATTTGTTACAACAGCAAATCCTTGCCTGGCTTGGCTACCACTCCAAACACCATGTCCTAGCTCTGCAATTCAGACACTGTTTATGGGCCCAGGGCTAACAGGCAGTGTTTTCATTTGGCTTCAGTTTTTGCTCAAAAGCCCTTTTAGGTTGTTCTTGCTGAATGTCCCAGGAATTTCTTCCAGAGCTTTGCTTGGCTTGGATATGACTGTTTGGGAGGTTTCTTGCTTTGCCCGGGTAGAATAATTAGGCTTTTGCTGATAACATCACTGTTTTCTCTACTGGTCCCAGAGGAGAATGTAGGGGCCAATGGTAGTTAGCTCTTGCTTTTATTGGGGTAGGGGAGAATGTGAATATTTTCCAGCTACATTCATCCAAAAATGAACCAAGAAAACCAGTAGTTAGTGTCCCGTTCTTACAGAAGGAGAAAGAACACAAGGTTTTAGAGTCATACTGACTTGGGTTAAAATTCCTCAACTCTGCAAACTTAATAGCTATAATACTTTGAAATGTTACTTATCATCAAAGAACATAGTTCTCCTATCTTTATCAAAAATAAAATGCGTTAATACCGCCCATTCCAGAGGCTGGCTGGGAAGGTTAAATGATATTAGATACACGTTTAGCTGAGTGCTCTGATCATAGTTAGTTCCCAGACAGATGAGAACTTCTTTTGTTCCTATGGACAGGCCAATACATTCTCACGTGGATCTTCTCCCCTTCTGGGGCAAAGTGATAGCTAAATTGGTGTGAAACCATGACCTTCAGTACTGCTCTCAACTATCTCCAAGGCAGAAAACATCTTCTGCCTTTTCTTTAGTTCACCCTTTTAGATACTGTTAGTCTATTTCCTGGAAATAGCAACAAGACAGCGGATAAACTGACCAATCTCTTTAACCAGGCAAATTTTGCTCTTAATTATTTCATGAGAATTCATTTTGATTTTCCAATTAGAGTGAAAGCTCTCTGATGGTAGGGACTATGTCTTATCCCAATTCTATAAACCCTACAGCAGTCAGGACAAAGCCAACCTGACCACAGCCACCACCACTCCCCTCCCTCGTTGACTACAGAAAAAAACAGAGAATGAAAGTTTCCATAATTAAGACAGTATGTGGCCTCCAATAACATGGGTGTTCACAAATTAATGGACAAGGGTCAGTTAGCCAGTAATACAGAGCAGAGGCAAAGTTGCAAAGGTAGCAAAAGTTGTAACACTTAAGAAAAGGACCAAGAAGACGTAGGATTCATCTCCACTTTGGGTATATGGTGGATCTCCCCAGAAATAAATAGTGTGTTTTTAGAACTTTGAGAATCACTGAACTGAATCATCCCTCCCCATCTGGATCAGCAAAACTGATTCTTATAGTTGTGTGAAGGTATAAGTTATATGTTATACATTGTATAGTATTAGATAATATGTGTATTATATATAAATATGCAATGTATTCACAGAACATCTGCTCTGTGCTGGGTACTATTCTAAGTGTTTTGCCTATATATTAACTCATTACTCCTCCCAACTCCACAACAGAGGTACTATGATTATCACCATCTTACAGTGAGAAAACTGAAACCCACAGAGGGTAACATGCCGAAAATCACAGACATGGTGAGTAGCGAGGCCAAGATTCAGACCCCGGCAGCCTGGCTCTGGTGCCCTCGCCCCAACCATTAGACCACAGCGCCTCTCAAGCAGGAATGGGAGGTGGGGGGTGTGGAAAAGTGGGCCCCTAATCAGAATGGAACCTGGCAGAGGAGGCTTGCACACCTAAACAGATTCTGAAGAGACAGCCCTTCAACAAAACAAGTCTGTAGCAGGATCAGAGGACAGCCCTCTCTAAGAAAAGAGCTGGTAACAACCCATCTTAGTGGTAAAAGGAGCCAGACTGGAGCAACCCTCTAAATAGAGACCTTGGTCTGAGATGGGACTAACCCTCGATTAACACGCTGAATAGCAGCAGTACACGAGGGCCCAGGAACACGCAGCTCTGGCAGATTGAAGACAAAGGAAATGGAAGAGGCTCGGGAGAGGTTCCAGAAATCCTTGTTGAGTCTGCTTTCAGCTTCACTTCTTTAATGTACAAACTGCTAGGGGCAAGAGACAGCCAGCTTGCTCCCCGGCCCGGCAGCCCAAGCCCTGTGCTTGTTTACCATCGCTGAATAAAGCACTTCACCCTCCCCAGCTCTGGCCTTGCTCCACCACAAACAGAATAACCCAAGCTCCCCACTCGAGGTTGTCATCAAAAGCAGAGGGCACCAGCGTTCTCTCCTAGGCTCTGCAGCCCTCGTGGGCAACGTCCCCTCCTCCCTCCTTAAGCATATCGGAATGAGCAATATTTGACTGTTGATTCTTTCATCTCTGCAGCTTTGAAAACCTCAAACGTCATATCGGATCTACAACAAAGAGCGGGGACTTCAGGGGTTGACAGCACGGCCATAATTAAAGACAACCATCAGTGAGCTGCCATGTTAAACAATGCCACGTTATAGCTGCTCCAAAACCAACTGTTTACCTTTCAGACATTTCTGTGGAAAGGTTTAAACAGGTGCGGTTTAAATTGTTTTCATAAAAGATATGCAAACAAGAGATAGGAACTTTTCTTCTCTCTAAGACAGGGTGTAATGTACAGCACGCTATTTCCTTGCTAATAGCGTCCAACTGATTTACTCAGGGGAAATAATCTCTGCTAAGTGATAAGAATATGAATCAAAAAATAGCACTGAAAATATTACGGGGCTACAGGCAAAGATGGAATGGAAAACATGTCCCAAATTTCTAAAGTTCCCTCTGGTCCATGGACCTCAGTTTCCCCTTTTGTGAAATAGGAAGATTGAATTTCAAGCTCATGTTAACATGAAGAACATTTTTTCCAAATCAAGTTCAATAGACAGAACAGGAAAACAGAGGGGTTTTGAGGGGGGATCAGGGTCTCTCTTGCTATACGCCCAAAAGACTTCTAGAACTTTGAGAACCACTGAACTGAATCATCTCTGTGAGTTCTTCTAGGAACCAAAATTCTAGGGTTCTCAAGCAAAGAAGAAGAATAACAAGAAGAAGAAGTTGTCAAATACTTTATTCCGTCTTTGGTCTGCAGTGTTTTTCTCAATGTTCAGCATCTAAATGGCACCGAATAAATGTGGTCCTGAGTCGATGAATAATAGAGGAACTCTTAATCAGCTTCTGTGCTTCTCCTTGAGTTGTGGGTAGGGCCGACTATACCAACAGCAAACGGAAAAAGCAAGACATTAAAGCAAATTATAATAATCATCTGGTTTGCAAATCGAATTCCTCAGCCGGGTATTCACGGCGGGCTCGGTGTCTTGGCCCTCAGCAGGCCTGAGGGGAGCAGAGGGGATGTGCTCCCCACACTTTTCCTCTGCCTGGGAATCTCATGCCAGCATCCCCGAGGCCTGCACTTGTCACATTTCCAGGTCTTCTCATATGCTAGAGACCTCCAAGCTCCTGGAAAGTAAGACCATTCAGACAGCCAGGAACACTGCTTCCTTGGACGGTGCTGTAAGAATTGCGGTGGATACAAGAGGACTGCTCCGTGGAGCCACCAAGAGAGGCTCTTCAGTGGGCTTTGGGGAGTTTCCCCCATGTCCAAGGGCTGCTCACCTCCTCACACAGATGACTCACTTGTGGTTGGGGGACCACAGGGGCCAGGATCATATTGGTTGTGGTTAAGGCCCCACATGGGACATCATGACTCATTATGTTGACCATTGGTGGAATTTTCTGATACATGAGGAAGGGACGCTGTTACAGTAAGCGCAATGAGCTGTCGCTTGTTTCTTTGCAGACCGAAGATCTTAAACATTTTTAGGAGGAAGCCAGGTACAATAGTGTGCGCCTATAGTCCCAGCCACTTAAGAGGATCGCTTGAACCCAGGAACTCAAATCCAGCCTGGGCAACATAGCAAGACCCTGTTTCTTTAAAATAAAAATTTGTAAGAGGAAACTCTCTAGTACTTGTTTGAGACAGACCAAAAGAATTGCAAAGGCTGAATCTGACTTCCTTCTATAAAAACAACATGGAGAATCCTTGACTGGACACACCCTCCCAATAGGGCCCACAAAATCTCCAAACCACATAAAGCCTCACTTCTCTGCAGGAAAAGTTGATGTCCAGTTAGTTCTAATTGACTAGAACAGAGCTGAGCGAAGGCAGATAAAACAAAATGCTTCCTGACTGAGGCTGGGCCACGCGGTCCTCCCACTGCTGACATCATTCTTGAGAGACTTGTTTCCTTCCAGCCTGGAGAGCTCCATTTTGCAAACAATGACCCTTTATGGAGAGCTTTCATCCCTGCTTAAGTTCTAAAAATCAAAGAGCCAATATGTCTAAGCTGGAGAAAGCTCTCCTCAAGAATCTGGGAAAACTGCCTTGGGAGGGTTGTATTTAGTGGTAATATTTTCTCCTTTAACTTGTCAGGTTGTCTTGCTGTTTTCAGAATGAAACCAGATATAAATAAAGCCAGGAAAAAAAAGTGTTTGAGATAGGCTACTGATCACTGGTTTATTTTTTGAGTTGAGAAGCCACCCGGCTTTCCTAGCATGGTTACATTATGGTAATATGCTTTGTCATAAATTTACTACATCCTTCTGCTTGTCTATAAAACAGTCTGCTCCTCATCTTTCTAAACTTGGCCTGCATACAGCACTTTTAACTTAAAATATCTAACAATATGTCATATCCACCAGACACATGACAGCTATTTCTAAGATACATAATATTATTAATTGTTTTTGAACGTAATTGAACTGTTATGAATCCAAAAAGTATAAAAATGACACTTAGCCATCAACAGTTCTTGAAGCATTATATACACAAAAGAAGAAATACTAACAAGTCCAACAGTACTCATAATTTCAAAATTATACCCTTTGAAGCCAAAATAACATTAAGAGAAACAAGAAGGATGTAAGAACTTAAAAATAAAATGTTAATGCTTGAAAATATTAAACTTGCCTTCTGATAAAAATTAAGTGTGAGCTAAATTATTTTTTATGTTTGCAGAACTGTCAAACAATGTGCTGTCTCCTTAAACTGTTCTAACGGATAGGGCTGGAGCGTGCGAAGAGGGTCTGGAAGATCCGTGTAGTGCGGAGGGGGTAAGCATGCACAGGGACTTCAGTTCATTCCAACTCACTTAGAATGCACTGAGCACCTCCCATATACTCATGCAGATTAAGCCTTAAAGGAGCTTGCAGACTCAATGAGGAGACGAGAGGCGCACAAAATTTTAAAATAATGAAGCACAACTACCTTTGGTTAAATGCCCAAATAAACGTTCTAGGAAGTCACGTGGAGGGTAGAGCAGGCAGAACTCAAGCTGGGCCAGGGGAGCTGAGGGCGCTCCATTAAGAGCTAGAATTCCAGCTGGATTGTGAAGACGGAGTCATACTCAGAAAGATATAAAGCAGGGCGGAGGGTACTGACAATAGCGGAGGCAACTTCAACAATGGCCTAAAGGCTGAAACAAACAGAACTGGTTGGGAGAAGGGTGGGGGGAAATGAGTGGCCCAGCCAAAGGCCTAGACCTCAGGTTACCCACAGCTCAAGGACTTGGAACACATCTATCTGTCATCTTCCTCCCAGTGGTTTCTCATGGCCAGCTTCACCGGAGCCCACTGGGCTCTGCGTTCTGAGGCTCACCAGGCTTGCTCCACTGAACCCACACGGGACCCCATTAGGTTCACTGCCATCAGTCACACTTCCTTCCCCCAGCTCCGAGGGCTGTGCTCATTTTAAGAACCCATCAAATGGGTCAGAACCAGAAGTGGTCACTCCCTTCCCCTATTTAACATATTATAACCTTCCTACTGCAGCCTCTCTGCACCAACCTGAGATCAGTGATTCTCAACCCGGGGTGACTCTGACCCCCAGCGGACATTTGGCAATGGCTGGAAACATTTTTGGTTGTCACAAAGAAGGTGCTACTGGCACTTAGTAGGCAGAAGCCAGGGATGCTGCTCCACATCCTGCATGCATGGGACGCCCCACACACACACACAGAGCCCCCCCCCTCCGCCGCCGCCACGACAAAGAATCTTCTGGCCCAAAATGTCAACAGTGGCAAGGTTGAGATGGAATGATTATTAGCATTCACAATACTTTTCTGACTGAATTTATTTTAACAAGATGGAGAATTTTCGTTTTTCTCTTCTTCTTAAACTTGACCCATCCATTTCCAGAAATCTTACCACGAATTCCAAGATGCTGCCCAGGGCAAAATTGCCTGATCCAATGCAACCCTGATAAATTTGTCCCCCCATCCTGCCCCAAACACGCATACATACACACACAAAATAAAACACATAAAAAGAGTGCACTAAGGGGAGGGTCACTCTGGCTATGACATATGCCCTCCATTTCTGCAAATGATAGACGTATACCTAAACTCAACTAGAAATGAAAGGATATTGAAAACCAGTGCACTTTGTACCTTTTGTGCCCTTCCAAAGCTAGTCACACTTTAGGTACTTACATTTTAATAGGAAGGAACCTCATTATTCAAATACTTGCTATTTGAGTACTTTCAGTTTTCAGTTTGTATAGGGAAACAAAAGTCACGGCCTGAAAATATTCACTAGTGAATCAACAACTTGTAAAAGTTCCCACTCAAACATCCCTTGCAAGTAGCATCCATCCTGATGCTTGGTCACGTGTTACATAAACCCCTGGTGCAGATCAACTGCAAAATGAAACTGAAACTTCTGCAAAAGCTGTGGGGTTTCATGAACTCAACCGAAGTGATGGAGAAATGCTCAAATTGCACTCAAAACCATTGACCTTGCAGCCTTAGACCAATTGAAAAAGCAAAAGTCAAGAGGATAACAAAATTTTATGAAACTGATTCAAATATTGAAAGATTGAGAAAGGCTCTTATAAAATTGACAAAGTCCTAATTTTGCAAAAATAAAAAACTTTCGTGATTGTACAATAAAAGCAAACATGACGTGAAAGATAGATGGTGCCAGCATGTAATTTTGTCAGAAAACTTATGGGAAAAAAATTAAATTAATAGTGGAATTTTCTTTTCTGAGAATTAGCCCACAGTTGCAACTACAACTGAAAATGTTTTTGACAATCTATCTATATATATAATTTGAGTTTCAGCTTTTAAGATTAAATTCCAAACTTTCCCCTATATTTACTATTACATGCTGCTTTCCATTTAAGTTGACTCACCTTAGGTGGTCCTTTCCCAGCACTACCTGCCTTCACATCACCGGCCGGCCCCTGAAAATTCTGACCACCTGACGCAAAAGCAGAACCACAAAACAGGCAGAATCCCTTTCCTCGCCTAACCTCATTGCCTGACCTCCTTTCCCACACCCTTCTTAATAAAAATCCCCCACCTCTGTCTGATAACCATACCTGACTTTCAAAAAGTGGGGACTAGAACATATAAAGGCTGAAAGCAGAAGCAAAAGGCCCTCCAAAGTCCACACCCAAATCCCATTTCTCTTAGAACAAAATTCCAAGTCCTAACCAGGGCCTGCCAGACCCTGACTGCTCTGACTCCCGCCACCCTTCTTTAACTGACCGGCCACACCAATCTCCTCTGGTCCTCCAACTTGCCAAGCTTTGCACATGCAGCGGCCTTGGCGAGGGTTGTCCCCTCTGTCTGGAATGTTCTTCCCCAAGTCTTTCCAGCCCAATGCACAAGTCTCAGCATAAATGTTCCCTCTTGAGATGACTTTTCTTACCAGCCTGTTCAAAGCACCCTTGATACTCTACCTTTACTCAGTAGTGTTGGAAGAACTACTGGGTAAATGAATGAACAAATCAAAGAATACATGGATAGAGGCAAATCAAAGAAGACTCGGACAGAGGGAAGGAAGGAGGTAACCGGTGTAGGGGAGTCAGCCAATATCTGCTGTCAATAGCCATTATCCCCTATGGCCATTTTCCAAGCAATTGTTTCTCTCCCTTGGATCATTTGAGACTGAATCAGTGAATCCAAAGCCAGGCAGGGAAGAGCCTGATTAAGGTCACCGCACCACCCCCTGGGGACAGTTCCCTATCATCCATTTTCCCATGCTTTGTGTCAAGTCCTATTTCCAGCCCCTCCAGTGGCAAGGCGTCTATTACCTCCCCACGGACATGTCCACACACTCTCCCCATTGTGAAATTTGTCCTGATTTTCCCAGCCTAAATTCCTCTCTGCTTAACTTCACCCCATTACTCACAGCTATCTCCCTCTGGACTACAGCAAACGACAACTCTGTGGAACTCACTTTTCTCCTTCTGGCTTCCCACAAGTTTGCAATTCAGCTCCCTCTTCCTTAATGAAACACCGTGGCATGAGACCCAAGCAGGAAGAGCGTACACAAATGTTACACAAATGAATCAGAACTCGGTCACCACCAGCCTCATCTCACCCACCATCTCCCGCTCTCATCCATCATCCCCTCCCTCCCCACCCCCACCCCTGCCCCCACAAGGCCAATCTGGTTTTATTTTCCCATTACACAATTCTTTCAAAATACAGTCCTATTCTTGAATACACACAGAAAGTTTCTGGAAGACTACACAAGAATTTGTTAGTGACGGTGGCCTCCGGGAAAGGAAGAGCTATGGGGAAGACGACTTTTTACTGATACCTTTTTGTGTAATTTGTACTTTTAAACTGTGTGCATATATAACTTCTTTTAAAAAGGTGGTAAAATACATATAAACATAGATTTTATCATTGTAACCACTTTTAGGTATACAGTTCCATGGTATGAAGTACATTCACATTGTTGTCCAACCATCACGACCACATATAAAATTTTTTCAACTGAAAGTTCTTAAATTTTTAAAAGCACAATTCCTAATCAAGTGGCTACAAAAAACCAACAAGAACAGGAATGAGGATACTAGGTCTGGCTGAGCAATCAAAAAAATAAATTCTATGTTCTTTACCCATTGTTGATACATTAAAAACTTTTAAATATAGGGTGACAGATACTTGACAAAAATTTTTTTTAAAAGAGAGAAATTAAATATAAAAATAAAAAATAAAGAGAGCTTTACCACCAGTGCCCTCCCCCAGCCATACTCATAATAATTATGGACCAAAATAAGGGTGTACGCTTGCACTCAGGTACAGAGAATAAGACGTCCTAACAAAACAGATGTGGCTATCGCAACAGTTTGTGAAAAAAAAATATTAGCTTTATTAATATAAAAGCAGTTTGAATAGGAGTCTTCTGGCTATTAAATGTGATCATCAGAACACCATCAATTTTACTGGCCACGCAGTATTTTTGTGCAGTCTGGAACACGGTACAATTAAGGGATTTTCTTACTTCTTAATAATTCTCAGATTTGGAAGGTTTTTCTTGTAAGTAACAACTCAAGTGATGGTATCATACTCGGCTCCTTTTATATAATTTTATAGCTTGCTGGAAGTAGCAAAGACTGCCACCTATGAGGAGGGTGATTTTGTGTGTCTCTGGTAGCTGTACTCAAAGTTAAACTTCCCCAATCTGACAGCATGAACGCTGAAGCAAACCTCTGACTGCAATTTCTGAAATGGAAACACTCCCTCGAATCCCACTTGTTTCCTAGGACATGTGCACTTTGCCCATCCCTGATGGGTTCCAGCTTCCATTAGGTCTGACTTCTCCTTGGAGTAAGTGTTCTTTCAACACTG
>VBSM01003143.1:48782484-48879739 GCA_008086735.1 Cheirogaleus medius
AAAAAAAAAAAAATGTAGCACACCGTGGAGGCCTCAGAAAAAATTCCAAACCGATTTTTTGGAATTTACAATACTTTTTAAAATTGCCATGTGAAGTAAATAGTCACAAACACAGGCATGATCCAGCTGCAATCCAGGTGCCTTTTTCAAGGCTGGGGAGAGAAATATGAAGAAATCTCTTCACACTTCCATCAATTGTTCCGCACAATACTTCCAGCACCAGCTGCTGGGCCGCTTGAATAAAGGAGCCCCGCGCACTCCCCCCAAAGCCAGCAGCCTCAGTTAACTCGCACAAAACAACCCATTCAGATCAACCTGGGCTACAAAGCCTTGCTGGTATCTGGCAAGGGTTGGCTCATCTCAGAGGTAGGGAAAGAAAAGAAAAATAACAAAGAGTCTCCCCCTCCTCCCTTTATTTACACACAAAAACAGGAAATACATGAGGCGCCTATTACAAAAGTAAAATTAAATAGGTGAATGACAACTGAAGTCATCAAGTCACCTTCTAGGTACCTGGAGCCCAAGAGTCATGTCTGTTTCATCTTATTTTTTGTATTCTTCAGAAGTCATGTTTTTAAACTACAGAGCATGTGCTTAGAGAGGGCAGAGATGCTTTGAACACACACATGCACACACATGCACAAATCTCTCTGCAGGGAGGGCAAAGAGCTGACTCCACAGCCAGAGCCTTCAAGGAGCCCATTGTTTCCTAAAGGACTGGACGGACACAGTGACAACCAGATTGCTTTCCACCACCAATTTTGGGAACATGTGAAAAATACGGTTTGCTGCTCGCTGGTATGTGGTCCAAGATGACTCATAAATCTTCCTTTATCTCCTTCGTGGTGTTAGCAGAAAAGGATGAGTTGCTTTTTTCCATCTCATTCTCCCGTCTATCTGTCTGTTAGCCGTGCCCTTGAGCAAAGATTACTGATGCCCTGCCTTTGATATATGACACATCACCCACAGCAGCTTTTCATCAAGTGAATTAACCTGGAAAAATGCAAACCCACCTGCCAGTTGCTTCCAAACTTTGCACAATTCCTTTGTGTACTTCCTCTCTACCATGCACCAGGCAGGAGGGCAGCAAGGGCAAGCTACAGAAATACGGGGAATTAAGAGAATCTAAACTGGGGGCACTGTGAACGCACTCATTTGCTGGAAAGAGGCTGCTTTGGCATAAAGACTTCCAGAGGGGGAGTTCAGATGAAAAACCCCAGCTCAGCCACAGTTTAGAATGCTTTGCACCTGAGCTGGAAAATGCCATTTTCCCCCAGCCATTTACTCTGTGTGGCTGGAATAATGACAAGAACCTTGGCAGCCGTTGATGACATGGTTACAGAAACTATTTGGTGACTTCCAATCAATAATCTAGATGGGCTGGGGAGAAGCCTGGAGCAGGAAGGAGCGGGCAGGCAGGAGAAGGAGAGAGGGAGAAAGTGAGAGGCTGACACAGGGAGGAGGGAGAACTGGAGAAGGGAAGGGAAAGCATGAAACAAAGCTGAACTCCTCGTCCAGCCCCTCTGCAGCTGGGGCTCCTCCGTACGACCATATGCCCTGACAAGCACTTCCCGAGTCTCCTGACTGTCACAGCAGAGTAAACCAAGGCAGCATGCTTGATACCTTCTCGGTCTAAATGTTCAAACAGAAGGCACTCTGGAAGGCATCAGTGTGCGCCCCTGTGTCATTCAGCTAAACAGACCTGAATTTCAGAGATAGCCCCTGACTAATCCAAGGTCATACAGCCAAGCAAGGCGGGGACAGGTCAGAAACCAAGTTTTCCAATTCCAGACCCGTATCCAATACAACACACTACTTCCCAACCAGGTTTAGGAATGCCTCCCTCTTCCTCCACCAAAAAAAAAAAAAAGTTTGCACTGACTTGAAATAGGTAGAACTCAGTGCCTGGCGGAAACAAGAAAGATTTCTAAGCTAGAACAAAGCTAGCCTGTACCTCTTGTTTACCTGAGTAGGAAACTGTTTTCCTCCCTATCATCCTTGATTCTGATAATAAAGCAGTTATTCTTTTCAAGGTGACATGTCTACTGTGTGTGATTCCTTGAAGGCTTGTGATGAGAGAGATCTCCCTGTAATTTATTCTTTAAAAAATGAAAATCCAAAAAATCCAAACCATCGATCATCATTTCACACTCACACTCTAACTTTAAGGGAAAGTTGCAAAGAATGGGTTTTTTTTTAAGGGTATTATTAAAAATCTTTCTTAGGATAGTCCTAGGCTTAGCATACATGGAGTTCTATCCTCTACCCTACATCTACATTTCTGGCCAACAGGAACAGATTTTCTGAAATGACTCTGAAATCTTTCATTGTCAAGGAAAGATTAAATTTCATTATTCACTAAACTTCCTAAAGAAACAAAGGACATCACTGGATTTTAGAAAATTTTTTTACAAATAAAATTTGGAAAACTGTGTCTGGTAGGCATCAGTTAGTCAGGAAATTAAATTATCCAAGACACCC
Organism: Cheirogaleus medius; assembly: GCA_008086735.1. Lineage (NCBI taxonomy): Eukaryota > Metazoa > Chordata > Mammalia > Primates > Cheirogaleidae > Cheirogaleus > Cheirogaleus medius. The sequence goes on from VBSM01003143.1 coordinate 48,784,966, forward strand.
TGTTCCCTGAGCATTCTGGCTACATTTGAAAATAGAAATGAGAAAAGGATAATGTATGCAGACCAACTGACTAAAATAATATAGGTCTCAATTCCCCCAGGGAGTCAGTTTCTTTCTTGGTTGGAAGGAATGACGTTTCCCCTCCTTCTAGTCAAACTAACAGTTGTTCATAAAATGGCGAAGAGAGTGGTAGAAAGTGGATGAACAGATTACACTGGAGTTTCTGACAAACCTGATTACGGTTGAGCCCTCATATAGTTATCAATAAAATAACAATAAATGGTATCTATTGAGGGATTACTATGAGGCCAGAGATTCTAAAAACTTTACCTGTATCGTATCATTTAATCTCCTCAGCAATCCTATAAGGTAGCTACTCTTATTAACCCCATTTAACAGAGAAGGAAACCAGGAAAGTATGGCTCAGAGAGGTTGATTACCTTGTTCAAGGATTTGCACCTGGTAAATGGTGGCACCAAGATTTAAACCCAAGTGATCTGTCCAAAGCCCATGGCAGTTTACAAGGTGAATGTGACCCTGGTTTCTTGTGTCAACACTCTGCTTCAGTACCTGAGCCCTGCACATCTTCATGTATAGGAAAAGAAAAACATGGTTCTGATACCCAGCCCAGTGTCAAAAATAACATTGCCTAAAGTCCCTAGCACCATGCCCTGCACACCTGCCTCTCTTTGTTTAGGAGATCAAAACTTGAGATCTTTTAAAAAGGTATGCCAAAACCTCAGGGAATTAATATGTATCTTTTCTTAGGCTACAGTCTCCTAATACACCTTCTTCTCAGATATCGCTCCATTTTTTTTTATTGTGGTAAGACATACATATCATAAAATTTACCACTGTAACCATTTTCAAGCGTATGATTCAGTGGTATTAAGTACATTCACAATATTGTACAACCATCACCCTTATCCATTTCCAGAACTTTTTCATCACTCCAAACAGAAACTCTGCACCCATTAAACAACATTTCCCCAATCACCCGGCCCCAGCCATTGGTAACCTCTGCTCTTCTTTCTGTTTCTATGAATTTGCTTCATCTAGATACCTCATATAAGTGGAATCATACAGTATTTGTCTTTTTGTGACTAGTTTATTTCACTTAGTACAATGTGTTCAAGGTTCATCCACAGTGTAACATGTATCAGAATTTCCTTCCTTGTTAAGGCTGGAGGACACTGCACTGTAGTGTATACCATGGTTTGTTTAACCATTCATTTGTTGATGAACATGCATTGCTTTTACCTTTTGGCTAATGTGAATAGTGCTGCTAGGAACTTAGGTGTACAAGTATCTGTTCGAGACTTGCTTTCAATTCCTTTGGGTACATACCCAGAAGTGGGATTGCTGAACCATACAGTAATATGGGGAACCTTTCTTCAATTTTTAAAAACTGAACATTTCTAAATCAATGGTGAGCTCATCGCAGACAAGAACCTTTATCATTATGTATCTTTGGACCCCAGGGCCTAGAACGATAAAATTTCTCATGGAATTCTCAATGAGTCCCTTTTATAAATACCTAAATGACTCAGATCAAATTCTAGTTCCCTGGGGTGGGGGCAGGACAACCCACAACATGACTCCAGTCCACCCAACTCTTCCATTCCCTGATTTTTCTCCACAACAAGCACATGCACGAGCATGTGTATGCCTTGATGCCAAGGAACATCAAAGGAGTCCAAAGGCAAATTCAAAAGGGTTGAAAAGGAGTAGTAAAGGATTAGCTATCTCACTGACGGATCTGAGGTCCTTATCCACCACCTTCATCCTTCTCTATCCACCCCATCTGCAGCGAGGAACGAGAAAATCAGAAGAGATTCCTTTAAACTTTGCCCTTGCTGAGCTTTCTATTATAAAATATGGGGGCAGGGGCAGGGAGGCTTGTGGCGGTGATGAAGGGCCTTGCTTCCGCCACTATTCGAATATCAATACCTCTTTTAGTTCATTAATTCATCAGGAGGGTATTTTTCAACACATTAAATTCAATTTCAAAAAAGAATGAGCTGACACAGTCAAATGCACACGACCAAAATCCATAGTGGGCTTCCCCAGCTGCCCTTTCCAGCCACTCTCAATCCCATCTTGGGGGTCCAGGCATCCATTACCCGGCTAATTGGCAGGCCTGACTTAGGAAGGGTAAACTCCAGCCTGTCGTCTGGGATTTTCATTACTTAAGTGCATTCTGACTTGAACTTTATTAATGGGGCTCCAAATTTTAACTATTGATGGCTTTCAATAGGAATTTACATTTCTATCCTCCTGAGGCCTGCAAATCACTAAATTCTCACCTGTGGTGAAGACAGCCACAAGGGGGAATTGGTTTCAAAGACAGAAAGCAGTGATAATACATGCACTGCACTTTCCGAGGAGCAAATACACATAATTGTCTTTTCTCCCTTTTTCTACATTAAATTTTCAACTGTTTACTACATCTTTTAATGAAAGCAGTGACTGAAAAATATAAACATGGATACATAATTCCCAATGAATTGGTCTAAGTATAACTTGTAAAAACTGGATTAATGGTACCAAGCATGTACTTTATAAAAATAGCCTGTAGAAAAAAGCATTAAGCAATTACAACTCTAGCTCTGAAGGCTCCAATATTATAGGGTAATATTTCCTTAATGTTAGACTTCATTAACCCTAAGATAATCTCTCATAAATTTTGCTGATTTTTTAAGGAGAAAAAAATAAATTATGTTTATTAAACTACTGAATATGTTTATGAAAACAAGACATAATCTAATGCCATAAACTTCTTGTCTTTATCTGAATGATCAAGGAGCTCATAAATAAAATATCACATAACAAAGTGAGTGTTAAAATTCATTACTGTAATAGCTATGTTCATGATCTATTTCATTAACACTCCTCCTCTCCTTGGATAAATGGGCTTCTTAGCCTACGAGAGGAAAGCCATTTACAAGACAAAATACTGAGCCGCTTTTTCTCATTTTCCCTTATCTCTTCTATTCCTAACTTTCTAAATTAATTCTTCTCTTAAATCTTATTGTTCCTTCCAGTGTAACTCACAGCACCATTAGAGAAAGCAGAGAGAAACAGAAGCAAAGAAATGGGTCTATAGAGTATAAGTTAATTAGGGATCTAAGTGACTGCTGATGAGATTTGATGACACGGAGCCCCAAAGTGAATTTAGAAGCTTATCTTCTTAAAATATTTGAGAATAAAATACAAATAATAGAACTCCAAGAAATACTCAGTGTATCAAGCAATCTATGCAAGCTTAATAACTAAACCCCATTTCCTGTTTAACTATATAGCACAGCACCACCGATTGTATCCATGTACAGAATTTGCTAACCTTTATCTTCAGTGATTTTGCAGGTAATTTCATTTTTTATGGATGTGTATATATACAAATACTCAGAAAGGTGAATGCTTTCCTATGGGTTACCAAGAATAGATGTGTATATATGAGACTCTAAACCCACACATGTAAACGGACTAGTTCGAATCACCCAAGTGGACTTCTCGGCTAAGGAAAATAACAGCAAAGCAACTATGGTTCTATGTCCTACCCCTGGCAATTTGTTTAATCTTAATTCAACAGAGTGCTGGGATGCAGCATCCTCCACCCAGATAATAACCAGAAGATGCTGTTTATGATAATGGCAGAAATTAAAACAGAATTTTACAACCGCTGAGCGGAAAGAAAGCAAAAATCCCCACACGAATATTAAACAGTGTAAATAAAAAGAATCCACTTGTTTTTATTCCAAACTACATACCAATTTATCTAGCACTGGTTCAGTGTAAAGACCACATCCACAAAACTCTACGTGTGTGTATAGATAACAAAAGTAACAATCGAACTCCAGAAACACGAGGGGTGTGGGGTGAGTGGAAGTAAACAGAACATAGCTCTTGCCTTCAAGAAACCTCCATCTGGTGGACTCAGCCTGGTATTTGACTCATGACCGTGTGAGACAGACTGTGGCAAATGCTTTACTAGAATGACGATACAGGAGAGATTGAGCAACGCTGACCAGGCTCCAACCATGGCTTTTGGAATGAGATGACATTTCAAGAACAGATAAGATTTTGATTGTCTGGGAAGGGATTCTAGGTGGAAGGAATTTCCTGGGCAACGTTTCTCACAGCAGGCAGGACACTGGATGTGAGAACTTAGCTTCCGATTTTTCAAACAGATTAGGCAGCAGGAGGGAGGCTCCCCCCACCCCAGTCCTTCGGCAGAGGACAGGCCCTCCACCCCAGTCCTTCGGCAGGGGACGGGAGTGCTCCCACGTGAGGGCAGGGAGCCCCGAGAGCAGCACCCCCAGAGTCCTCCCTCACACTATTTCCCTTAAACTACGACGTGTGGTTCAGAAGGTACGGCTTCTGTTCACACACCTCACCAGAGCTCCTCAAGAGAATGCTCTGCAAAAACAGACCCGCAAACTGCAGTGTGAGGAAAGTGCCCCGCTTTGAATTAAAATAGCTGATGTTTATTGAGCGCTTATTTTGTCTTCAGCACTGTTCTAAATACTGTACACACCACCTTAACTCAGTTAATCCTCAGAACAGTTCTATTATCCCGATTGTACGCATTAAGAGAAAAACAGAGGTAAAGTGATTAAGTGACTTGCCCAAGGTCACGCAGCTAATAAACAAGCAAGGTAGGGATGACAATGCAGGTGGGCTAACGCCAGAGCCCCACTCCTAACGACCGCGCGTGGCAGAGATCACTGTGTGCTTTCCGAAATCTGCTTCCTCTACTGCCGACGGGTAGCTAGACTCTGTCTCCCAGCCTCCCTGCAGCCAGGTGTGACTGTGTGACTGAGCTCTAGCCAATGGCACGCGGGACGTGACGCGTCCCAGCCTGACCCATCACATCTCCCCCTGCAACTCTCCCCCTGCTCTCCCTTCCCCTGTATGCAAAGCATCCCGTGGAGAACCAAAGGTCCCTGGGAATGGGGAAGGGCGGTTGGAAGCACAGCAGAAGGATAAAGTAGATGCATTTTATGTGAAAAATAAACTTCTATTGTGTTAAGTCCCAGAAATTTGGTTATAGCAGGTGGCCAAGCATGACTGACACATGACACAGGTCTTCCTCCTGAATCATCCCTAAATGACTGAGAAAGTGATTCCAGAGTCACTGTCAAGGATATGGCAGTCTAACAAAGTGATAAAGAAAATAATCTTTAGAATCAGTTGGACCAGAGTTAGAATCCAGATCCTCCAATTTATTCGCTATGTGACCTTGGGTACGTTACTAGACATTTCTGTGCCTTGGAGTTCCAGATATAATAATTACCCTATAGGACTGTTGTGAGGATTAAGAGAAAATATGTCTGCAAAGTGCTTAGGACAGAGATAGGCTCATGGAAAGTACCCAATAATTCTATCCTATTATTGTTGTTGTTCTTGCTACTTAAGTCTTTCAGAAAGTGAGCACATGTATCAGTTAGGATTATGTGCAACTCCAAAGAGTAAAAACAAAACAAAATACTAAAATATCAATGGACAAGATAGACAATTATTTCTCTGGTACATAAAAGACGTCCAAAGGCAGGAAGTCCATGCCTGGTATGGGGGCTCCAAGAAGTCATCAGGGACCCAGGCTCCTTCCAATCTAAGTTCTGCCAGCCCTAGAATGTAGTCCTAGTCCTCATGATTCAATATGAATGCCAGCACTCCAGCCATCACATCCAGCTCCAGGCAGCAGACTGGGAGGAAGCAAAAATGAAAGGAACACCCCCTCCCTTTTAAGAAGACTTTCTGGAAATCCTATATAATACTTTCACTTAGCAACACGGCCACACCTTGCTCCTAGTTGCAAGGAAGCATGGGTGGCAATATGCACAGCTGAAAACTGAGGATTTTGTCAATGAAAATAGGGAGAGAATGGATATGGTAAGAAACCAGAAATCTCTGCACCAGCACAAGAATCAGTGAAAGAAGGCAAGCCACACTCTCCCCATCCAAAAACCTCTGGTAAACTTTAAAGATAAGCATTCCATCAGGCAGCAAACATCCAGCACATACCACTGCAGTTTCTACTCTGGCCCTCTACAATCCATTCTCCACACACCAGCCAGAGCGATATATTAAAAATTGCACGCCATGCCCCCACTTAAAACCCTCCGAAGGCTTCCCACTGCAAATCAAGTGAAGGAGTATGGATTTTATTTGTAGCATAAGGTCCCAGCTGGTCTGGCCCTGTGCACGTCTCTGACCCCCCACACACCCCGGCAGCCTGTTCCCCACAGCACAGCCAGGCTGGCTTTTGATGCTGCTGTGGTCGCACCACGTTTGCTCCAAGATTGCACCTGCCTAGAACCTTGGCCTTGTCTGTTTTCTCGCCCTGACTCTCGCCACTCCCTGCTCCTCCCTGGAATAACAACTCCTCATCACTCAGATCTCAGCTTAAACATCCCCCCGCCCTGACTCCCAGGTCCTGCCACAGCGTGTCCCCCTTCCTTGACTCGCCACATCACTCATCACCACCCGATACTGTCCTATGTGTACGTTTGTCTCTTTCCTCATTAGAATACATGTTGCCATTAGAGTTATGTCCGCTTTGTTCGCTATTCAAAAACTCCCCCAACCCTACCTACTGGAGCTCCTAATTTTCATCTAGGTAGACTTTCATTCATCTAACAAATATTTACGGAGCGCCTGCTAGGTGCCAGGCACAATGACATAGTAATAAGATAGGGCCCCATCCGAAGCCCATTTGTACTACATAAGCTGATCATACCTACATTAATGCTGTTTCAATGATATTCATTAATAGACTTCTCTTTCCCGAGGCCCTGAGTACAATAAAATGATATTCAAGGAGTCCAGTAAAGTGAAAGACTGCATCTGTGTTAATAGTAGAAAAAGGAAGGGAGAAATGGTTTGTTTTTTTGTTAAGAGACTGGGTCTCTCTCTGACACCCAGGCTGGAGTGCAATGGCACGATCCTAGCTCACTGCAGCCTTGAAATCCTGGGCTCAAGCAATCCTCCCGCCTCAGCCTCTCAAGTAGCTGAGACCACAAGCATGCACTACCATGCCCAGCTAATTTTTTTTTATTTTTTGTAGAGATGGGGTCTCACTATGTTTCCTAGGCCGGTCTTGAACTCCTGGCCTCAAACGATCCTCCCACTTCAGCCTCCCAAAGTGCTGATCCACCATGTCCAGGCGAGAAGCGGTTATTTTTATGGCATCCTGAGAACCCTAAAGTGGCCAGTGGCCAGAGGTCAAATAAAGGTCCATGAGGTCAAGAACAGATACTTACCTTGGACACATCCACTATTTTTTTTCAATCCTTAAAGGATTAAAAAATACCCATAGATAGATGCAACTGTTCTCCACAGGAAATCCATAGAGCACAACTGCAGGAAAAGTTATCCGGCAACAATCTATGGCTCCCACGAACCCTGGACGGATGTGATGATGTAGCAAGAACCTGTAGAAAATATACATTAATAGAACAGGTGGTGACCGAGAGAGAGAAAGAGAATGAGAAAGAGGAGAGGGAGGGAGGGAAAAATTGTATGGCTGAAGGAAACAGGAAAAAAAGGGAGAAAGGAGAAAAAACAAATCAAAGAAAGAACAGCTATTAAAAATGCTGAGTTGAAAATGGCCTCTGACATCTAATAAGTCATCTGTCTTTCTCGATACAGAAAAGTCATTACTTACTAGTGAACTAATACCAGCAACTGTGACAAGTAAAAACAACAAAGCCCATAAAAACATAAAAGTTCACCCCTTGCAGTTAGGTGAAAAAAAAGAATGTATTCAATTTTTCAGATGAAAAACATTTGAACTGACTGAATTTATTGTAATGCAACTTGTATTATATGCTGGGAAAATGAAAAGGGAAAAAAATATCCACTGCTCAGCCCGTCTTCAACTTTTTCTTGGAAAACAGAATACAATACGTTTTTTGAGAACATGAACTCTTCATAGAAACCAGTCATAAATATCAACATGGCATCCTGGCTACAGGCCATCAATTCTCATAACAGAAGCATGAATTAATAGCACCATCTGCCCTTCCCACAAGGACCCCTATATAACCACCTCCTCAGAGGGTATAACCTGGGCCTAAAGCACAGCATGAGGAATGCAGGTCAGATAAAGGAAGAACTTGAGAGCCTTCAGGCTAACCAGAGGCGTGGGAGGATTTTTCTTCCCTGGGAGGGGCTGGAGGCAATAGTGTACAGAAACAGAGGGGTGAAATCCAGACAAAATGACAGTACAAGGATGTCATCAAGGGCAAAAGGAGCCTTACCTTCCCATAGCCATAACTCACCATTCTAGGACGCATCTTTGGTTCCTCGCTTTCCTTCATCCCCGTGCCCAATCCACCAGCAAACACCAAGCTATTTTACACATGCAGCCTGGTCTCTCCACTTCCTTGTGTCTTTACTGCCTGCTCCCCGGTTCACAGGGCCACATCTATCCCAGAGACTACCCCAAAGACTTGCTAACTGGACTTCACCCCGGCAGCTTCTATTCCTGCTTGCCCAATTCCCAACCTGCATCGAGTGTGGTTTGGGAAAACACAAATCAGAGTCTATCATCCATTACTTAAAACTCATCTTTGGCCTCATGGGTTTCCTACTACCCTTCGAATAAAATCCAAACTCCTTACTAGGCTCAACCATCTCTTCTATCAGCATCTGGTCTCGACTTTCCTGGCCAGCCAACCAGCCCCCTTTCTCTTCCTTGCCCTCGCCTGGGTCTTCCACACGCTGTGCCTTCTGCCTACGCATGCACGAGTCCCCTGAGCTTCTCGCAGCTGTCCCCTCAACCATTCAGCTCTCGGCTCAAGAGGTGCCTTTTGCAAGAGGACTTTCCTTATCAAAATCAGGTCTCTTCTTCCAAGGCACTATTCCATCACTCAGCTTTATCAGAACCACAGGAAACTGTCTCAGTTTTTAATTTGTTGATTTATTTACCATGTATCTCCCCTGATTAGAATATAAGCTCTTCAAGCGTAGGGTCCCCTATGGCCTTACTCGCTGCTGTATTCTCAGTACTTTCAACTAGTCCAACAAGTGCCTGCCATATAGGTGTTCATCCAATAGCTTCAGAATAAATGGATAAACGAGATGACAGCTTTGTCGAGCTATAAAGATGAACAGGCCCCTTGAGATGCTCTAACTTGCAACAACACCCATTTCACATAAGGAGGAGCAGAGGCACAGAAAAAACTCAGGCACAGTTAACACACAGCATGGCGCTCTACTCCTGTCTGAATCAGACACAGTCTTAGACTACTACTAACAAGTTAAAACTTGAGAAAGACGAATATTACACAACCAGGAAAGTCACAGAGGTAAGGTGGATGCAGATCAACAGTAGCTCAGAGTGGCTACCCATGACACAGTTCAGACTGGAACTGTCCTCAGAATCGTAGGAGTGAATGGATCCGGGACAAACCCAGCAACAACAATCCCCTAAACAGAAAAGCACACCGGAAGAAAAGAAGCACATTGCTTTAACACAGGCTCCCTCTAACAGGATCCTGGAGTGTCGGCCCTAACAAAATGGTTACAGAGAGATATGAGAACATACCCAAGATAGGGTCACTAACCCTAGCTCTGTTTCTAACTCTCCCTGGCTCAGTTGCTTAACATCTCCGGGCCTCATTTAGGATTAAACCAGCATGGCCCAAACTACGTCACCAGTGCACACCTCCATGACTTCTCCACACCAAGATGTACCACGTGCACTATTTACTGAATATTTTACCTTCAACAAATTTATTTTTAAAAGATACTTTATATGAAAGCCAGCATCATTTTCTAATAATCAAAAGGAATCATATATATGTATATATATATAAGTATTATGAAAAAAAAGAATCACCATGTTTCCCCGAAAATAAGACCTACCCATAAAATAAGCCCTAGCAGGATTTCTAAGCATTTGCGCAATATAAGCCCTACCCCGAAAATAAGACCTAGCGACAGGTGTGGCTACACAGCGTATCTGCACAACCCAGGCATTTCGTCTCGGAGTGGTAAAGAAGACAAGCAGCCCTTCTCATCTGTCCCATGAGAGCTCTATTGCTCCACATGAGAGATTGGGGCCAATGGTTCTAAAGGAAATGGAGTTGCAAGAAATTCAGGATGGAATTCAGGGTTTGGAGAGTTATGATGATGTTCCAGAAGAAGACGACTTAACTATATTTGAATAAATGTAGATTGTTGTACCGTACTTAAAAAAATAACACATTCCCTGAAAATAAGCCCTAGAGTGTCTTCTTGAGGAAAAATAAATATAAGACCCTATCTTATTTTCGGGGAAACACGGTATTATTAAGTTCTAGCTAACTACTCTTTGTTGTCTATTCTGAGCTTGAGACTCAAGCTCTGCTTTTTTTTATAAAAAGAATTTATCAAGCATTAGGAAGATATTAAATAAAGAGCAGCACCAAACTCATGCTTTTCCCCTAGATTTAAACTAAAGGATTAAAAGACAATTGAGGCTAGATGCAGTGGCTCACGTCTATAATCCTAGCACTCTGGGGCCAAGGCAGGAGGATTGCTTGGCTCAGGAGTTCAAGACCAGCCTCAGTAAAAGCAAAACCCATCTCTACGAAAAGTAGAAAAAAAGTAGAAAAAACTGGCGTGGTGGCATGCACTTGTAGTCCCAGCTACTCGGGAGGCTAAGGCAAGAGGACTGCTTCAGCCCAGGAGTTTGAGGTTGCTGAGAGCTAGGCTGACAGCCACAGCACTCTAGCCGGGGCGACAGAGCAAAACTCTTGTCTCAGAAAAAAAATATAAAAAATAAAAGAGAATTGAAAAGACAATAACACTCTTGTTGTGCAAGTCCATGCCAGCCGTGCCTCGCATGCCTCTGATGGCATATCCCACTTTGGGAAATGCTGGTTTGAGCACACAATCTCGAAGGCCTCCACTAATGTACAACCATTCTGTGACCAGAGATCAATGTATGTGACCCATTTGATGAGAGAAGCAATGGATTTAATAATGCTGATAGGTCTGCAATGCTGATAGATGCCGTCCTAAGAGTAAATGAGAAAAAGACTGGGGGAGGTAGGATAATGGTGTTGGTGAGGACCACAGCAATAGAAACTCACATTTATTTGGTACTTCCTATGGGCAAGGGATCACGCCAAGTAATTTCATCCTCATATCCCTTCTTTGAGGTAGATAAATTATTATTCCCACTTTACAGCCGAAGAAATTAGAATTCAGCCAAGAAAAGAGAAAGTTTATTATTTTGATGTAAGACAACTTAAATTATTTAAGTTTCTCTCAAACTTATTTGTCCATGACTCACAATAAGACACAATAGGTTAAACCACATGAAGTTCCTGTATCTGTTTTCTTAACCCAAGAAACAATAATTTCATATGTTCAACCTAACACATTGTACACTGAGCCCCAATATACAAATACATATACACATATATAAATATATAAAGATACACACATATACATATATCTGTATAAATATGTATCTGCATGTGTATATGTGTATATGTATACAGTTCACACTTGAACAATACAGGAGTTGGGGTGCTGACCCCCCATGCAGTCAAAAATACACATATGAATTTTGACTCCCCAAAAACTACTAATAGCACACTGTTAACCAGATTCCTTATGAATAACATAAACAGTCAATGAACACAAATTCTATATGTTATATATATTATATACTGCATCCTTAAAATAAAGTAAGCTAGGAAAAATAAAACCATAAGGAAGAAAAAATATATTTACTATTTATTAAATGGAAGTAGATCATCATAAAGATCTTTATCTTCATCTTCTTGTTGAATAGGCTAAGGAGGAAGAAGAGGGGTTGGTCTTGCTGTTTCAGGGTTGCAGAGGTAGAAGAACGTCTGTGTATAAGTGGACACATGCAGTTCAGACCCAGGTTGTTCAAAGGTCAACTGTATACATATATACCTATATGTAATGTGTATATATGCATATATCTCTGTGTATATATATATGCACGCACATAAATATAAATGCATATATCTGATACAAAAGTTGCATAAACCAATATTTATCCTAATTATGTGCCATGATTAAATCCTTTAGTGGCTATATTTTATTTTAGAAGATAGGAATTTTATATTGAATTTTTTTATTGAACTCTGATATTTTCTATTCTGTTCTATTTTTTATAATGTTGGTTATAACCCACTAAATTGATTTTACAACTCACTAATGGGTTGCAACTCCCAGCTTGAAAAACACTGACTTAAAGGAACGCTCATCATAACCAAGCAAACGGCAGAGTCACCTTGAGCTAGATCATGGTAGGCATCTCACGCTGTCTCCCTAGCCTGTAAAGCAAGGAGAAGCAAAGGGCCTGGCCCTAAATGTTCTTTGAATACACAGAATGTCTATAACTGGACTCCAAAAGTAATTATCAGGCAAAAGAATATATAATGAGCTTAGATGTATAAAAGAAATATAAGAAAAAATAGTTTCACAGAGGTCTAAATTTTTTCTTAAATCACTAAATAACAGGAAAGGCCTCTTACTTAAATATTTAAGTATGAAGATAAATAGCAAATGATAGTTCAGAACACTGAAGATGGTTGCCTGTGCAGAAAGGATTTGGACTAAAGGAGAGTAGGACATGGGACTGCTAGTTTTTTATTTATTACAAGCCTTAAATATAACAATACTATTTGACTTTTTAAACTATATTCATGTCTTCTTTTGCTTAAAAAATTGATTTAATTTTAAAAATTCAATCCTAATAGCAATTCAGTATAGGGGAATACATACTAGATCATGACTCTGAAGACCTACCATATACGCAGTGAGCCTGGGAAAGCTACTTGACTTCTTGGGGCTTTGCTTTCTTCTTAGGTTAAAACGAAGGGTTATGATCCTCTACATCTAATATTTTGGGACCCTATGACCATGAAATATTTGGTGGTGATTCAGATTATTTTAATGAAAGGATATGGCATTCCAAGATCACCCAAATGGTGAAAACTCCCAATTTAGCACATAAAAAGCTAGACCAAGCCTAGTGGTCTCACAGTCACAGTAATTTAAGTAATCCTAGTGTATCTTTTAGAGGAAGATACTCAACTATGTTATTTCTTCTTCCTCTCAATATGGTCCCCTATCATATATTTCATAAATTATAATTTTATGTATCATTATTTTTTTCTTGTTAACCAAGAGCCTTTCTTAGAATTTCTTTCTTGACTGTTTTCAATGTAGAGAAAAATTTATTTGAATTGTACCATAATTAAATCTCTTAGCAGCTGTATTTTATTTTAGAAGATAGGAATTATATTGAACATTTTTTTTATTGAACTGTCATTTTTATCTTAACTGTGGCTTAACCTCATAATCTAATTATTTTTCTAAACCTACTTTACAGCTAATAAAAGAAAGATATGAAAAATTAAATTACATAATAAAGCATGAAGCAAGTGTAGCTATCATGAGACTGAAAAACTAGCTGAATTAATTTATACTGTTGAAAAGTTGTTTTTTCCTGTATTAAAAAAAGATTAAATAAAAAAGAAACCTCTTTAAATGAAATAATAAATCAAGCTATTCTAATTGCGCTATATACTTTTAGAACCCAGGTGAGATCATCATGATGGAATACCAACTTTTAAATCACAGCAGAAAGGAATCAACCCTACATGACCTACCACTAAGGTCTCTATTAAACAAATCTGTAAAACAACTACTCCCTCTTCTACCTTCTTTCACTTCCAATGCATTTAGTTTTCCACTCTAATATAATAAAAGTTCTTATTCTGTCCCTCTTTTCCTTTAGGATATGTTCTAATTATTTCTAAGCTCCTTCAGGGCCATGCCAAACTATAAGCCCCTTCCCCAAAAGAACAGCACTCTATACCCATGCCCTGCAAAACACCTGCACAGATAAGTATTTGGAAAATGATTCTTATGATGATGAAATAAAATGCATTCACAGTGGTAACTCTTTTGAGCCATTAGGAATCCATTAAGCAATATCTCAGCTCTAGAATCATCAAACCGTCCAACAAATATTTGTAAGTCACTGCAAATAGGAACACTCTTGCTGCAAGTCAGCAGAAACTACAAAAGTGTATGTGTGTGTCTAATTTACACTCCGATTTTCCTGAGTCCTCAACTAGAAGCTCTGATCTTAGCAAGACAGCAGATAAGCCCTTCTTCATGGTAGTTTGAACTAAAACAATTTTAAGTAGTTTTACAATTTACCCTTTAAGCGCAGTGAGCCAAGACCACCAAACTAGTTGCAGGGAGAATTCAGTGGTTGGGATTTTATTGCTTCAGTTGTTTAAGACAAACACCTCCACCAGTCCTGAACTTAAATTATTTATTTAATGACCTCTTAACTAACTGTCGTGGAACATGTACTCTATATAAAACATGGCATGGCATGAGGGAAGAGGAGAGACACAAAAAGTATTAAACATAACCCTGCTCCCAAGAGAAGAACTGCTTATCTAGCTGCTGGTGAGATGCTAATATGAAAAGAAGCTGAATATAGTAACTTTACAGTGGAGAAACCTGGAAAACAAAAACCTTCACCAAGTGATTGAAGTTAGCATCACCAGTGAGAACCAGGTTGACAGCACGTACCCCTTGGGAGAATGTGATACCACCTGCGTGGTAGTTTTCCCTAAAACCAGTAACCCCAATCTAATCATAAGACAACACGTAAGACAAACCTAACCCAAAAAAGCACATTCTATAAAATACCTGACCAGTACTTCTCAAAATTGTCAAGGTCATAAAAAACAGGAAAGGCTGAATCGTCACAGACCCAAGGAGACTAAGGAGGCATGAGAACCAAATGCAGTGTGGCGCCCTGGACCTGTGCTGGACGCTGGAACAGAGAAAGGACGTGAATGGAAAAAGTAATGGAATCCAAATAAAGTCTGGAGCTTTACTTAGTAACAATGTTCCAACGTTTTCTTAAATTTGACAAATGGTACAGGGTAATATGAAATTACAACATTAGAAGAAACTGCAATTGGGCTAGGGGCATACGAGAAAGGTGTGTACTATCTTTTTTTTAATTAATTTGTTTTTCAAAATATTAAGGGGTACAAGTCATCTTGTTGCATGGATGAACTGTATAATGCTAATGTCAAGGTTTTTAGAGTGCCCATCACCAGAATAGTGTACATTGTATCCAATGGGTAAATTTTCATAACTTACTCCTTCCTCCCCTATCTTTGCAACTTTTCTGTAAATCTGAAATCCTTCCAAAATTAAGTTTATTTTTTAAGTTTATTGTGAAAAGAGATGGTGAGATATAAGTCAAAGGGTACAAAGTTGCAGTTATTTAGGATGAGTAAATTCTAGCAATTTAATATACAGCATGAGGACTGTAGGTAATAAAACATTTTTTTAAAAAAATGAAGGCAACTATGTCATATGAATTTCACCCTGATTAACATTTATACACACACACACATACACTGAGAGAGAGACGAGCTGAGCAAAGATGTTAATAAACAGTCCAGGGGTTTTAAAAAGACTACAGTTAGGTTGCATCTTAAGAAATTGCCAACATAAGACCTTTTTGACCTACAAAACAGCATTTTCATATGATTCAACCTAATAAATTGCTGTGGGCTTGGAAGATTCCATGATATAATGGAGCTGATGCCAGATGTGAAAGGAACCAAACTAGAAAGAAGGACACGTTTCAGAAGAGGGGGTCAGTGTGAGCTGAAGGGAGGACACACCATGTGGTCAGAGACAGGAGAGAGCCCTGTCAGCAGGAAAGGGGAAGAGGACACGCTGGCAGAGGAAGGGCTCAGGCAGGGAAGTATCTGAGGAATATAAAGGACCTGGGCTCTGAATCTGAAAACGTAACAAAGGGCCTGGTCCTCCTGGTGGCCAGGAATGTCCTCTGGAAAGGACCACTGCCACTAGGGACACTGATGCGTGAGCTCGGCCTACTGTCTCGATGGCCACGTTTTCAGTCCCAGAGTGAACCTCTAGCACAATGAAAAGATCACTGAACTACAAATTGGCAGACCTAAGTCCCAATTCTGGCTCTGCCGCTAATGGGGTGAGAAACCCTAAACAAGTCCCCTACTCTGTCTCCATCTTAGATTTCTACCCCAAAGAGGAGAGGAGCTGGATGAGTCGCTAAGGCCTCTTCCAGCTTTAAAACATTAACTCCGACAGGGAATGAAATATGTTTCCTGGCTCTCAAAAGCAACATGTGGTTCACTCAAGTACAGAGAATGATGCAAGGTCCATGAAAGCAAAAACACTGAGAATAAAAGGACTGTGTTTTTATACACAAGAGTCTATTCTTTTATGATACATGTCTAGACCCCTCTAAATATTTAAACAACAATATTGTACCAGTATGAAAACTCTCTAAATCAGGCTCTGAGGTTAAGGAGGATATATGAACAGATGTGATCTTATTAAGGCCCTAATGTAACTCAAAAACAATTTGTCATATATGACGGGTATTGTTAAATTATGTCCACCTGCCAGAGGCAACCAGAGAAATTACCAACTGCCTTTACTCTACTTCTACTCAAAAATTCCCTAAAAAGCTCCTGTAGATGTGTCCAGGATACGTATTTTTTTTAAAGCAGTAACCTAATTGTCACATATAACAGCCAATGTCTCACAATTCCTTTTCATGTATATTTTATTATGGGGCCCAACTGTTTCAACACCCTCGTGGCTCAACTTTAATGTAGCTCAGGAAACCCCCTAAGTAATATCACAAAATGCTTAACATCTGTGAAACTTGGACCCAAAAATGTTCCAGTTTTTTCTTTTTTGGGGGGGCGGGCTGCACACTGGTCATGGTTTTCATTAGCAATAGTGTTGGAGCTCACGGGTTTTTTTTTTTAATCACTTCTCAGGCAGGAAGAACATTTTGAGTTTACCTTACTAAACACTCAAAATTATTTCAAACTACAGTGGCCATGCTTGCTTTGAGTCAGTTCAAACATGAACCCATTTCCTTTCCTTTCTCTAAATATCTGCCTCATCTCCCCTTCTTGCATTACAATATTTTAATCAAGGGAAACAATGAAAAGAGAGAGGAAAAATGAAGTGTGAAGCATGGGGCGTATTTCCCAGGCAATTGCAAACTTCTCAGAGCTCTCTGGTCTCCGGTGGTGGTTGAAATATTCTTTATCCCACTAAGGAAAGGATGAAAAATTGATCTCCTCCAAACTTCAAATACTGCATATTTCCACAACTGCAGACTGCAGAAAAGAGAGGCAGGCTTAGGAGTTACCAGACCAAACAAGAAGCGGTTCTCAGAGGACCCACGGCACATCCCAGGCAACTCCACGGGCAGAGCATGTACACAGAGCCGCTAGGAGAATAAACACCGGCTCCACATCTAGGAGAAATCAAAGCAAATCTCAGAGAAACCGAACATGGAGTCAAACCTCAGTAATTCGGATTAACTGGGGGGAAGGTCAGGTTGGATCAGGACAAAGCCTTGACGATAAAGTTTTTTCCCCCCCACAAAGCACAAAAGCATTTATTTCAAGGTTCACCCCAAACCATCCTTCCAGCCTCATCTCTTACCAGCCTCCTCCCAGCTCCCATGTGGGGCTCATTAGTCTCCACTCAGACCATAATCTTCCCCGTCCTTATGCTTCTGTTCATGATTCTCCCATTGTGCCTGAAATTCCCCCTCCCCTAACTGTCTACTTGGTAAACTCCCTCTCAATTTTCAAGACCCCACTTCAAATGTCACCTCCAAGACAGAAAGGATAGCACAAATCCCATGCTGCTCTGTGCATACTGATCATATAAGTGGTTCTCACCCTGGCTGAGTGGTATTAAAATCACCTGGAAAACATTTCAATAACATCCCAAACCCCACACCCCATCCCCAGCAATTCTGACTGAGCTGGTCTGGGGTACTCCCTGAGCATTGGTATCTTTTTTTCAAAGCTCCCCATGTGGTCACAATGTGTAGTCTGGGCTTTGAACCTTTGCTATAGAACTTATCACATTGTTCGGAAAGATTTACTGTACCCCAAGAACAGAGGACCCTCAACAAAGGATTGTTGTAGGCAGCAGGGATGAAGGACAGGAATCCTTCAAAAGGCTTCTGTAAGAATAAAGAATTTCATATGATTCCAAAACTTGTCCCCACGTGGCTTATCATCAGTGCTCACTCATTTTTCATAGTGTTCCTCCCACCTACCTGCACAGGGGCAACACGTCTGATCAAGTGATGGGTGAGGACCCACTACTACAGCTCAACTTGACTTCCAGTTATTTCTCCACCCAGCAGGCTCTCTGCCACCCTGGGGCTCTTGCCCCCCCTCTCCGTGGTGTTGAAGCACATGCCTTGTTCAAGGCAGGCCGACCATTTCCTCTCTTGAAGGTTTCTCTTGCTCACTTCAAATCCCAGGGGTTTGCTTTCCCACTCAACCCCCACTTGATTTAGCACCTGCCCTCAATTTGCCTGGATGGGTTGATGATCTCGTGGTATGTGTGTGTAAAGCTCTGTCGTGGAGAGAGCAAGGAATGTGTATCTTACAGAGATTTCCACCTCCTGCCCCTGATGCAAGTATCGTAGTCAGTTTAGGCTGCTGTCACAAAGTACCATAAGCTGGGTGGCTTATAAACAACAGAAATTTGTTTCTCACAGTTCTCGGAGGATGAAAGTCCTTGGTCAGGTTGCCAGCATGGTCGGGTTCTGGTGAGAGCCTTACTTATGGGTTGTTGCCAGCCATCCTCTCTGTATTCTAGAAAGATATCTAGGGTCCTTTTGATAAGGGCACCAATCTCATTCATGAGGGCCCCACACTCATGACCTAATCACCTCCCAAAGGCCCAGTTCCTAATACCTGAGTGTGAACCCCAGCCAACCACCAACGAGAAAACAGAGACCTCGGTCCTGTAGCCACAGGGAACTACATTTTGTCAACAACTTGAAGGAGGCTGGAAGCCGGTTCTTCCCGGAGGCTCCAAAAGAAAATGCACCTGAGCTGACACCTGGATTTCAGCCTTGTTGAGACTCTAGGCAGAGAACCCAGGTGAGTGAGCCTGTCCAGCTTTCCTGACCTGAAAGTATTGTTTTATGCCACTAAGTTGGTGGTAATTTGTTACAGAGCAATCTCCAACCATCCCCACCCACTAATCTAGCCAAACCAGAGAAGTTCTTCTTGTGAATTAATAAGCATCCCTTAATATATGCTTATCCTGATGAATATATACTCCAATATTAATGACAGGCTTTTACAAGAGTAAAAGGTACTCTAATGATGCCTCTTGAAGCATCATAATGGCCTCCATATTAAGTGCTATGAATGATAGTCATTGATGAATTATTAGAAATTGATACACAAATCGGGCCATCTTTCTCAAGTGCTATTTACTAAGCACTACCGTTTGCTAACTCTGTTGCTGACCAACGGAAGTTGGGATTCTTAGCTGAAATGCCATAAACCCGATGTCTTAAGACTATACAACCAGGTACATGGTGCAGATTCCACCTGTCTGTGGAGGGATAAGGGGACCTGAGTGCTCCTGACAATTTCCTAGGTCAATGCTTATACTGCTTCTTAGTGCTCCTGTTGCCTGGGAGTGAGGAAGAGGCAGGTGGTCACAGAGGCGTTCTGGGTAGAGCATTCTCCACATCCATTCTCCTGGGGTCTCCCTAAACCCGCACATCACTAGGGCTCCCTAAAAGGTCACAAGAAGTCAGCCTCGACCCCCCAACCCCACCAGCCTGTGATGACGGGCAATGCCCTCGGCACACACGTGTGTTCGCAGCAGCCATTCTCCAACCAGGAAAGAAGTCACCTGCCAGGCCACCGCCCCCGGCCGTAGGCTGCCATTTGTCTGCATCAGCATTTGTCTGAACATCGCACCTCCGTCATCCACAGGGGAAATTGATGTTGACGGCATGGGAAAGGAATGTAACTGCAGCCTATTCTAAAAGCACGCATTTATTTTATTTTATTTCAGAAATGTATGCATTATGTATGGTTGTACATAAACGTTTTTATAGAGCCTCTTAAATGATTTACCATGAGGTATGTGTTGATTATAATCTCTGCTTATTTAAGAGAGCCTTATTTACCCCCACAGTATTTAATACGTTGAGACATGTTTCAACTAACAGTGACACCGGTAAACAAAAGTTACTGATCTACCTCATGAGTTATAAAACTTGTAACATGCCGTAAACAGCTCTGTCATTTTATTTAGCATATTGCATTGTGTGAGCTGCCTTATTTATCTAGTGGTAAATCTTTATGTATCAAAAATGCTACAGAAGGCACAACAGATAAATTACCGACAGACACTAACATCTGACTAGTTAATCAAACAAATAGGACATGTAACAAAGAGAAAAGCTATAAATATTGACAACAAGCTGCTTCAGTCACAAAAACATTCAATACTTCAGTTCTCAAGTGTGAGTTTTATATCAGTCCCCTGGAAACAGTTTGTATCCTCCAATAAATTTTTACAGTTGATTCACCTGCCTGATACCCCTCAGCCATTTCCTTCAGAAGCTGTCAAAGCCGCCAACGATAATATATGGCCCGACCAACAAGAACAGCTGTAGCCATTCTCTCCGCAGGTTCTTGCACCCTGTTCTGCATAAAATAATACATCAAGATTAATTGATTTCCCGTCAGTCTCACAGAACAGAAAATTAATTTTCATGTAGCTATTTTCCCCAGCATATGAATTTTGTACATGGCAAGTAATTTAAGTTTTTAATTATTCATGAGCGAGGAGGGGGTGGGGAGCAATATGATAAAGTAAGCTTGCGGAAACCCCAAGGCCAATCTCTGGGCCTGGGTTTGTGCTGAGGCAACAATAGCATTCGCTAATGCCCATATAAATAATATATGTATTAACATACATCTTAGTACAACACCAATTTCTCTCACTCTGACCCGAGACTACCAGGTCACCCTGCGGTACTCTGTCAAAGTCGCTGCGCTGGTTACATGTGACATGCTGTGGGAAAACACAGGACATGTCAGCCATATTGAAGTGACCTCCGTCTGACTCTCGGCGGCGGCCACAGGGCCCAGGCCCGGTAGGAGGTAATTTAACGGTCAGTGTGTGCGGGGTACCAAGCAAAAGTTGCTAATCAGCCAGGTGCTACCTCAGCAAGCCTTCCATTTGCAGGTGCCACGGACTTGTGAACGAGAAAAATGTAACCAGCAAATAGAAAGCAAGCCTCTGACTCACTCGGGCCTCAGCGTTCACAGGCTCTCCGCAGACCAGGGGAAAACCGTCTCCTCAGAAAGGGAAAGCCCACAACGTGAGCACCTCCGGTCATCAAACCTATTTGCTAAAATGCAGACTCAAACGCTCCCACTGCGCCCCCTCAGAAATTTCATCGGCGCACTTCACATAAACTGCGGGACAGGCAGCCGTGGGCAGCCGGGCTCCAGTCGCGGAGCTCGATTGAACCCCAACAGGGCCCGGCCTCAATCCAGCACGTCACACCGCACTCCTGAGCACAGAGGCATCGGCCACTGAAGTCGAGGCTTTTTGGCCATTGATTATTTATTGATGACTGTCTCTGCCCTGAATATTAAGATCTCCTGTGAAATCAGGAGATCTCTAGAAACAGTTTCCCTTTTCCCAGTTAAACAAAGAGCACACCTTCACTGTTTAAGAATTGGAGAAAGGAAAGAATCGGATCAAATCACCAAACTTACACAAGACAAAGAGAATCCCAAAGTGAGGCAAGAAAGGGTAGGCCTCTTCCAGAGCAGTGAGTAGCAGAGAGAATGGGAACCGATTCCTCCAGAGAAGAGAAACTGGCTCGGGTAACCCCACCCAAGAAGCAGCTCTGATTCAGGACACACCATCAAAGGCCCCACCAGCAGGGGCAATGCTCTGGTAAGGAGACAGGCTGAGAAGGCCAAAAACAAAAATGAAAGGAACTCAAAATTAAGTTAAAAAAAAAAAAGAGGAACAATTTTATCAGGGGTGGGGGTGAGGGGACACTTGGTTGCAGGGGAAGGGGTTGTGTTTGGTGAATTTGATGAAATATTAATAAGGACACAAAAGTGGAAGTTTCTATGAACGTCGTTTCTTAACAGCTTATAAAAATGGCCACTCTAACCCAAACCAGAGAGAAATCAGGAAATTGCTTCTCTCCTTAGAGTAGCCATGCCTCACCCTGGAGGCTGGAGCAAAACTGTGCTTCCAGTGTTTCCATCATAAAACCTGTTTCTCAGTAACCGGTGAAACCTGTAAAAACTCACTTCGCCCAGATATTTGGCACCGGTGCAGCAGCGAGGAGGGTAGGTTCTTTTCATACGATTTCAGAATAGGGACTCGGGGTTGTATTTCTATTGCCACGATGGCTCCAGACAAAGGGGCAACATGATACATCATGTCAAGCAGCTAATTATTAGCACTGAAGAACAGCTAGTCAACTCAGGCTGTGTTAAAATTAAAAAGCAGGAGGCATTCTCAATCGTGTCATGTGGTGAATTTGGGAAGGGAGGGCCAATGAGGTTTGCTTAAGTTTTTGTATCTCTGAGTTTAAAAACAAAAGAGGATGAGGAAATTAAATATTGCATCGATACCCCAACAACAAAGGCCTTGCTTAAATGCTGCCAAACCAACCCAGACCATGGTGCCGCAACATGCCCCCAGGCCAAGGAACATGTCCAGGCCCTCCTGAACTCCTTGATATACCCACAGCCACATTCCTGGGATGGCCCAACACTCCTGCCCAGCGGTGATGGGGTGAAACCACAAGGCTCTGGGAATGCCAGGGAAATTCTCAGCTAATCATTTCTCACTGCTGAAACACATCGGACACACTCCTTACTTTGCTGGGAGTGTTTTGCCGTACTGGTAGATTAGAAAGATTTGACAAAGCAAAGTACCAAAAAAGAGCTGATGCCCTCAGGACTCCAGGGGCTTGGTTTGCTTCTGACTAGTGGCTGAGCTTTAGGAAAGCAACCTAGGAAGTCGATCCAATGAGTCAACATTGGCAATCAGGTGGTATTTGAGTCGTGTGTGTGTGTGTGTGTGTGTACACAGGAAGGGAAAAACATGGGGTTCAAGGAAAACCTTAAGCTTTCAGAATGGCCCCAACATCCACATCAGCCAAGTTCCCCGTCCCAGCCCTGTCTTCCCATCCTCCTAAACAGCACCGCAGTTTGCATCTGCATGGCAACAAAAGTGCATTCTGGTTTATACCGGTGTTTGTAGTTTTTCTTCATCTTAAGGGAAAGAGGTGGTTTGCTTTATCTCATTTTGAAAATAATCCTATCGAGAACATAAATGAACTCATTATGCACACCGTAAAAAAATATATATATGTGTTGGCAATTCTGTAACTAAAACGTAAAAAACTTCTCGAAGTCGACGCTGCTGCTGGCATAGCTTAAAGGTCTTTGTTTCTGTAAATTCAATTGAGTGTTTCTATTTCTAAGTCTGGCAAGAGGTTCTAATTATTGTTAGAAGCCTAATTAGCATTTAGTATTACATTACAACAACTGCAGCAAAATTGTACCCATTCTCCAATAAACAGTATTCACAGTATGCAATCAAGCCGCTGTACCGAGCAATGAGAATTAATAGCACCGCACGACAATGGTAAATCCTCCATCTCCCGCTGTGTGTGTTTAATAATTTTTCACTCCTTCCAGATTGTTCCCATCAAGCACAATTCCCAAGGTCCTAATCAACCACCCTCCCCATCAATACTACACAGAGATCTGAGCACTGAAAATTATCTGCAATTTCAAAAAGTGCTTTGTTGCATTATTAGGCCACTGACCTAAGAGGTAATGGGTAAATAGTTTCTGAAAAATGTCCAAAGCACAACATAAATTAAAGCTTATAGTCTTGCCTGCTGTTCTCACCATAGCTATAACTGCAAACTATTACGGTTTTTACACAATATTCCTAACTATAATTTTACACCATAATATTGGTGCAAAGCGCCAAATGTTCCGCTTTCACGTGCCTTCATTTACTAAATAAGGAGAGTTTGGGGAAGAAGCTGATGTATTTGGTCCTTTAGAATTTCTCTTGGCCCCACCCTACTCCCACGATCTTAATTCTTTATCCAGCCCTTATTGTCACCAAAAAAAAAAGTTCATAATTAAAGTGTAAGCATTTTATTGTGGACAGATGTAGGAGAATTTTTGTAAGTAATGGTGTGTCCCAAGCTCTCTGTCTCACACAAGGATTAGCAGTAAATGGAGTTGGGATTTGCTGCTCTGAGTGGACTCTGGGGTGGACGGGTGAATCTCCTGCTGAGAGGGTAGTTTACAGCGTTTTCTGTTGTCTATTGACTGGTGATGACTGTAACCGTGTCTCCCAAACCCAAGGCTTGAGGAGAAACACTTTGTTTCAACCATCTGAAAAGTGGACTTTGGGCTGATGAAGAGAATTTTTGACCAAGGAAAACAACCCAGAGCCTCAAATCTAAGCAGAACACAGGAGCCAGGTGCTTGCAGCATGGCTAAGCAGGAGGTAACTGCACAGCAAAGCACTCCCCATTGAGAATATGCATCAAGGACTAACCCAGGAGTTTGGTGTATTGTTGTTGCTGATTGCTTGTTTGTTTTACCCAGGAGCAAAGACAAAAAGAATTTCTGACAGCTCACTTCAACCTAACCACGTAAACATTTGAGGGCCTTCCCTGAGCAAGGCGGGGGTTATCCTGTGGTCTGCCAAACTTTACCAACAAAAGTACTTTTCATTTTGCCGCTAGACATCAACAACTCCTGAAAACAAAAGACCTTCATAACATTGGTAGACTGATGCCAATTTCAGGACTAATAACTTTCTGAATAATACACCAAGTTTCTTCCAATATCATGATAATACTCTACTGTACTCCTCAGTCATACAGTCACTTATTAATCCATTCAGCAGTATTACTGAGTGCCTACTACCAT
The DNA here is from genome assembly GCA_008086735.1 of Cheirogaleus medius. Lineage (NCBI taxonomy): Eukaryota > Metazoa > Chordata > Mammalia > Primates > Cheirogaleidae > Cheirogaleus > Cheirogaleus medius. Next base: position 48,809,832 of record VBSM01003143.1, read on the forward strand.
CCCAGGCACTTGGGATACACTGGTGAGCACAGAGGACAAAGATCTCTGCTCTTGTAGAGTGTATCTTCCAGCATGCGGTAGGCAGATGATCTACAATCATCCTAATGAGTAAGTAAATTACAGCATATGCTGGAAGGTGGTAAGTGGGAGGGAGCAGCGACAAGGGAAGGACAAAAAGACCAGCATGAAGGATCAGGGCATCAAGGAGGAGCAGGCTGCAGCACTGATCTGGTGACCAGGGTGGGCCTCCATAAGCCAGTCACATTTGAGCAAAGACTTTAAAACAAAACAAAACAAAAAACATAATGCTTGGATACATGTTTTTAAACCCTTGAATTTCTTCTCCCAATCCCTGGCATCCTATTTTCTGATACCATGGCCCGCTGGGCTTGTTAGCATATACTGAGTGGACCTGCTTCTCTGCAGGATGGCAGGTGCCACAAGAGGGGAATCTATCTATGTCTGTCCTGTTCACCTCAGTGTCCGCCAGCAACTAGCACTGTGCCTAGCAAACAGCAGGGACTCAAAAACTTTCACGAGTAAATGAACACATACATGAATCAATGGTAACTCATTTATTTATTTATTTTCAAAACCCAAAGTAATTCCCCATATATTGGTATAATTAAGACTTGAATAACAAATTCTTAGAGTTTAAATGATATGAAAGATCTTCTGGTCTAAATAATAAGCACATTGAGACTTAGAGAAGAAGGGATGCTTCCAGGACTCAAGTCCAACTCTCTGGAATACTTGTCTTGTGACTTTTCACTCCTCCTCAGAGACCAAAGGACGTGGTGGGGGATGTCAGGCAGCTCTGCCTCATCCCTCCATGGTGGCCCTGGTCGTGGTTCTCTCGATGCCCATGTGTGTGATCTCATTCTCTCTCTCAATAATCATTGCATTATTTTCCCTTTTTTGGCTCAGCCTTATTTTTTTTTTAACTTTTTCTTACCCCTCCAAGTTTATGTCATCTTGGCAAACCAAATAGAACACTTGAAGCAAGCAGGAGAGTATAAGACCACAGAATACTCCAGACCTGGGCAGTCAGATGGCAACAGAAGAAGAATGAACCATAAATCTTGAGCTCCTCGACTAACATGCAAATAATCATCTCCCTCGTGTCTCCCAGACAATAGAGCTGGGTGAGCTCCAAGCAAAAGAATCTTGAAGGCAAAGGGCTTGCAAAGCCTCCTTCTTATAGAAAATTCCTTCCTCTATTTCCAAGTAGACTACTACCAAAAAGTCCATTTCTGTGTCTCCCTTAGGCTTCAAGATCCCTCCTCCACTTTAGAAAGACAAATTCATTTGCGCACAGAGAACTCACCTCATCCCCGACACCCATATCCTCCCCACCCGCTGTAACCCTACGAAAATATACAGGACCTTAAAAGATGAGCCTATCTCACGAGGGAAAGCTGCTTCCCTCCTCTCTGCTAACTCCGGTGGAAAGGGTTTCCTTTCTCCTCCTTTCCCTTCCAGCAATGGCACAGCAGGAATAATCAAGCCTCAGGGTAAGAAACTAGCATGTGACCCCTCATCTACCTCCATCAGAGGCCACATTGTCATCTCAATAAAAAGTCCCACTCTTTTCTCATTTGTTCACTCTGTATGGAAAAAGTGGGCCAAACTGTGGCATCACACAGAAAGGCCAGGAGAGCTGGCCTGTGACGTTAGGGCAAGGAGATGAAGAACATGCTCACAGGACGGGGACAGCTTACCTGAAGCTGACAGATAAGCATGGCAAATATGACAGTGACAAAAATGGGCCATATAAACCCCTTCCCCGATCTCACTCAAACTGCAGAAAATTATACAACTAACTGCCCTTTCTTGGGTAGTAAGACATGAGAATGGATTCGTGATACTGGTGAGAGCTACGATTTATTCAGAGCTCACCACTGTGCTGAGTGCCTTCCACGTCTGTTCCCTTTAAAGAACATAAGGCAGTAGCCTGAGTATGGCTGGCATGACAACACGTGCGGCACAAGCAGTTCATGGTCACATAGCCCATGTAGTCGTTTTAGTCCACCTCTGAGTCTTACACCCTGAAATTTGAGACACCGAATTATTATGAATACTGGTCTAAATCTAAGGTGATCTTTGCGGCTGTAATTTCAGGAAGCATGGAGCTTGTCCTTAAATTGGGAGCCATGAGGGATTAGCCTCCCAACACACTTCCCTAACCCCAGCAATGTAGCACTCTGCCCTGAGCACTGAGACCCCTTCCCTGGGCCTTACTCTGGCCTTCTCCAGGCTGTGTCCCTTCCCCTGGGATAAGAAGTCCTCAGGGCCCAGGAGCACATCAGAGCATGCCCTCCACCTTCTAAGGTCCACTTGGGGTATCCATAACTCTATCCTTGGTCCATCCCATGGAAGAAACCCTAGTCCTGAGAGATGGGTACTTGTGAAGAGCATGGGACAAACATGAAGTCTGGCCACGCGGGCTGTCTTGCATCCAGACACACGTGCGAGAGGCTCCTCACCATCCAAGAGAGTCGGGGGTGCGCAGAGAAGGCAGATGGCACGACAAGGACAGGCTCTCACCACGCTGCCATGTTCCAGCTCCCTAAGGAGGTGGAGAATCCTAAATTGAAATCTGGACTTCCAACTCATTAACAAAAGTATATTTGTCACTGTAAGAGAATAGAGCATATTTTATTTAGCATTTGTTAGTTTGGTTCATAACTGTACAAACTTAGACATGTGGTACGTGGGCTTTCATTTGTATCCTAGCCCAAGAATGTACAAATGTCAGAGGAGAGCCTGAGTGTCGCCCTAGTGTTCCTCCCCAGGCTCTGGCATCCCATGTCAATCGATGCTACCTCTCCAAACACGGGCGTGCCTCCCGCTAAGCACACCCAATGCTTAAGTAACCAGATTTATGCCAAAGACACATTTGAGAATAGGTGCTCCATCTACTAAAGGATTCCATTATTCAGCAAACTGCCCTGATACATTTGGTTGAACCAACTGATAAAAATTTATTACACACAAAAAAAATCTCACAAATTCATCTTTTCACGTGTAAAGTAAAACTGATAGGGGAAAAAAACTTAAATGCTCTCCGCTTTACTACTATTTCATTTCACAGGTAATACTTAGTCATTGTAGAAAATTAGAAAATGCAGATAAACAAAAGGAATGATATAAAAATCATCTTCTATAGCACTTGGCAAGATGAGCCTTGTTAGGATTTAATGCATATACTTCATATTTTTTCAATGTCATTATGTACATGGGAAAACACTGAGATATAGGCAGTTAATTTTACAACAATTCTGTTAAACTATGAATATAAACAATTATTCAGTGCGCCCCATGTTCCAGGCCATGGGAAGTCCAAGGTTATTAAGACATAGTTTCTGACCTATTAGACCTTGTGCTATATTGGAAAAGATCAACATATCAACCAGTGATTACATTACAGAATGAAAAATACCCTACAAGAAACCTGTAGGAAAGACTACAGAGGACTCTACAGAGATGGGAATGACTCTTTCTGCCTGGGCTATGATCTCAGGATTTTGCCAACACTAATATTCAAACTCTGGTCTTCCCATTCTTATTCAACAAACATTTATTGAGCACTTACTGTGGACCAAGCACTATTTTAAGTACAGGGTATATAGAGATAACAAGATAAAGTTCTACCATCATGGAGATTACACACAAATTTACAAAAAATAAAATAAATAAAACAGTGTTATACCTTCCCTTGACTAATCTACAGGAAGTGCTCAAAAAATGCGTGTTGTTAAAGAAACAAAGGTACCTGATGAATCCACCTCCTTGCACTTCCATTTCAAAGTCAGGTGCTGTCCTTGAAGTTACTGCATCAGACAGTTGTGAAGTTTCAAAACACAACCTGGTATGTCTGCTCTGTTTCACTTAAAATTATGAATCAAATAGGCTTAATCCAAAATCTCTAGCTCTGAATTGGGTTACCATGTTTTTATATTTGATTTGTATTTCCATCAGTATCAACCCAAGCATCCTTATAGAGACACCAGCAATGTACATGATTTATAGCAAGTCAGTCAAGGTAAAGCCTATAGCTTCCCTTCACTTTTTGACATTATCAGATTACTTCAGAAGCTGGCAGCAGCTACCATAAGTAACAAGTTGTCAGTGTAAATAAATCACTCTCTCAAAAATAACCGCTAAAAAGTATAGATTAGTATGAGCAGAGGTGGGCTTGGCCTTTTTTTTTTTTAATTTTCCCTTCCCCAACAAGTCTCCTATATATATATAACTTTATATAGAAAGAAGAAATTAGTTCATTTTCTTTCTTTAAGAAAAAGTTCCAAGCTTAAGATCCATATAAGAAACTCAAGTCTCAAAAGGAAAGTTTGGGGCTCCCTGTGTCTAAATCATAAGACAATCGATTTGCAATCACCTAAAAAAGCCCAGGTGTGGGGAACAACCAGCAGGTTCTGTGAAGAGCAACCCACAGCAGGCCAATTTCATTTCCTTCTGTGATAGAGTGACAAGACGGCACTATAAGAGAGTAGCAAAAGATGCAATCCACCCAGCCTGCAGCAGGCCTCTCCCTCTTTCTGGTCCCACATGATGTACATCCATCAATAACCTGGAAAAAATAACCTTAGAAGTCCCCAGAGGGCTGGAGCACCCCATCCAGAATGGGATCTCCAGTGTCTTTGGGCCACCTGAGGTGGGGAGTGACAAGTCAGTCCCCACACTGAAGGGGTGGATGGTGGGGCCGTGGCATGTGAGTCTGAGGATGAGTCCAAGGGTGGAAGCGGCAGTGCAGCCTCACCCTTGGAGACACTGAATAACAGGACAGGTGTGCAGCAACAAGGGAGGCATGAACAGAATTCTAAAAGTCTATGAGACAAATTCTAGAAAGGCTCTAGAATGAGAGAAATCTTAGTGTGAATAAGAGAAAGGCAGTGCTCCATAGAGCAACTTGAGTCCATATCACCCCCCACCTCCAGCCAAAAAAGAAAAAGCTCTATGTCACTAAATTCAGACATCACCCAGGAAGGTATGAGTCACGGTGGCTTCTAGGCAGAGTAGGAAAGGAAATCTTTAGTGGTAAGTTACGAGAAACTCAGGATGACACTGGGAAGCATTCAAAGGCTCCAGAGGCACAAGATGCAGTCCTGCCACGGTTCAGTGTGGGTCAACTCACAGTGGGTGGGCTTGTTCAATCATGCTATGCTACACAGGGATGTCAGAGAGTCCACCGAAGCTACACTGCACAGGCACATAAACCCCTTGCCACCCTCGTATTTACATGATTTTGCCTGCCCTTCTCACCCAGAAAACTAAACACTCTTGGTTTCTGTGGCCACATTTGAATTACTGAGGGTGGTTAAGCAATTCTAGAATCTACCAGCTTGTACCAAGAGTTCCCATCCCAGGATGTCCCTCACCAAAATAAATGGCCAAAAACTCTCACACTGGCCAACAGAAAGATCAAGAACTCCTGAAAAGTCAATGACTCCAGGGACCTGGAGACAAGTCTATCTTATTTGGGGCTATGCCCTTCTCTGCCAAAGCACTAGTGAATGAAGCTGCCTTCTGATTTCCATGGTCACATGGAACTACCTAGCTTTCCCTAGTTCACTAATAAAAGTTAAACATATTCACGCTCATTCAATAAGGACTCTGCTATCTCTATGCCTGAGTCTCTGCTAACTGTCCTCCCTGTATGGCAGCTTCCTGCCTGGGGAAGCGGATAATTACACGAGTTGTTATAATAACACGTAAGCAATGTCACAATGGGGGGAGAGAGAGGGCTAAGAGGATGAGACCTAATATGGAAATCAGGAAAGGCTTCACAGAGGAAGTGGCATTTTGACTTAGCTCTTAGAAGGTGATAAACAGGAGGCAAGTGGAGGGGACAATACCTGCAAAGGCACAGAGGTGAGAAGGTGGGCAAGACTTAGACACAGTGAGAGGAGCTCGGCATGACTGGTGCTTCATGGATGAGGGGAGAGTGGTGACCACCATCTTCGCCTCACATACACACAGACTGACTTACCCACCTACTCAAAAGTGCACACTCAACCCCCATCAGCTACCATCCCCCTGAGCTCCTTTCTCCATGCAGGTGTCGTGCCTCCTAGCCCCAGAAACACAGCATACCCATTTGCATGCTGGACACCTGCCGCCCATGCCTTTCTAAGTCTAGGATCAAGTTCACCGTTACCCCCCACAATGTTACCTCTCCCTAGCACTCCTGTTAGAGTTATTCTAGTGCCTGCATCCTGCTCCACACAGTAAGTGGGCCTTCTTCACACGTGCATATTCAAGCCCCAGATTAGTCTTCTCTGCCCTTCTGAGGACACAGACCATGTTTTCAAGTGTCCCCCACCTCTGTATCAGCACCCTACATGTCCACATAGCACTGCATCAAGCACAGAATTAGACATAAATGTTCAGGGACAGAATCATTTTTAATGACGGTCTATTCTGAAAGATGACATGTACAATCCCTACCACTTTTCCATATAACGGACTCATTGGCCTGGGTTATTGTTATTTGGGGTCTCCTTTCTACGGCAGCTAGAGATGCTGTGCATTTAGGAGAAAGATTGTGCAGTTTGGTGTCATGGAAAAAAGTACAGACTGGAGTCAGACCAACATTTCCATCCCAGGGAAACATGCACATCCCAGTTTCACTGATTGCTGGCTGCCCGTATCTTCTGGCAAGTTATTTAACCTCTCTAAACCTCAGTTTCCTCATCTGTGAAATTGGGATCATAATATCTTCAAAGGGTTATTATGAAACCTAAATGAAATAATGTATAATTCTATGCCTGGCTTAGAGTAGACACTCAAAAAAATATGTTCTCCTTTATTAAGGGGGGAAAAAATCAAAGATGGCCTGAATGCAAAATTGAATCAAATGATTCCCAAAAAAATGGTTAACTCCAGGAAACAAACCCATCTATGAAGCAGACTGAAATGTAAGACGTAGCTTCTAACAGACATTAGCATTTTTAGTGGAGACAGGTATGCAACAATAAAATTAAATTAGAAAAGCTTCAAACCATCACTAGAAATGTCCCTTTTCAACTCCACAAAATAAAAGTAGAAAAGGAATTAACGGAGGCAAACAGAAATACCCACAGATTATCATCTTCCTTTGTTATGTAAAATAACTTGCTAAAATCATACCTGGAGATATTTTTTGTGTTGTCACGTTGAAGAACGTGCTTGCTGGTTAAAATAAGCAATCATAAAATATACACGGTGCGGGTATATAATACACATTTTAAAAGACAGAGAAAATAAAAAGCAAGCAATAACTATATGCATGTCTTACTGCAAATAAAGCCTGTGACCTTTCCAAATGAAGACAAGAGTATCACTCTTCTGAATTTCTAATATGATGCCCTAATACTCATATTCCCCCTCAATAGATATTTCGTTTCCAACTTTAAGGCTGTTGAGGTAGCACTCTTCACATTGGCTATTCGTCTTCCACGGTCAGCTGAGCTCAGCTACCCAAACACACATACGCGCGCTCAGAGGACAGATTTGTCATGCTGACCTTTCATATCTCCTACGCTTTTTAACTGATTGAGATTCCATCCCAGGGAAACATGCACACAGCGTCACTGCAGAGGAGAAAAATCAGGTAAAGGATGGCAAAGATAAACACTGGGGAAGCAAGCTAGAACCTGAATACCAGCGACATTGTTCACAGGATTATTCAAGGGAAGAAAGCCAGCCGAACCTATTGAGGCAGGCAGTACACGATGCAAAATTAACCAGTGACCTTTACCAGGGATGTCAAAGGGGAAGGCAATTTGTAAGGTAGTAGTTACCAGGTGCCTTGCACTGGCCTGTAAGCGGACTAGAACCTTCCATGATCAAATAATGAAAAAACCAGCCGAAGGAAAATTGCCTCTACATCCAAAAGTAACTCAAGCTCTAAAGGAAGAATGGCCATGAGTGTATTATCGCACCCACAGCTGGCTCTCCAGCTTGGATGTGGGAAGTGACTGATATTGCCTCAAAAATCCTAGAACATAGCAAGTAATATACCTCCTAGTCTGTGGCCAGCTTATCTTGTTAGGCTACATGAGCTTCCATTCTGTAAATCCACACAGTCCTCTGGGTTACGGAAGCATACTGGTCATATTTCAAACACTCCAGAAACCTCTGTATCATAAGTTTTACCCACTGTATTTTCCCTCCACATGAGATGAGAGCTCCCCTCCCAGTAGGGGCCATGGCCATGAGAAATGAGTGTTTTTCCCTTTTGCCAGTAAGAAATCTGAAGACCTGGTGTAAAAACCACTCAGGCATAACAAGTTATGGCCCAGCAGGCACACTGATTAGCCGGGTTCTATAACCATAAAGTCAACAATAATCTACCTACATGCCCTTTCTGCAGGTGGCTCACCTACGGATGCTAAGTAAGTCCGCAACAGTTCAGCCGAAATTACATGGAGAGCATTATGCGTAAACATGAATGTTCCAGCTTGCCCTTAACTATACCACTGGGACTCCGGGCCTGCACAACAATCTATTACCCCCACTCAGTGCCAACCCCCACTGTAACTTTTTTTCTTCTCCCTGTGAATTTTCCCCACTATATAATGGCATCCTGTGCTCAAAGCAGGGCCCTTCCTGCTTTCATCTGTGTCTTCCACACCCAGGCCATCCTTTATACTAAAGAAGAGGTGATTAAGTCCCCCTCTGCAGCATGTAAACTTCAGGTTGATTGTTCAGCAGTGTTGACTGACTGCACTGAGCTGTTCATACTCTGCACAGTCCCCCTGGAGATACCAGCCACACGCTGAAATCCAACTCCCTGGGGTACAGGACCTCTGAACACATGGAGGGACACACACACACACACACACACACACACACATGTTCTTTTTCAGCTTATGAAGGGAAAAACATTCAACTTAGGACCACTGATCCAACATCTCTATTCTAAAGTTCTAGAAATGTTTCTTAAGTTTTGCAAAAATAAAAAGGGCTTTAATATTCAAGCCAAAATCCTCCCACCTAGTCAAATAAGACAAGCAGACACAGCCCTTGGAAATGATTAAAATTAATGTCTTATTTCTTTTTTTTTTAATGGTTTGAATTTTTTTACCAAGTTTTCCAGGAACAGCCAAAACATACTGCATCTTTAGATCCTAACAGGGAAGGCTGAATCCAAATCTATCCTTAGGAAAAGCCCCCACCTCCCCTGAAAGCAGCAGTGTGAGGCCTAATGGTCTGTCACAATGAAGGGTCGGTCTCTGACACGGAGACCAACGTCATATGACACAGAGTGATTTACATAACCCTACTCAAAAAAATTGCAGGAAGTTTGATGATTTATAAAATCATAAATTATAAATCAATTACTAGAGACAGACTGATTTATCCCCAGGCCCATTTGCTCCCGAGGTGTGAGACCCTTTTACAGGACCCCTTGACCAGAGGAGACAAAGAAGAGGAGGGGACTCTCAGACCACTTCTGCTGTTCCAGCCTCTTTGCAAACCTCACTTGTGTGAATTCCATTTTAATCCAGTAGTGCCCACTTCAGGAAATGAACAGCCAATTACAGGAATAAATGGAAAAAACAAAGATAAAAGCAGCACTGGCCTTCAGAAGAAAGGGGACTGGATCCTCCCAGTTCCCAAAATCCAGACGAAAATAGAAAAATCCTATTGAATATTTAGGACATTTATCCAGACAGCTCTGTGCACATCCTCACAAGCAGGAACACCTGTATATACAACCAACATTTTCAGGATTCATCTGACATAATTTATGAACAATGATTTTCAAAAAGATGGCTATCATTAATTACACTGTGCCCCTAAATGTCTACAGCACACGATTAGCTTTTTCACTCTTTAAAGAAAAGCCAATGTGCTTATGTGATATTTGAAATGATAACAGCAAACAATTCATTTTGGCATAGCCCCAGGTTTTGTTCTAGAGACTGGCATCTACAGACGGGTGTGAGCAAGCAATACACATGCAGAGGGAAATTCTCCCCCATGTCACAGGACAGTCACACTTGTCCCATCTTGTGGCTCCATCCCCAAAACCAGCTAATACTCTCCTACCCCCAAACTTCTTCAACTGAGATGTCTTGACAGTGGCTAGGAACAATAGCAAGAACCCCTTATCTTAACCCTCTCACAGAGCTTCCTAGATGCGAATATTGTAATTCCCAATTTAGAGACGGGGTAACTGAGGTCCAAAGTGAATAAGATCATAAAAGCGGGGGAGACAAAGATACGGGGGTCTCTGAATGCCATTCTCTCCCTGCTGCACCACGCTGTTGCTTAAGTCAAAGAAAATATCAATATTTCTTAGGCTGCACAGCTTAAGGGAGAAATCTCTCCTCCCATACCTCAGATAAATTTTAAAACTAAGAGAGTAAATGGCAATGCAAATACTACTATTAGATATTTATTATGTTGCAAAGCTTGAAAACAGTCAGGAAAATGGAAAAGTTACTTTTTTCCCTACACAAATTTGTTAATGGGTGCCATAATGGGGAGCCCTGTTTGCTGGCACTCTGCGAAACGTCTACAAATTGCCTCTGCAGAGCATTATAGGTTGTCAGACTAATGTAGTTGAAGATAATTTGGCCTTTCAGTGAATTGAACCTCACAGCACGATTATACTCCACAACCAAGTAGAGTGTCACAATTATTCTTTCATGCTGAATTACCATATAATGTCATGAGTCTACCTGTCATAAGTCCTGTAGCCTAGTCTGAATTTTTTCCCCTAAATCTATGGTTCGTGGCCAAAAATACATATATAATAATAATTTTTGTGTGTGTTTAATGGAAATCTGATTGTTTTTATCAACAATAAATTTCATAGCAAATCAAAGGATATGCTTGGACAAACAATCCGATACTCAAGGTTAAAAAACACACAAATAATAAATTGCTGGTGTGTCATGTTCAATTTTTACTACAGCATTACACTGCAATAACCATAACAGGATCTAAATTGTTGTCAGAACATTAAACAAACCCCCATACTTCACAAAGGCATCCTGTCTGAGTAATTCACACAACGGAAACAACTATCAAATTTTCCACTGTCCCACAGCTACACCATACATCAGTGCAATTTTATGTATTTGGACAATTCGTTGAATAAATTACTTCCATCCTGCCTGCGCTTGCCACTTCTGTTAAGAGTCATATCAGTTTTAATTGTCTTTCTGTCTATATGGAGCCACTGTTTTTCTGGCCTTTTCCTGTGCTATTTCCTGAGCCCCAAAATAAACTACGAACACCCACCAGAGCTGGGCGCTGGAGACATGCAACTGCAGCAGAGGGGTGTCCTGTCAGAGGCCAAGAGCCTCTTCCTTCTGCTACATGACAGTTGCTAAGCGTGTGCTTGGAGTGTGACAGTTCGTGGTGTCTGTGTGGAAACGTGGTGTCTTTTCAAACATCATAGCTACCTCAAAGCTAAAGGCATCAAAGACCCCACGTTCTGCTCTGTTGCCATTTGGTTGTTTACTTTCTTGGTTCATCACGGCATTCAGCCTGGCATGAGAATGGACTCAGCCTGGGTCAAATGTGCCCCTGTTCTATTCATGGTCAGAACCCAGCTCCCAGCCCATTCACGGCACACCCCACAAGCTGCTTCTTCGGCGTGTTGCTCCCAAACAAATAACAAGCCCCCTTTTCCAGGTTGAAGATCTAACCTTCCTCAGTGCACAAAGGCACATGCTGAACGTGCAGCTGTAGAACAAGTAACACCACAATGGCACAAATAAACTGTCTATACGAGGCAGAGTTAATGACTTCCCATCCTGTTTCTCAACACCTTCAATAGCAGACCAAATTGACACCAACCAAAGGGACTCAGATCAATGGGATACAACTCTGTTTCCTAAACAAGTTCCTCCTAGCTTGGCCTACAGTTCAGCACATGTATACGTACCACCAAAGCCGACCTCCCAGGCCAGATAAGTTAACGGAAAGAAATGTAAGTAGACGCTCCCAGGCACCCCAAACCAATGTGGGTGCTGTTTTCAAATGATTCCATCACCCGCGTCACCAAAGCCAAATAAATAAACTACACACTGAAATCTCATCACACTGCCTACCTGATGCTTGCCTTGTCTGATGCTGCCAAGGAAACCATTTTATGTTGAGCTACTTTTGCTATTTTCAACAGGAAACTCCCTCATTGAATTGACTCCAAAACAGATCCACCGTCTACTGCACACTGCCCTATAATACCGAGTCGGGTTTACGGCTCCGGTTGGCCCGGTTTTGTTTCTCGGGGTAACACAACAGAAGGAAACCCCATTCAGAGAGGTTAGTCCTGAACTTAGTGCCCCCATGTTAACCTGCAAGCCTTGCTGGGTGGTGGAAAGTAACTCACTATTTATAACCCCAAAAGCAATAATAAACACAGAACTATGATTTACTCTGAACCTTCCTATTATTAAAACACTTTGTCTTATAGTTTTATTGATTTACAATCTGTCCTACTTACTTTTTTAGCATCTGAAAACAATCAAGGCACAAAGCTGCAAAATGTTTGGACATTAATTGTTAGGAGACAGCATTTTATTCCAGGTGAGGGGTTTGAGGCCTCGACAGCGGTGCATTCTGGTACCAGAATGATTTATGGTCTTGAAGCAATAACGATGCACCAGGGCCATTAACATATTGGCAGGCCCTAGGATGGATTAGTGGCATTGATTATTTCATGGGCCACTGATACCCATTTGTTACGAGGAGCTCAAAGATGGCCTCTCCCTGACTAAAATCTTTTTATGAGCAGACAGCATTTTAAGTATTAGGAACCTGGGATTTGGGCCATTTTTTATAATCTTGCTGTCACCTCACCTTAGTATGCAGCCAAAAAAAAAAAAGTCAAAAAATTAAAGTTCATTCTTCACCACCAGCCTTAATTCCTCAACTCGTCATAACCATGTCTTCTTTAAAAATTAATGATTGCCAGCATTTAGCCACTGGTTGTTGCTATGAAGATCTATGCAAAAAGCAAGGATCCCTATAGAGTGTGTGATATATGGAATACTCTTTATTACTACAATAAAACTTACTGACATTTCAATACTTCTGCAAATAGCATTATGGTATCAATCTTCTGAATTAGGTTGAAAATTAAGTTGTAAATTAAAAGAAAGTGTACTTTGGAATACAACATGATATGTCACCTAGAAAAGGACCTTTGTGCGCAACGGAGCTGAGGAGGAGAACAGGGAGATGAGCCTGGTGCCTCGGCAGTGCTGCTTGCGTTCGAAAGATCTGGGTTCCGCCCGAAGAATTCATCCAGAAACTCTAATCGTCCATCACTAGAGACTTTTTTTTTCATTGTAAAAGTCAAGGGATTTGACAACAGCCTTTTACAAACACTATACAAGGAAACCCCAAATCTTAATGTATTTTTCTTCTTTGCCACATTCTTACCATAAATTTTAAACTGGGTACATTTGGAATAATAATTGCCTTATAAACTACACAGAAATTACACATGCATTATGCTTATAACGTGTATATATATATATATATAAACTATTTCCTTCGCTGTGTCATCAGATGCAAAATTATTCTCTATATGTGTGTGCGTGCACACACACACACGCACACACACGCACACACACAGACCCAGCCCAAGCTTCAAAGATACTCAGAGCAAAGAGCTTTCTGTGGCACTAGATGACAATTCCCAAAGCTTGGACGCATTTGAAACTGTTCGGTTCAAAGGCTAATGTCACATACTGTAAATTACAAACAGTCTCAGGTCGGAGCCAACACAAAGTGGTTATGCAAAAGAGTACTGGGTTTCAAATATGTTATTTGTTGAAAAGTCAAATGTCTTAAATCACTTCAACCTATCTTGCACAGCATTCTCTGCACCCACAAGATGAGACCGTGTAGTTAAAACAGGGTCTTTCTAGCAATTTGAAATATCTTGATGAAACCCAAACTAACCCCTGCCAGAATGCCACCCCACCCTGCCACAAGTTCTCGTGCTTGTTTGTGGGTTGCTATAGTGTAGAAGGTCTTTCAGGGGGACATCTATTTCTCCAGACTCCTCCCCCCACCCCCAGGCATCTTCAGGGGTCCACACACACAGGGCCAAGGAGAATAAAGAGGTTTCATTTCAAGAGTAGAAGCAGACTGTGATGAGGATTCTGAGGCAGGGTCCTGGATCAACAGGAAAAGCCATCCCATTTCATTAACCACTTGGGCTGTAAGCAAAGTACTAGAAAAGTGGTCCAAGTGTTGATATTCGCAACTCTGAATTCAGAAGTTTACACATGTTCATTAACTCACCTGAAGACCATGCAGCTAAGCTTGACGAAGAGTAGTACTGTGAGAGCGTGTCCAGGAACAGAACGGACACAGAAAAACAAAGCTGCTTCTCCAAGAGAGATTTAGCACAGGCCATGGATCAAAGGGTTTTAGAACCAGGACCGAAGAGAATGGTGAGATGACCTAATCCAAGAGTTTTCTCTCACAGAGGGAAAAATAGAGACATGTTAGGTAACTCACATAAGGTCATACATCTTGCGGAGGAGACATGAAACCCAAGGTGCCCTGCCCTCGGGCTCTCTCCGCAACACCATGATGCTTCCTTTTTGCCCCCTTTTATGTGCTGCTTATTTTCTCTTCCTTCCCATGTGTGTAATTTTCTTATTTTACTGAGGTTTGATGTACTGTTGCAAGACTTCTCAAATGTTAGCGTATAGACGCAGACTCGATAATCTATATTACCGAAAATTTAGGAAAACAATCTTAGAGTATGATGTATGATAATTCAGGGTTAAGTACAAAATAACACCAGGGGGTTGTCATTTTCCTTGTTAAATTTTGTATTTTATTTTAAATAGGGAAGAAAGATGCTGTAAATGTGTACTTTAGGTACACAGAGGTGCTATGGGCTTCCGCCTCAAATGATCAGGCCTTTGTATAAACCATCCAACATCGCACCAAACAGGGAAAAGACCCCTCCTCCACCACCAAATCCTTATAGTATCTCCTACTATATCCAGATTATAAATTAATTGGGAAAGTAGGCCTTCCATTTCCCATGGAAATCAAAGTTCTCAAAGACTCTACACAGCTCTCTGTGACAGAGCCCGTGGGTGACCCACTCAGGGTCACTAGGAGGTAGAACACTTTTCATCACCTCAGCTAGCAATCCCAAAATGTTTTGCCCAGTTCTACCTTCCCCCTCAATATCCAGAAACCACTTTTCAGTCTCCCTTCCCCGAGGGAATAATACAGGACCACTTCTAACAGAAAGAGCCTCTTTCCTGTTTCCAAGTTAAAAATTAAATCCCCCCTTGGAGAAATACTCCCCAATCTGGAAACATCCCTGGGTCACCACTACAGAAACAAGGAAAAGAAGTTCTCTTGTAGGCCTATCTTAATTTGAGCACACTGACCTATACACCTGTTTCTTTTATTTCACGTCGTGGTTAAGATGGAGAGGAGCTAGTTACCTGCTCACAGAGAACCTCACCTGGTACACCAGAATATCCTTCGAGTTTTTCTTCTTCAGGCAAATAATGCCAACCCCATAAAGCTCTTCAGATACAACATTTCACCAATGACTGTTATCGCCACAGTTCCCCTGGACTTTTGCCCAATTTCCTACATCCTTCTTAAACTCCGTGGTCCATATGGCATTACAGGGCTGGGTGTTAATTGAAGAACAGCCTCACTGTTTGGACATGTTATGCATCCATTACCCGATTGTCAGTCTTGTAATGTTTGCTGTATGACGACATCTTCGGGGAAATTAATGCCAAATGAGAATTTACCCTAATCTATTTCTCTTTTTATTCTCTCAGGGCTCTTTCTGATGATTTGTTAACCTACTTCACTTTATTCTATAAGCTCCAGTCAGTCACATAACCAAAATTAACAACCAAGACCCGGGACAGGAATAAATGGTTATTGACTGAGATATTTGTCCTCTCTGTGATATTTCTTTTTGTCTACAACTACTCATAAACACGACTGTTAATATGGCTGGGGTAACAAAGCGCGCACAATGCTGGAAATGACTCTCAATGACTCATATTATCCCCATGATTCCAAATTCTACTTTTAATATGTTTATACTTTTACTAAATATCTGCTCTATTCTTAAAATAAAACCTTATTAATTCACCTAAGATATTTGAAAGTTTTGAAAAGGCTGAAAACGACAGTTGCTTAATAAATTACACATCTACTAAATAAATGAATAATAGTGCATTACAAGATTGTCCTCAATTCTTCACCCTCCTATACCTAGGCCCTCTGCTCTGTGGTTTTGTAGCTCCTAGCTCTAGCCCACTGATTATGATGTTGGCCACAGGAGTTCATTAGGCCTGGGGAATGTGAACTGAAGTGAAAAGGGCCCATCCTGTGTCTGGGCCTCACATATTCCCACTGCCCCTCTGTGCACCGCTGACCTGAAGTGAGGATGACTTGCCTGGCCAGTCTGTTGCTTCCAAACAAAACAGAGACCCATGAAGGAGAACAGCTCGCCTAACCTGCGGGGCTGGAAGCAGAGTCTCCAGAGACAGTCCTCCAGCCTGTGAGCACAATAACAAATGCTTACCATCGAGTGCCACTAGGTGTTGGGGTTATTTTGTCAAGCGGCATTGTTGACACAATAAATGGTACAAGTAAGATTGCGAGGTGATGCCTGACTCCCTTAAGGAAACATTAGTGTCCATTTATACAGGAAAAAATGAAAAGCTGATTACAGTGAACTCTTATAAGCTCACTTAACTCATCCTCGAAGAATCTCTCCTTCCTTACTAGCAGGGGACTACATTTGGAGGCAATACAACATTTTTTAAATCTAAAAATAATCATATTTATGTCCAAGAAGTAGGGCGAACCTTGGCCCCAAATGGCTGAACTACTGAAGTTTTACTCAGTGGTCTGAGGACACATGCTAAGGAACTAAATAATGAACAAAGGACATTTCCATAATCCCCATCAGAGGACTTGTCGCAGGTGCCAGTTTCCATGAACACTCTACTCTCTGCTGGTTCCGAAGATGAATACATATTCTCTATTTTGAAGGGCAGGCTGGCAGCCACTGCAGGCTCTGTGGGGACATTAAAGAGGTAACTGAAGTTGTCTGACCAGGTCAGCCTCATAGGGCACCTCTAGGCACTCGTCACCCTCCTTGCCTCCTGTACCACAGACATCATGCCAAGAGGACATCGAAGCAGAGCATCCTCAGAAGAGACCAACTGCAGCAGAAAATCCTCCTCCCACACCTCCTCTATGTGCCACCAAGGTGGCCTCTGCAGCGTGGCAGTAAGAGGCATGCCGTTAAAGGCAAGTTTCCGTTTTATGTGCTCCAGCCTTCTGCAGCAGGATCTCACGATTCCCCAGGAAGCTTGATTTACCATCCCATCGCCCTGTTTTTATAGGGCTTGACTCTGCAAATGGAGCTGATGGAGACCTCAACCGCGAGTCACTGAGTCCTCAGGTATGACTGCAGATTTACAGCGTCATTCTGTCATACTCGTGTCTTCTCAACGTGCCCCTGGAGGGGACTCCCTAAGGCTTTGGCTGAGCTCTACTAGGCTTCTTCCACCCACCTCCGAAAAAGATTTTCCTCCTCGGAGCCCGACTTCCCTCAGCCCAGACCTCACAGTCCAGGAAGCCCTGTAAGGATCTAGTGACTCCTGACGGGGACACAGTAGTCGCGTGTAGGACAGTGCGTTCGTGGGGTGGCTGATGAGGTCTTATGGGGAGAGAAGGAGGGGATTGGGGAAAGAGAGAAAAGAAAAAGTGACTCTGAGTCCTGCTGGTGAGATTTTTCACAGCTAATCACACACAAGACTGATTCACTGCTCACTCTGCTCTGTTCCCTCATTTTTCATATCATACTTTTCACTGCCCCATCAGCCGGTTCTACCAAGGTCAAATGAAGGGAATGATAGCATGCACGCCACACTGAGATTTATTATAAACGGAGTCACTCACCTTTTATGTGGAGTAAATGGGCTCCTGAAATTACCATTTATGAAGATGGACCTGAGCAAGAGAGCACCACGTGAGGAGGAGGTGGCAGGGAGCGGCTCAGCCCAAGGGAACCCCATGGTCTCTGTTCCCATGCACGCAGAATAGAGGCTGGGGCCACTCACTAGCTTGAACCTAAGCCGATGCAAGACTGTTAATCGAGGCACAGTTGTAGTTCCCCCTTTGTCCTACCGAACACAGAGAGCTGAAGAGGGTCTTGCAGACAAGGTAACATTTGAGCAGATTGTAATTCAAAGTGCATCAGACAAAGAGCATTACTCCAAAATTTTTATACCTGTTAGGATGCTTTAGGTTGCAAGTAACAGAATGCCCAACTAAAAGTGGCATAAACAATAAGGGTTTATCATATAACAACACAAGAAGTCCAAAGGCAAGAGGTTTCCAGGGTTCATTCACCAGCTTGTGATCTCACCAGGGACCCACGTGCTTCCACCTTTGTGCTCTGTCACCCTCAATTCCAAACCTCTCCTCAGGGGACAGAAAACTGTGAAAGATGTCAGGCACTTAATGTCGCTAAGCTTTAGCATCCTTATCTATGGGAAGAATGGAGTTAGACTAGACCACCTGCCTAGCAGAACTTAGTTGAAAAAAAAGAAAGAAAGAGAAAGCAGATGTGAAACCCTAAAAATCGAGCCTGGCTGGTTGCAGCAGGTACAGCTGAGATCCTGCTCACCCCCAGCAGTGGTTCCGGAGGCTCCTTCACTGCTGCTGGCTTCACCTTCCAGGATGTCTCTTCTAGCACTGACAGATTCTAACACTGATGATTCTAAAGTAGATGATTTTGATACTAATGTTATTAATAATATTGAAAGAATGCAATGACTTACTGAACAATTTATACTCTCTAAGCTACTCATATGGGACAGATATTGGTCTTTTGAAATCATGATAAACCAAGTGTTCATAAATCAGGAAAGGATGGATGGAAGGAAGGAAGAAAAAAAGGAAGGAAGGAGGACAATTTAACTTTCATCAATTTAAAAATAATCAAATTATTATCAATTGCCAGTTAAATCAATGTTCATCACAGTTATATAGGAAAAAATTTAAACAGCCTCAATGCCCAACAATATGAGACCGGCAAAGAAAATGTGGCCAAATACCCTGCGCATCCATTAAACACGTCTCGGAAGAATTATCAATGACATGAGAATATGCTCAAAATACATACTGACATGTGCAAAGGCATACTGCAAAATAAGATTAAGGAATGATCCTAGTTTTCTAAAATATAATGTATACATGCATTTTAAAAAAATACAGGTAAGCTAGACAATAAAATGTTAGCAGTGGTAACTTCTGGGTGGTAGGATTGCTGATATTTTTTTTCTCCAGAATTTTTTGATCTTTTGAACTTTCTACAGTGAACATATATGGTGTTTATAAAAAGGAACAAAAGATGGAAACAAATGGAGAGGTATAAAACAAAACCGAAATCAACCTTCTTTTGTTTATTCCCACCCAACCTGAAGGCTCAAAAGTCCAAGTCATTTGGAGGATGCACCAGTAATATCCAAATTGCAAAGGAACACATGAAGGGACAGGTACGGTCTCCAGACCATCTGTCGGAATTCTCCTGAGTGCTTTTAACAAATCTAATATAAATTACTCAGCATGTACCTCAGCCTCTCCTACTGTTTCAGAACATCTGAGGAGATGGGCTTAGGTACCTGTGAACTTGTTTCCAGGAAAAGCAGGTGTAGCGATGCTTAGGAGATATGCCAGCAAACAGGGTGTGGAGATCACAGAAGCTACTGAGCTCCCCATCAAGGCAAAAAGAAACCAATTGCTCTTGACCATCCTCTACAAATCCCAGTTCCATGTGTAAGGAGAGATATCACCCTTTCCCAAAAAGTTCCCAGAGTCCCGGGAATACCCCGGTTTTCATGCCCCAGAAACCACCTTGTCACGTGGAGCTATTATCTCTGGGCCACGTGTGAGCCAGCTTCAGTAAACTTAGTTTTATCACTTGTCAAATTTTTTTCAACCTTTGAAAAATTACTCAATCCCAGGATTAATATACAACATAACATCCAAGCAGTTAGCCAGCTCTGAAGTCACATCACCCCAAAATGCTGCTGGATGTGCACAGAGGGTGGTGTGGCTTCCAGGCTGCCACCGCCTTTAGTCTGCGTGAGAGTATGGGCGTGAGCACAAGGACTAATCCACTTTTGAACATCGTCGGGGCGATAATCTATGCTGTACCTGAAACTATGTCTCGTGGATCTCCATGCAACAGATAACTTATTAATTTCTTTTTTTAAAAAAAAAAAAACCAGACACGCACCACCAGGGGGTTGACATGCTTGAAGCTCTAGCACAGTGGGGGAGGGGAGGGTTGGCAGGGGCAATATATGTAACCCTAACAATATCTGTAGCCCCATGATATAATGAAATATATATATATATATCCCATTCAACATTTCTTGCAAGTCCGCAGCCCTTCTCCCAAGACCTTGGCTTTCATTGTGGAGGCAGCTGTTCGTGCGTTCTGGGGGCTTTCGAGAGCCGAAATTTCTTAGGACTCTGTTGCTACCTCAGATATTGAGTCTTTGTGGAAAAGAGACTTTGTGGAGGAGAGAAATATATGCCACAGGAAAAATATCTGCCTCAAAACCAGGGGTATAGACATGTAAATCAGCACCCCTTAAGAAAAAAAAAATTTGATATAAACCAAAAAAAACCCAGAGACTCTTTATTTTTCTAGGTCATTTTGGGAGGGACAAAGAGAAAAAAGAGAGTTGGAAAAAGGAAAGCGAAAGGGAGAGAGAAGGAGAGAGACATAGATGATGGGAGGAAAGGAACAAACTATTCTGGGGTGGAAAGTGCATTAAGGAAGTACTAGATCCACCAGCATCCATTCTACAATACACAGTTTTCTTCAGTGTATTCCAAAATGAGAAAGAGACTCCCCAAGCTCTATAAGGTCCTAGGTTTTTTGAATATACTGAAAATACAGTGGGTCATTTGAAACTACCACATTTAAGGTTGGATGGTGACAAGTTAGGAATATATTCCCTTTTCATTCTCATTTTTCAATTCTTATGTTTTGTTTTATGCTTTTAAGGTTTCTATTTTGGAATCTTAGTAACATTAATTCTTACCCAAGACCCCTAAATCAACTGGTCTCAGAAAATCTTTTTCTTTATTCCTAGGAAACAAAATCCTAAATATAAAATATACATTTGAATATGGTGTTCAATTATAATAATTTAATTTACCTTCTATTGTTTTGGACAATCACCAGTTGTTTTTTTAAATAAAAACTCAAATAGCTTTTTAACCACAGGCTCTTGTTTTCTAAAATAACCATTCTGTAAATAATAAATCTCTTGTAAAATATGCATTAGTATCCATTTTTCTTAGGAAGAGAAAAAAATTTACCTTTCCTTTCTCTCCCAATTAATTCTTTCTTTGCCTAATATAACATATTTGGGGTTTGGGTTAGAGCACATTTTGTACTTTAGAGTCAATTTTTATAAGCATTAAATATTGAGTCACTCAGGAACACGCACAGCATGGATAAAGGTAGAAAGCCACTAACTTTCTCCTGTACAAAAGAAGCGTGCATCACCATCACTATTGTAGGCCTCCCTGAAGCAACAATAGCTCTCTTTCCAGAAACATCATTTCCAAAAGGAGCAGGTAAATATTATTATTTACTACACCGAGGCAACAATAACTGATGAAGGTAAATTTAGTGGAAACATTAAAATAATGGCAAGGGAAGAAAACCTGCAGAAACCCTGTGCGAACTTCTTGGAAATAATCAGCTGCTCAGTTTGAATTAAATGAGTATGAGTGAATGCTGTTGGGGGGCTGGGGGGACGCTGAAAGAGAAAGCCTGGCACACACCGGCTAGAACCGGCAAGCTTCCCTCTGCCATGGCTGGTAGGAAAATCTGCAAAGATGCAGACAATCCTTGGGTGTTCAGTTAGCAGTAAGTAAATTGCTGTGGGAGCTAAGGGCGGGCATACTTTAGCAGGCAATTCCTCTCTGTCTTTCATTCTGTTTGTCTGTGTTAAATTCCCCCTCTGCCCTCATCCATTCTCACATCCAGTTCCCTGCTTTGTCCATCCATCAATCGCCTCACTTTGTCAGTGCTGACTTCATCCTGGCTCTCACAATCACATTGCAGCCATCCTGAGGCCACAGGGGAGCCCCCCTCCGCCCCCACCGCCTGCTGCCACCTCCCTGCTTGCCGATCCACGATCTGCTGACGGAGGGCCCAGCCGGCCACTTGTCGTTTTCTATTGCACAGGCCAGCAAAAACACTAATACTCAACCTGATTCCTATCGTCCTGCTTTTCACCTTTCCTATCGAGGGGAATGGAAGAAAGACACAAGGCGAGAGAAAAGGGGGGAGAAACAGATTGGGGAGGGAGGGATAATGGAGAGAGATGTTTGCTGAATTTTCTAAAACAATTTGCACACCAGTCAGGTGGAGGCTCAATCCAGCTCCCCCTACCACACATCAATAGAAATCACAGGGAGAAAATGTAGCACTAATTAAGGGTTGATAAGCTGTAGTCAAGTGCAGTTTAGGGGAAAAAGCAGCCGAGTACCCAGGCCTTGCAAGCTCAACTTCACACAGCACTTTCATCGACAGCTTTAGTATAAAAATTTCTTAATGCTATATATATGAATTTTTTTTTAAGTTTTACCTTCAATATCAGATAGTCTGGGAATAAAATATTAGATGATTGTTTTTATTTAAAAGATCATCTGCAAAACATTTCACAGGGTCGGGTGGGGCTGGGGGGGGAGCTTACTAAAGAGAAAAAAATAATTACCTAGCAACAAAACTATTTTAAAGATTTTTCCGGGTATTGCCTGAATATGTGCTCTTAATTCAAAGGTATATGGTTCCAAACACCAACCAAACTAATAAAATATTTTTCCTGAATTTTAAATTCCTCTTCTTTTTCCCCTAAACAGAGCAAACTTCACAGTAAGCTACAATCAGGATGATAAAAACTTTTCAATGTTATACATGTCTTGAAATTTCACTCTTGGAGTAGGAAAAAAACATTCATTTGAAATACGAGCAAAAAAATCAGTTAGTAAAGCTATTTATACAACTAAGATTAAAATGACTACGTTTCAAAGGAGCTCAGTGGGGTAGGTTTTCCTGCACAAGTTTCCAAAAATACAGTGAATTGTAACTAGTGGTAATTATAACTAGCACTGGGGAGGTACTTGCAAGGCATTTTCGTGTGTGTGACTTGGTCCTTGCAACAGTTCTCTATGGATCAGTACCTGCTCCTCTGAACTATGAAAGCTAAGGCCCTGTAATTCAGGAACTTGCCCCCAAATCATACCACTGCCAAGTAAAGGCATCAGGATTTAAAAGTAGCTGTTGGAACTCCAACTTCTTGTCCAACAGATGGGCACATCCCATCACCTCACCCAAAAATTTCTAATTAAAGAAAAAAGCCTGAAAAATCCACTGGGATAAAAAACAATAACTAACAGAATCAGTCTCTCACTCCAAAGTGTGGCCACAAACTATTGAGATTGATGGCTTAATATATCATTCCAAATTCTTATTTGGGGAAACTATTCACTTTTTTTTTTTTACTGAATGAAACAGTGTGAGATTGCCTCTGCAAACAAACCAAGAGAAGTTTCCGGAAGGATTTGGGAAATGATAGTGGTACAGAAATACATGTGTTGCCTTTCAAGGCAATGACTTTGCAGAACTAATGTACTCACTTGGATGTTTAAGTTTTGGTGTCTTTGTTATTAATAGGAAATCACCGTATTTTGAGGCTACACCTTGTAGCACTGCGGATTGAGGAGGCAGCCCAGGCAGGTAAAACCATGGATGAAAAGCAAAAAGGAGAACTTGAGAGCCCACAGAGCTCCCTGCATTTCAGCCTTCATGCCACGCTGCGGCCACACATCTACCCAGAACCTTCACCCACAGCTCCCTTCTCATCCCTTTTGTTTCTTGAACCCATATGCCCAGATGAGCTTTGGCTGTGATAGAAGAGACCAGGGTAAGAGGAAAAAAAAGGCAGCAGCAAAAAGTCTCCTCTGCCATGCTCCTATACACATCAGACATCTCTAATTAGACAGCAACAAAATTTTATTAATAGGATGGACATTATAGAATGAGCTTGTTATAAATGGGCCCTGTCAGGGCCTTATTCAGCTACCAAATGAGTATTCTCAGTTCAGTGCTCTCATCTGAAGCATCACGCCTAGTGCTGGATAACAAATGATTGCTATTAACCGTATTGTTAGTAATGATGGCTGAAAACAAACAAAAACCCATAAATAACAGTCTACAGAAAAATTAACCCATAAACTTGATAGATATCCAGCTGAGAAATAATAAATGACACTTTGGGGCCTGCTGGGAGAAGCGAGTGGTTTTTGTTTTCCTCTCTGTCATTAACACATTTTCTGTGCTAAAAATTAGATTCTGATATATAATTATCAACGCTCCCAGATATTAATTCTGCTATTGCTCCCTCGGTTTCTCTTCTGGCTAGGCTGTAATGTTATTCACAGATTACTCTGAGAAAACACATCAAACACTTAACAGAAGAGGTCAAAGTGACAAGCAGCTTCTGCTGACAACACCAACCTGCACCGTCTTTTTTTACCAGGGACACAAAACAAATTTCTTGTATTAATTAACTAGGGTTCCCTTCCAGCCACAACAGGCCTACGATGTGATGTGAGCTAAGCAAATTCCCCACTTCTCTAATGAAGACTACCAAGGAAAGTGAGGAGTGGCAAAATTATCTTGCATTGATGGCACTGAAATCTACATTCATTAACACCTTTCAGGGAGGAGACAGGGCTCAGAAGAACCTTCTAACTGCACAGCACGTCTCACCTTCAGACCCTTTCTCTTAAAGGGCTGCGTGGAAGGGCAGGGACATACGCACACAATTAAGCACGTGAGCAACAGACCTTCCCTAAAAGGAGCCAGAATTTCCGCCACCGAACCCACATTAGCACTGTCACTGAGAAGGACCTTGACTTCCCAAATATCATGACTTCTGCATGATTAATTGACCTTGACTGGAATATGATCTCACCTGCCAATGGCTTGTATTTGTCAGGAACCTTCAGGAGAAGTGAAATGCACCAGGCTCCTCCATGGACAGACTCATGTCCTATAAGCAGAGGAAGACACACACACACACACACAAACACACACACACTCTCTCTCTCTCTCTCTCTCATGCACGTATGTAAAGACCTCATCGCCAGTGTTGGCAGCACCATTGCAATCTACTCTATAAATTTCTTCTCCTTGCTGTCTCTCTTAAAATTTAATTTCAAGGAAAAGAATTGGGAAAAAACTTTTTTTCAATCAAAAAGCTTAAGGTGCCCAGTTTAGACAACATATAACGTGGAATTGTTATGTTCAGTTAAAAATAAGATGATGAAATTTGAGACAAAAGATGAAGCCTGGGGGGAATCCATGCAAATAGCACAATACAAACAAGTGAATAAATATGATCCCCACCCTAAGCCTGTCTTATTACCAGGGAAACAGAGGCAGTAATTTCTGATTCCTATGCAAATGCCTTGTTTGACAAGTTAGGAGAACTAAAAACAAAAACAGAAAAATTCTTTAGAACTAGGCCATATGGTCAAACCTCTGACACACAGAAGCAGGTGAAAATAAAGAATGCTGAGGGCTGCTGCCACAGGAAAAGCAGACATAACTGGGTGGGGCGTCATGACCGCTAATTTAGAAAACCTTGCTAATTCCAAACGGTTGCAGGATGTTCCATTTTTCCCTTCAAGCTCTGCCAAGGCCCTGGGCTGGTCAATCATCTAAATAGTATATCTGAGGTGGAATATTTTTAAAACCTGAGCCAATGATTTCCCGTCTCCTGTGTCTTGTTTTTAACCCCACGCCTCGTCCGTCCCCGAGATCACGTCCGTCGTCTCGATGACAAGAGCCTGAACTGCAAATCCCACACCTCCCATGCACTCCATTTTCTCAGTATCTGGCATGGCGATATTAAATAACTATAAAACTAGAAAGCCAAAATAACTAAATCACCTGGCAGCCAATTTCTGAGAGTTAAACCACAAACCCGGAAAATGGTGGAGTGTGTTGAAATAATGTAAAGGAAACCCATAAATTCAAACTTTATGTTCTGTAAAGAACAAATATGAAAAAGGCATCAAAATAATGAAAGATTGTTTATGTATTCTGGCATGAAATGGGAATGTGTTATGAGAGAGAGAGCGGTGGCGGAGACGGATCGACAGAGCTGACAGTGTGGTATTCATCCTGCGTGGCGGAGCAGACGCCCCGCTAGTGGCAGTAGACAGCGCAATAAATCAAGGGCTCTCGAAGCTGTACCTACAGCTTATTACATCCAAGATGACAAATAAATAATAATCCCTGTCAGAGCGGCCCTTTGCTCAAGGATTGAGCCTGAAACCTCTGGCTCATCACTCCTCATCTTAAGTGAAAACACTAGAACTAGGGAATTGGAGGCCACGGTTTGCTAAGCTCATGAAACACAAAACAAGCAGGACTTGGGAACTAGGACTGAACAGGAAAGGTCAAGAAGGAAGGAAGGATAAACATTTAAATAATCCTGACCGAGAGGCGGCAAAGCGGCGGAATGAATGTGGGTTAACAGGTCCTAATCACCAGGGGGAAACAAAGCCCAACACCGATTCCCTGTCCCCATCTCTAGCGGGGAGAAATGCCAGGCTGAGGGTTCGATGTGGCACTGGCAGGCAAAGAGGCGGGGTCATAGCGACACCAGGACCCAAACATCCATGGCCATCATCCTCCAAACCCCTTACAGCCCTGTCCGCCTTCCCATCTCATTTAAGACCCAAGTGAGCGATAGAAAACCATCCTCCCCACGTGGTCATTCCAGCTCTCGCAGCCTCAAAGGTGAAGCAGCAGTGCAGAGCAGGCCCAGGCACAATGACGCCTGAGTCTCAAACCTGTTCCTGTGTCTCCTGCTTGGCATCTTGGTCACCTACCTTCATTTTGTGTTTCCTAACCAGCTCTTCAATGTGGGGATGAGACCCCTGCTTCTCAGTCTGCCTGGCATTCTTGGGCATTATGACTTTGAACTCGTCCTTTAACCTTTTTCATTGTTCCTCACTGGTTAGGTGGAGGGTTTCTACAAAGACCCTGGAAGGTTCTTTCAGGGTATCCCTCTATTTCAGTGGGCTCCACACCTACAGTGATTCCCAAACTGACTTTCCAAAAGCAAGGTCATTCTCCTCCCACCTGACATGTCTCTTGTTCCTTTACTGTCTTCTAGAAAGCATAGAGGGAAAGAGTAAAATCTGATAAGGGCAAAGGGGTTTGGACGTTAGTTCCTCCAGAAGGACCCACGCACACCTTCCAAACAAGCCCTGAATATCCTGCCACCTGCCTTTCAGCCAGCCTACTACCAATCCCTAACACCCCAGGCACTAGAGCAAAACTATGTTTTGTGATTTGAAAAAGTTACATAAAGATGGGTATGCAAAAGGGAACAGGAATCCCTACAAAGGCCTAAGTCCCAGTGGCTAGAATAAGAGTTTCTGATATTGCTAAGGGGAAGTGGCCACCATTTTATGCTTAATGGGGTCCCTACCACTACTTCATCTACCTGCACTTCTTTTTATTTTTTATCAGAGACAAGGTCTTGCTCTGTTGTCCATGCTTGAGTCCAGTGGCATGATCATAGCTCACTGCGACCTCAAACTCCAGGTTTCTAAGCAATCCTTGATCCTCCCACCTTGGCCTCCCAAAGTGCTGGGGTTATAGGCATGAGCCACCATATCCAGCCTACCTATACTTCTTTAGACAAAGGGTACAGAGCATAGTGACCTGAGTTCAAATTCTGACTCTACAGAAAGGCAGGACACAAAATTAACATTTGGCTCTCATTTTACCTACACAGCATTATGCTTCTGGAAAAAGACAAAGAATATACAAATAATAATAGTTGTGATTGTAAGGCAAGATTAAAGACAATTGTTTTCATTCTTTCATTTGTTTTCCAAACTTTCTATGATCATGTTTTGCAATACTTTTTAAATTTAAAAATGATTTTTAAAAAATTTCAAAAGTAAAGAAGTTAAATGAATTAAAAAGTGGTCAAGTAGGTCATTTAACCTCATTGAGTTTCAGTTCTTCATCTGAAAAAAAAAAAAAATGTAGCACTAATAAGTCCCAACTCATAGGATAGTCTCGAGATCAAATGAGGCCTCATGCTAGACAGTCCCTAACATACTCAGGAAGCTCAGCAGATGCCAATCCCCATCCCACTCACTGCTCACTACATCCAGTTTGCTTGGTCTTCACATTCTATAATCTACAGAATTTTAAGCAAATGGTATCACCCACATGGCTGTAGATCCTCCTGAGCCTTCAAAATATCCAAAATTCTCTACAGGAACACAAGCTTCTTATGACAATCATCTGCACGTAAAGCAACTACACATCCCAGAACTTGGGAGAAACTCATCTAATGCTTTTAAAAGCTTGTGAGCTACGTAAATCGGCAAGTAATACAACGAGGTCTCTTCAGCCCATTAATTCTAAACCTGGGAGTCTATTCCTAAGGAAATAATTAAAAACATGGAAAATTCATATGTAATGCATGAAGACATACATAACACTGTTATTATGGCAAAAACCATGGAAGCAAACTAAATAGCCCATAGTTGTGTTTTAAAATATGTTTAAAATTATTTTTTAAAATAATGAAATGCTTGTTTCATGGAACAGTAAGCAGTCTTCAAAAAATGATGATTATAAAGACAATGAAGCAACACGGCAAAACGTGTATGATCTCATGACACGTGAAAAAGGCAGAAAGGCAGGACACGAAATTGACACTTGGCTCTCATTTTACCTACACAGCATTACGCTGCTGGAAAAAGACAAAGAATATACACAAATAATAATAGTTGTGATTGTATGGCAAGATTAAACACGATTATTTTCATTCTTTTATTTGTTTTCCAAACTTTCTATGATTATGTTTCGCAATGCTTTTTTAATTTAAAAAATGATTTTTAAAAACTCAAAAGTAAAGAAGTTAAATGAATTAAAAAGTGGAAAACCGGGAACAAAGTCACTACGGTTTTTCAGGCTCCCACTCCTTGCCGTGCAAGACCTCACTTTGTTGAGATGGGGGCAAAGGACGGAATAAAAGCCATCTTGAATGTTGCTCCCCTGCACACCCATCCCCCTTTCCCAGGCGTCCCCCACGTGTCACCATCTACCCTGACAACACTCTGCCATCACTCGGGCATGGTTTCAGCCTTCATATGGCCCCTTCCCAGTATTCCTCGGCAACTCTCTCACTTCCAATGAGAAAACCCCAGCTTCTCCTTTCTCCAGGCTGAGGGTTCAGAATCCTTCCTGCAGCCCTCTACAAGGTCCTACTTGCTTCCACCCATTTAATGTTCCAAAGAACCATTTAAAAAGTAAGCCCATAAGGACGGCTGCAGATTAGGCAAGGAGATGAGATTTAAAAAATAGAGAAAGGCTTATCCTGTAACTATCCCAAGTCCTGATCGCCCTTCCTTGCCCAGAGCAAGATTTATAATCCTTGGGTTTCCCTCCTCCAGTATCTTATTCCCTGAACTTAGTAGAGGAAATGCTCGAACTGGAGAATAATAACTCAACTTTCTTCATAAACATCCCAACTCAAGTAACTTTGTAGATTGGGGTTATGATACTAGAAGGCACTTGGAGACCTTGACCTTTTATGAAAATGTGGGAAAGAGAAAATAAAAGTGTCTTATTCTGTGCTAAATGTTTTAATATACACTTTAACTCTTTAGCAACAACAACAAATTCATAAGAAAATCACACTTTCCCCAACCTATCCCCAAGTATCCCTGAAGTATCAGAATAGTCAACCTTCTATCATCCAGGTAAAGACATTCTCTTTAGCACTCATATTTATGCAGTTTAGTGATAAAAACCCTCTACTTGTAGCAGCTTGAATTTAAGATCTTAATTTATTCTCTATGTATTTCCCTTTCCCTCTCATTCCTCCCTTGAAGACAACCTAATCCCATAAACCAGTTCCATTTACAGAGGGGAAAACAGAAGCCCAGAAAGGTAAGGAACTTGCCTATGACATGGAGTTCGTGGCAGGTCTGGGACTGGGACCCGGGTGCCTCGGGCTGGTTCCAGTTACTGGTTTCCATGCAGCAGCACAAAAAAAAAAAGATAACACCTTCCCAATACTTGTAGAAAAGTGTAAGAGCTGATCCCATATGGCCAAGATGAGAGCAAGACTCTACCACTACCCCGAAAAAGAACTAACTCCCTAAACTGAGGCTAATCCCAAAATCAATAAATGGTCACCAGGAACATTTGGGAGGTGCGGGGGGAATGGAGGACAGAGAATAGTACTGCACCATGACAGGTTCTTAAACCATGCCATTGTCCAACATTAATTTTTAAAACACATGGGTTTGAGTTCATTGGCTTAAAATGGATTTACTTAAAAGATATGAGTAAGAAATATTAATGCAATCATGTAATACAATAATATGATCATGGTTTAAGAGTCTTTTTTTAAACACATAAACATGGCAATTTTGCTAATACATATCATATATATTTGCAACAATACAAAAAAGCTGAAAGGAAAAGGTGGTTATTGTTGAATTGAAAAAGTCCCAGAATCCCACTAAGAAAATAATGTGAGACAATAATGCATATTTCAGGTATATACTATAACTGACTTAAATTATTATGGATGTACTTCATACTTAATTACCTTTCTAAAATATGTCGGAGTATTTTGTCATAAACTCTGCAGAGTCTGCTGTACCTCTACTAAATACTGCTCTGAAATGCAAACCTTTGCTAATGTTTTTATTTGAATAACTTATTACCCAATATAGCAAGCATCAACACATTTTATAGAACCAGAACTTGGCTCTCTGAAATTCCTCCTACCCTAATGCCAGTCACTGTTGGGAGCATTTAGTTATAAATTGTCTTTCAATAAAAGTAAAAGCTCCCAAAACAACAAAATGAAAAGACACAGCAGCTTAAATCAAGGGAAGTCAATTTCCACATGCCGATCCTAAATATTTCATGGCCCTATTTTATTCTGACATTTGTAGATGACTAAAGTGTTACAAAGGAAATAAAATGCTGATTAAAGAGTTCACTGTCATAAAGGTTACTGAATTGTAAATGGCCCTTTCCATCTTCCTGTTAATAGGTACCCAGCTGTAAACATCATGAAGGATGTGACGGGAGGGCGGCTTCCCTCCTTTAGGAGCTGTATATACATTAATCACTGAATCACCAAGCCATGCTTAATTGCAAGCTGTATATCACACAAACCCATGGTAAGTAGAAGGAAACTCATTATTGCTGCTTCATAACTACTGGGTACTTCTCATTTTAACCTCCTCACACCTGGGATACTTTGTTGCTTTACAACAAGCATGCAGAAAAGGTATTACACCACTAATTACAGCCCACACTGGCACCTCCATCTCGGCTGCCTGGAAGAGAAAACGGAATTCTCTCAGATCTGCAGTTATGCCCAGCTCCCGCCTCACTGCTGCTAAGTGAGTTTTTATACGATGCTTCCCCCCCCACCACACACACACACACCCCTACCCGCCCCTTCTCCCCTTCTTCCCTTTCTGGGAAGAACACGTTGAAATCCATTACTCCTTGAGAGTTTACAGAACTGTTTAAATGATAAAGAAAAAAAACCGGCAGTATATTTTGCTTTGACAAAATTATTGATTTAAATCCCATACAATAGCACAATACTATTTAAAGGTCAACCCAAGAAAAATGAGTTTACACCCGAACAGAGCCGAGCTTATCTGTCATGAAAGTGTAATGATGTGTTTATTTCCTCACTAGGGTGTATATATTTTTCAGGAAGATATAACAGTCTACTTGCAGGTGAAATCTGCTCTTAAATGGGAATTTCAAGAGATATTTACATTTCAGATGGTGGGGCTGATATCTGTAGCCCGGAGACCCATTTCTGTACTTAATAGTCAGTTGAGTATTTATTTTCATCACCTCAAAATTATTCTTCTCACTCCTAGGTCAAAAATGAGATGCACACATGAAAACTATAACCACAACTCATATGAGAATCTCTTAAGAAGCCTAAGGCTGCAAACAGAATGCAAAAGTTGCAGCTATAACTGCCTTTCTTGCATTTTGAGTTCACTTTTACATTTTCAAAAATATGCCAATATTTGCCATTATTGAATCTGCATATTTGTTTTTGTTTTTTTTTTTTCCTTTTCAAAGGCCAACTGATGTGTGATCTACCTGATGACTATCACTACCACTCTTCCCCAGCTGGCCTCAGGACTCAGACCTGGGCCTCATTGGAATGGGGTGAAGAGGACAAGGGGATGAGACCTAATACCCTGAGCATCTAGGTCACATCCCCTAAAGTCTTGGCCCACTGACTCTCTGTTGACCTCAGTTCAACCAACATTTACTGGGTGCCAGGTACTACGCTAGGTTGTGGGGGTACAAAATACACAGCACCTTCTCTCTTGAAAAGCTTCATTCATCCCCTTGGCAAATGTTGACCGAGCACCTATCATGTGTCTGGTACTGTGCAGTGACCTCTCAGAGATGATGGTCAACAGGGCCAACAGACAGTGAATACACAATTACAAGTGAAATGACTGTCCCAGAAGTGGATGCTCAGGATGCTATGGGAGCATGTAATTTGGAAAGCCAAATTAGTGAACACGGTGCATGGAGGGCCTTCCAGAGGAAGTTGCATGTAAACTTGGAGAATGCAAATGTGGTAGCTAGGTAAAGATTGGGGCGTGGGGGAGGCAGCAGTGGGAATGGCATGTGCAAGGGCCCAGTGGTAAGAGAGTTTTCTGCAGAGAAAAATCAGGGTGGCGTGTGATTTGGCTGAAGCGTTAGGAGGGAGGAGGAGGAGGAAATCTTGTAAGTTATGGTAAGGGCTCAGATGGAAGGGAGGTTTCAAGCCTGAGAGTGACGGGACAGTATGGAACATGCATCAGAAGCAGGCAAGAGTGACTGTGGGAATCTCCTTCTGGGAGCCTGTTACAGTGGCCAGAGCAACGACACTGGGGTCCAAGCCCGTGTTCCAAATGAACAGCACAGAAACCGACGGGCCTGTAGTCCTGTGTTCAGCTAGGAGGGTCTGCTCCCCTTTACCGGCGCTGTTTGACTAGAGATCATCAGAGCTCCGGAACTCTTATCACCTCCTTAGGCACCCACTGACCCGCTGGCTATTCTCCTGTCATTATTAGCTCTGTCCAAAGAGGAGCTGGAAGAGACTGCTTCCAAATTCAGGTGGTTGATTCCTAACACTGGGAGTGAAAGCTGCTTTCGTGTCTTTGGTCAGAAAGAAGACTGAAGCTATCGGCTAAAATCAGGTTGAGGGTTGCCAAAATTTAATTTATCCAGACATCTCCCTGGTCCCCCACGATCATAGGTGTGGGCATCTCGACTGTCTAAAAACCAGTTAGTGTATGAATTTTATTTCTCTTCCAACACTCCACATGGAGAGGAGGAGGAGGAGTTGTTGCCCACAAGTCTATTGTTCTATGGTTGGCAGATTCTCATAGCCTCTCACATTCAAGCAAAAGCCTAACACTCCCTGGTGCGGGAATGTGGAGCACAGTCCTACCCAGCCCACCACAGCTGCCTCCGAATCCCTTCCCAATCCCACCCCCTACCCGACATCTCAGGTCAACACAGTCATGTCCAGTGCAGGAATGTTCTATTGTACTTCCTACTCTGCCTCACCCCATGCCAGTACTGAGAAGGAGATGAGTCACTAAATCTCCCTTGGTACTCTTCAGGAAATTGTGAAACAGACGGTTTTAATAAGCACAGTTCTTCCCATAATGACGGCAAAGTGGAAAGATCACAGGCTTTGAAATCAAGCACACTTGGGCCCACCACTAAGCCCTACTGTCAGCCATGCATTTCTGGGCCTATTGCTTAGCCAAGGACCATCCGTTTCTTCCTTATTCATCCATCCATCCATCCATCCATCCACCCACCCACCAATCCATTCATCCAACAAATACTTATTGGATGCCTACCATGTTCCAGGAGTTTTCACATTTATCTCATTTCAACTTGACAATAATCTCTTGGAGCAAGTTTTGCAAATTGGTTTGCTCATGCACCCCAACATATGTTAATTTATTAATATTTATAAATTATACACACTTGCCATTGTACCAATGTATTCATAAAATATACACAACATATACTTTTTAAGGATGAGAAAGAAAAGATTTTATATGCAATTCTATCTATTAGTTATGCCAAAATCCTTTGTGCTCACCAATAATATAGATATTATATTTTATATACTACATATTGATAATTTTTCATTAGAGAGAGGTCCTATAATGATGTTTCACTATTTTTTTAAATATTGGCTTAACACTTTGTAAAACAGCAACTTAAAAGTTTAGTTCTAATTTCAGTTTAACATTTGGTATAAATAAATGAATGATAGCTTAAATAGTTACTTAGGTATATGTATTAGTTTCCTATGACTGCTGCAACAAATTACCACAAACTTGGTGGCATTAAAAAAAAACAAGAAATGTATTCTCTGGTTCAGTTCTGGAGGCCAGAAGTCCGAAATTTGTACCACGGGGCTGAAATCAAGGCAACAGCAGGGCCATACTCCCTCCAGGGGTTCTAGGGGAGAATCCATCCTTACCTCTTGCGACATCTTGCGGCTGCCGGCATTCCTTGGCTTGTGGCTGCATCACTCCAATCTCTGCCTCCACAGCCACCAATGCCCTTTCCTCTTCTATGTCAAATCTCCCTCTGCCTCTCTTTTATAAGGACACTGTGACTATATCTAGGGTCCACAGAGATAATCCAGGAGAATCTCTCCATCTCAAAATCCTTAACTTAATCACATCTACAAAGACCTTTTTTTCCACTTAAAGTAACATTTACAAGTTCTAGAGATTAGGATGAAACAGCTTAGGGGGTCCGCTGCAATTCAGAAACAGAATACGTATAGAAGAAACTGATCAATAGATGAGTTTATTAAATCATGACACACTTTTTCAATCTCATTAACCAGTCACACTCAGGTTACTGTTTAAATTCAGCGGGTAAATTTTCATGTTCCTTGATGTCGATTAACCAAAATGTGTGGCAATTTTATATTTTTAACAAATGAATTCAAAACCCACTAAAATTCCTCTTTAGGCAGATTTTTAAAGTGGTTACAAAATTCCTTTTCCAAATTTAAAATACACAGAGATGAGTAGTGTTTTTATAGATGATATGCTGGGACAGTTTTCGGCATTGATCTCACATGGTGATGGGAACCTTTCCAAACATCAGTTTTCAAAATATCCTCTCCATAGCATGAGTTTCTTTCAGAAAAGATTTTTTTTTTCAAATACATTTTTGACCAAATATACGTGTTAGGATGTATACTACTGGTAGGCACTGGGGATGAACAAATTAAGAAAGCTTGAATTGTCGATGGGGAACTCATATTTATGACAACCAAAAAAAAAACACCTTCAAGTTCTTTCTTAAGACATAATCAGGGAACATCTGTTGGAACCAAAGACTTTTGTATTCAATCCCTAACTCATAACCAAGTATTATAAAGGTTGTGTTATTTGAAGATTTTTTTAAAAAATAAAATTAACCATATCACTGACATCCTATAGCCAGAAACTGTAATAAAATTTGCAAAATGCTGAAGGCAAAAGAAGAGATGGAGGTGTCACTTTCAACCGCTACTCAAAGAGCATTCCCGGGTGGCCCCTGGACTAGCCCCACTGCCTGTGGCACGTCCTCACGTGACAGACCCCTGCACCAAGTGAGGGCGCCAGTTCAGTATGAATATTAAATATTGATCCAACTTATTCCCTTCTCATCTTTAGATTATAAAAATGAACACTCTCTTTCAGCATGCCTATGGTCCTAACGATACCACTATTGCCTCTGAAGTAAGAGTGAGTGTTCTTATTTTACTGGCGGGGAAAATGAAGCCAAGAGACACTACGAGACTTGCCTAAAGTGGCACAGAGAGTAGGTGACAGGTCCAGGGTTGGAATCCAAATCCTCTGCTTCCATGTCTGGATCACGTGCCGCTCACCACTCTGTACCTCCTCCCTCACTGCTGGGGTGCGAACAGTGCGGAAGGCACAACCCCCACCCCCACCCACCCCAGACTGGTCCAAACGCCAGCCCTGAGGCCAGACTGCCTAGATCTGAACCTTGGTTCCACTTCCCAGCCATGTTACCGTCCGTAAATTATACCCTGTAACTTAGTTTTCTCATTTTCAAAATGGGGACAATAATTTCTACTCCAGACGGTGACTATAAGGATTAATTAACATAAAGCACTTAAGATGGCAACCAGCACATAGTAAGAAAAAAATCAGTAAGCACGCAGGTGTTAGCCATACAATGATACCTATTGCAAAAGGCTGTTCTGTGAAGCAAATGAGAAACGCGCTCGAGCACACACATACACATACACGTGCATTATACACACATCACGTACATGGAGAGAGCTGCACATGTGCTCTTGGCATATAACGGAGACCTAAGGAAGGTTAGCTTTTCTTGAGCTTTTGTTTTTAATTTCAAAAGGAACATGAGGGTCACACAAAAGTCATAGTGCTGCTAAGGCCCTCCCATGGACAATAAAATCTACCTCTGATGCCATGCAGGCACATCACCCTCTTCCTGGGCTCCCGCAGACATTAACCACTTAAGAGTCAAATGCCGAAATCCCAGGCTTCGGCTTGTAACACGTGTCTCCTGCTGACAAATGCTTATGTCCATAACTCTGACCACAAAAAATACAAAACAACTAATGCTCCCTCTAACAGGAAGGTTTGCCCTGGTCTATAGTGAAAATCATTTGGAAAGTGTAACTTCTTACCTGTTAGCAATGACGAGTGTTACATAGTTTTCTGTTCCTGTCTAAACACCTGGAGTCTACTCACCTTCTGAAGCAGAAACCTGAACTAGTTTAGAAATAAATAAATAAAATAAACCAGTAGAAATGTCAACTGAAACTGCCTTCTAACTCCACTGAAACCGACGAAATAGAACATTAAATCATTCTCCAGCCTAAGTCACTATTTCCATCACCCGCTCAAAGTAGAGTGGGTATTTATTATCAAATGAACAAACAAATCGACGAACATCTCATCCTGCAGAATTCCTACTGATCTCACCTCCTCGCGGTGGCTCTGCCGAACATCCCATCACTGCCTGATCACCACCCCACACACGCTGGGTCATATTTGTAAAATTCGACGTAAGCATTCAGAGTCTAGCAGTTGGAATAAAAACCAAGAGTATCTGCAGGAAAGTGATACGATGGTGGCCGAGCAGTCTGGAAGGGGGTAGACAGAAACTAAATGGACCTGGAGCACCTGGACAAAATGAGACCTGTGAACGAAGGGCTGGATCAGTGGAGGGGCGTCAGGCCTCGCGTCACCGACACACACGGGTTTGACAGCAATATGCACGAGGCAGTCGAGGCTCCCATGAGTACTCTCCCATGAGGCTCTCCCAGGGGAGAGAGGCAGGAGGAGGAAATCACACTGGATTCACGTCAAGCAGTCTGGGTTTGCAAGTCCATTTTGTTCCTCTCCAATATCATGGTCTTGGTAAAGTTATTTCCTCTCTCTGGGTCTTTATTTCCTCATCTGTGAAAGTGAGAGGATTGAACCAGCTCATCATTTTACAGCTTTTCTGCTCAATTATTCTAGGCCTCTTTAGTCATCACCAATCTGTGCACTGTTAAAGCTAATAACACTATTTTTATGCTCAGAGAAGGTTTTCAATAACTATATTTTGTGAATAATCCATCAATCGGCATTAGAGCTGTTTACCAAATATTTCTAGTTCTCTCCTCTTTGAGCCACAAAGTAAGAATGGGGCCTTGTGATTAGTTCTGCCTATGAGCTATGGCACATTTAGTTGCCAACGTAAGACACTTCAGAACTCTCTTTCCCTTTGGCTCGGTGCTCAGTAATGCCCAAGATGTCGACTGCTCTGCTGTCTTCAGTCCTCGTATAACTAAAAGGATCAGAGTCCCTCTGCCAATCCACAACGAACATAAAGCATAAGTGAGAAATACATCGGGGCTGTTTTATCCCTTTGAGATTTGGGGGTCTATTTGTTACTTCAGCATAACTTAGCCAAACCTAACCGATACAACTAATAATGGGTAGTCTGAAATTAAAATTATGATTGTTATTATTATTTACCCTGATATTACTACTATAACTACCACCTGTAATAAATAATCTTTTTATAACTGTTTGTATTTCTCAACATAAACCAGGTACCATGTATCTGGAGCTAACAACTCACTTTTCAAGGTACATGTCCATTATCCCAACTTCTCCAGGACTCTCCTGCAAAAAGCAATGACCTTCTCATCAGAATGGAGAAAAGGTATAAAGGAGTGGATGAAAACACAGCAACCGCATTTCAGCTACATTCAGTATAAAGAATAATTTCCTGATGCAGCAGACTCTTAAGGGGGGAAAAAAATCAGGCCACAGAGGAACATGACAGAATGTTTTAAACAAGAAATCGCTAGCTATAGGTAATGTACTATTACAGGCTAGAACACAGAAATTTACCCACAAAAAGCAAGTGAAGAGGAGACACACCACCTCCTCCCTGGACTCTGAATGTGAATAAAGACTTTTCAGGTCAGTTAGCAAAGATTACTAAAGGGAGGAGGAGAGAGGTGCAGCCATAATGGATGAGCTTATGAGGCCTTGTCAGAACAGAAAGGGGAAAAGGAAGAACAAAGAGATATAAGCTTAAAGATTCAATTTTTTAAAAAGCTCTCGGGCAGCAGAAATGCAGAAGCAAACAAATTCATATGAGATTTAAGAAGCAAAAAAGCTAAATAGTTTTTTTTAATCTATAATTTTTAAAGGCATAAATAAGATAAAGAAAGGGGTAAAAGAAAAGCAATTGTATTTTTAATCAACTGGTAGATGATTTGCTATCAACAGCTTTGGCGGAAATGGTGTTAAGAACTTTAATAGATATAACACTTTAAAATATTTATGACATGTTTTAAACCCAGAATCAAACCCCTGTGGGATATTTCTAGCATTAAAAAAAGATACACCCCTATGTCTTGTAGGTTGGTCACAGAATTGCTGTTTGACAGAGAAATGGTCAGTGTGACCTCAACTCTCCCCTACTCAATAGCCACTCCTCAGGTTCCAGAAGTACAGTCTTACACCAGGCACAAGGTATGGCGAACCCGCACCCAGTATGCAGACACTTGCTCCTACTGACGGAAGGATGTGTCGATGAATTAGCAGTCAGACAGTGACTGTCATTGATAATAACTTCTTATTATGTCAAAGAATTTACATGCAGATCAATGTGAGCAATGTGCACTTGCTTATTCCCACCATAAATCACCATCGATTGGCACACCAATTCCTCGACATAATTAGGAGCTATAGACAGGGTTGCAATATGATCTTAAACATTGTGTCACTACCCTCCATATGCAGCTGGTGTTCCAGAAAACTCCACACTGATGCTCTTACCATCCATGACACTGCTTCTGTTGTTGTTTGGGGTGGGGAACGGGGGGAGATAAGTGAATAAAACGTCCCTGTGTGCAAAATCTACCTGAGAGATTCCCCATACTCTATTAGAGATTAAAAAATGGGAATTCCTCCATATCCATATTGAATTCCTGTGTGCAAATGTGAAAGTTGGCAACATGCTGCTCTTAATCTGATTTATGCACCAATTTATTTTATACATTAGGCACACTGTATGCAGGCTGACTGATGCATAAAAATTTCATGCAAAAAAGGACTCACTCCCATACAACTGCCTTTCAGTTATTATTACCTCTTGTGGTTTGCATCGTATGGTGGGAAGGACAAATGACTCCATATACCAAATGCATTTTGCCCACTATACAAACATTTTGATCTGTTTCTATTTCTCCTCAGCTCTAACTCCAGAGAGCTAAAAACATTGTATCTTAACTTTCTGAAATCTTTTAATGCTACAAAACACCTACTTATGCAGAGAACTTCTCTCCATGTTCACTGTTTGACTGGGTATTATAAACATACAAACAAGCACACCGAGCCAAGCAAACAGAGACAGATATGCATATACTCACTGCATGCCTGGGTATTTTTGGTTAATTTTTTTGCTGTTAAACATTTTTTTCTCCACATCATAACCACCATGCATTTTGCATTACTCTTCTAATTACCTTCCCAGGGATGTGTTCCCCAGAAACATTTTAAACAGCAAAAATCCACAGAAACAAAAAAGCTTTTGGGGTAGGGTTTTTAGGTAGAGAAAAACCCAGCTAGAAAAAGCATCTTTCTGTATTTTCCTTTTATTAGAGGTCTCCTTTCATCCAAGAAATATGGGGCCTGAAATAAATTGTACCATCCTGCTTTTTTTTATTCAAATCCTTGCCAGAGCTAGGCAGTATGCTAATGAAAACAGGTTGATAAATGACTCCCTGATATTTTCCAGACATTTTTCTCTCAGAAGTGCTCTAAACTGATGTAGCTCAAAGAGAATAAGGCGCATTAAGTCATTATATCAATTTTTGTTACCCAGATACTTCAGTCCCAGTTAAGCGCTGACAGCCAATATAAAACAAGGCAAGGGCATCATACGACTCCATCGATCAAATCTTGTCGTAGATAGATTGCCTATTACACAAATAGAACTAGCGGATTCAGTTTGTAGTTTTATGCTCTCCAATTAAAGGATAACAGGGTACTTTCCCATAAATCTGCTAATTGCAACTGAATTAATTTAACAAATTTCTCCAAGCACAGAGGAAAAAGCGATTGGTTAAGCTAATGTAAACTAGCACAGGTTGTCACAAAGAGGCTCCCATAACATCCTTTTGCTATACCTTGATTGGGCAAGGTGTCACAAGTATTTAGCTACATTGTGGTTCTCTGGCAACAGACAGCTGACAAGCATAAAACATTGCACAAATAGGAGATAATTTATTTGCGGTACTTTTTTCTCTCCCTCACTCCCCACTCCCCCCACTCAAAGGATAAAATAACTCCCTCTTTGCATCTAATTAATGTTTCTCTCCAAGCAAAGCTGTTTTTCTCAATCAGAATTACACCAGCCAAAGCACTATATTACAGAAAGGGGTCCCTCTGCACCACTTAGCCAACAGGAGTGATGGGCAAAAACCAGAACAGCTGCCTATGGCATTTCAAGGGAGGATACAGCTCCATGCTCCTGAACAGGGCAGGGTGAACACAACACAGGCACCCACTCTCACAAGTTCAAAAATACACAGGACTCATAGTCTAGGTGCTAGAATTAAAGCAGACAATCCTAAACTATAAAATTATGCATCAAAGAATTCCTCAACTGTGATGCTCGGTGTTACGGAGGCAGACTTGTACTGACTGCCCAAGCACGTGGCACTCGAGTGATACTCCTCTGCCATCCCCTCTTCTCCCCCAGGCCTCCCTCACTCCACAGCCAGCGACGCAGACATGCTGGCAACACCACAACAGTCTCGGACGGATGAACGAAGGGGACTCGTCGGTGAGCAGGAAGAAAGGAAACACTATTCACGCACAAAGCCTATTTTCCAGATTTGGTGGAATAGGCTAGATTTTAAGTATCTTGTCCCATTGTGCCCATATTTTTAGATTGAATATTTTGAATGTGAGCTTGCAAAATACAGTTGCTGTGACCATACTTGGCAGGAATGACCTGGTGCTGAGAAAGGATAGATTTCAGTTCCAGAAGGGACAATGGAGCCCACGGGCCAGGAGGAAGATCAATACCAGGCAGCAATACCAGGGTGAGGGGCTTCCCCAACTCAGATTCATGGGGGCATCTCCTCTCCTTCCTCCTGCGATCACTGCTTAAAGCTTCCTTGATGAGGAAACTGATTCCTTTTAAACACAGGGAAAAAACTCAGGGTAGACCCTCCTTCCC
The DNA here is from genome assembly GCA_008086735.1 of Cheirogaleus medius. Classification (NCBI taxonomy): domain Eukaryota; kingdom Metazoa; phylum Chordata; class Mammalia; order Primates; family Cheirogaleidae; genus Cheirogaleus; species Cheirogaleus medius. The sequence goes on from VBSM01003143.1 coordinate 48,851,791, forward strand.
AAAGCACAGTTCTAATAGTTCTGTTTATCCAGATGTGCTTCTGCTCATTGAATGAAGTCTGCCACATCACCCAAATTTAGCAGTAAACTATAAGGACAAGAACCACATGCCTTTTGTGCTGTAGGCCCAGAGCAGTGGGAACAAGGTATGCTGCCTCTGTGTGCACAATAAACACAACTTTAAAACCAGCTGAGTCGTTTGGCCAAAAAGTAATAGGAGTCTACACAGGGAGAGAGGGTGCAGTGGAGTCCAAGAAGGAAAGCGTCAGCTGTCGGTACCTGTGCTGTATTCGTTTGTCACTCAGTACCTAACTGGGAAGAAAAGTGACACAAACACACAAAATAGCACAAGACAAAAATACATATATTTCTGAGTAAAAGATATTTATTTATATTTATAAATGCTGGATCAAAGTTAGGAGATCTGGGTTACAGCCCCAGCTTTGCCACTAACTGGTTGTATGATGCTGGAATCACACGTAAGGATCCCTCTCTCATGCACAGGAGGAGGATATCAGAGTAGATCTCAGAATTAGATCTAATGAAGGCTGGAAGATCCAGCCACTATTTCTCAAACTGCAGTGGCTTGTAGAATCAATTTCTAGGGTTGCTCCCAGCATTTTTTAAATAAATACAGAATAGAACACATCAGAGACTGCAAGGGTAAATATTGTTTTGTGACATTTCTGATTCAGTTATGTAAATATCCATGAGCATGCAGGTTGTAATGGAAAATATATTCCTTAATGTCAGTCACAGTCAAAAAAATTTTAAAAATTGAAAGGCACCAATCTAGTCCAACCCCAGGACTGACTGTGAAGATTCTGTGGCTCTATCGTCACATGTTCATATGGAGAATTACTTGCAAAGGCTGGGAGAACAGGCTGGCTGAGGCTTGGGAAGGACCAGTGCAGAAGCCTTCCCTCCCAACAGCAACCACTGGTCATTTCTGATGACAATGACGGCCTGGAAAACTCTCATCTTAGGAGAGATGCCTCAGTATGGGCAGATAATGAAGGGACTCATTTCAGAAAGGGCCCCAGCAAGGCACCCCATCCAAGCTGTGGGCTTGAGTAGTGTACCCAGTTCAGAGTAAGAAGGCACAGGTTTGTACACACATGTTCCCCACAAAGAATCTGATGGAAATGTGCAGAACTTCAGCTAAAGGGAGAGAACTCACATGTACCGATGACCAGGGAAGGCGAAGGCTGGATCCCCCATCGAGTGTGAAACAAGTATTTCAGAGACCCATTTATGATTCACATGCATGTAGATGCAAGAGCAGGGACCTGTGGCCTACTAAAGGCCTCGGAAAGGGCCACCTGGAGAAGAATCATGCCAGTCTAAAAGAACCCGCTGGCTACCTCTCAAGAAGCTACTTAAGATGAAGAAGAATCCACAAATAACCCCAAACCCTTTGCTTCTCCAGTTACGCTGAGCTTACAGCTCAACAATTATTTTCACTGCATCTTGTTGTGAGTTGTGATCCAATGTGCTGGTTGGAAGGAAAATCTAAGAATAAGAAGTGATTTCCTACTATAAACATGTAGGCTGAATCTAAGCTTCTGGAAAGAAAAACACTTCTTTAGCCCAAGGATTTTCTATTAGAGGCATACCTCAGGGATATTACAGGTTCTGTTCCAGACCAACGCAGTAAAGTAAATATCACGATAAAGCAAGTCACATAAATGTTTTGGTTTCCCAATATAAACCGTAGTCTATTAAGTGTGCAATAGCATTGTATCTCAAAAAACCCAATGCATTAATACATATCTTAATTTAAAAGTACTTTATTGCTAACAATCATCTGAACCTTCAGAAAGTTGTAATCTTTTTGCTGGTGGAGGGTCTTGCCTCAATGTTGTTGGCTGATTAGGGTGGTGGTTGCTGAAGGTTGGGGTGGCTGTGGCCATTTCTTAAAATAAGACAACAATGAGGTTCATAGCACTGATTGACTCTTCCTTTCATGAAAGATTTCTCTGTAGCGTGCGATGCTATTTGATAGCATTTTACCTACAGTAGGCTTTTTTTCAAAATTGGAGTCAGTCCTCTCAAACTCTGCTGCTGCTTTATCAACTAAGTTTATGTAATACCCTAAAGCCTTTATTGTCATTGCAACAATGTTCATGGCACCTTCACCAGGAGATTTCATCTCAAGAAACCACTTTCTTTACTCATTCATAAGAAGCAACTCCTCATCTGTTCAAGTTTGATCATGAGATTTCAGCAAGTCAGTCACGATTTCAGGCTCCACTTCTAATTCTAATCCTCAAGCTATTACCATCACATCTGCAGTTACCTCCTCCACCGACATCTTTAACCCTTCAAAGTCATCTGTGATATGAGGGTTGAAATAAACTTCTTCCAAACTCCTGTTAATGTTGATGTTTTCTTCCCATGGATCATAAATGTTCTTAATGGCATCTAGAATGATGAATCCTTTCCAGAAGATTTTCAATTTACTTTGCCCAGGTCCAACAGAGGAAACACTATCTATGGCAGCTGTAGCCTTATAGCATGTATTTCTTAAGTAATAACGCTTGAAAGTTGAAATTACTCCTTGATCCATATGCTACAGAATAGTGGTTGTGTGTCAGCAGGTATGGAAACGATATTCATCTCCTTGTACATCTCCATCAAAGCCCTTGGGTGACCAAGTGCACTGTCAATGAGCAGTAATATTTTGAAAGGAATCTTTTTTTCTAAGTGGTAGGTCTCAACAGTGGGCTTAAAATATTCAGTAAACCAGGCTGTAAACACATGCACTGTCATCAAGGCTAAAAGAGTACAGGCAGAGTAGATTCAGCATAATTCTTAAGGGCCCTTCGGAATGGTAAATGAGCACCAGCTCCCATTTCAAGTAACCAGCTGCATTATCCCCTAAGGAGAGAGTCAGACTTTCCTTTGAAGCAGGGCATTGACTTCTCCTCTCTAGCTGTAAGAGTCCCAGATGGCATCTTTTTTCAATAGAAGGCTGTTCTGTCTACAATGAAAATCTCTTGCTCAGCGCAGCCACCTTCACCGATTATCTTAGCTCGATCTTCTGGATGACCTGCGGCAGCTTCTCCATCAGCATCTGCGGCTCCACCTTCACTTTGATGTTATAGAGACAGTTTCTTTCCTTAAACCTCGTGGACCAACCTCCGCTTCCTTCCAACTTTAATTCTGCAGCTTCTTCACCTCTCTCACACCTCACAGCACTGAAGACAGTTGGGGCCTTGCTCTGGCTTAGACTGTAGCTTAAGGGAATGGTTTGATCTTTTATCCAGGCCGCTCAAACTTTCTCCGTATCAGCAATAAGGCTGTTGACACTTTCTTACCTTTCGCGTGTTTCAGTGGCGTAGCACTTTTAATTTCCTTCAAGAACTTTTCCTTGGCATTCCCAACTTGGCTAACTGTTTGGCACAAGAGGCCTAGCTTTTGGCCTATCTCGGCTTTTGACACGACTTCCTTACTAAACTTAATCTTTTCCAGTTTTTTACTTAAAGTGAGAGGCATAGGAGTCTTCCTTTCATTTGAACAATTAGAGGCCATCGTAGGGTTAACTGGCCTAATTTCAACACTGTTGTGCCTCAGGGAACAGGGAGGCCTGAGGAGCAGGAGAGAGCAGCAAGAATGGCTGGTTGACAGAGCAGAACCAGCAGAATAAACTCGACACTTACAGATTAAGTTCACCATCATATATGGGTACAGTTCATGATGTCCCAAAACACATATAAAAGTAACATCAAAGATCACCCATAGCCAGAGCTCAAGCATTATGAAAACGATCCATGTGATCTAAAACATTTATATCCCCTTAATATTTTGAAATAAAAAAATTAAAAGTCTAATAAAAAAGATCACTGATCACAGATCATGGTAACAGATATAATAATGAAAAAATTTTAAATACTGTGAGAATTACCAAAATGTGACAAAGACACATGAAGTGAGCACACGCTGTTCAGAAAATGGCGCCAACATGCTTGCCTGTCGCAGGGTTGCCACAAACCTTCAATTTGTAAAGAACACAATATCTTTGAGCACAATAAAGCAAAGCAGAATACAACAAGGTATTCCTCCACTAGGATACCTCCTATATGAAGATGGCGATGGTTTATGGAACTCAGTTTATGGAAGATATGGAGAATATGAAACTATGAAAATAAACAACAGAGAAGCCATCAGTGAGGAAAGTAAATATAAGGGTCTCTACAAAAAACAAAAATTAGCTGGGTATAGTGGTGCATGCCTGTAGTCCCAGCTACTCGGGAGGCTGAGGCAGGAGGATCCCTTGAGCCCAGGAGTTCGAGGCTGCAGTGAGCTATGATGATGCCACTGCACTCTAGCCTACGTAACAGAGTGAGACCCTGTCTCTAAATAAATAAATAAACAAACAAACAAAATAGATTGATCGATCAGTCTAGGAACAATCCAGCTAGCCATCCAACAAGTATTTACTGAACACCTGCTACATGCCAGGCACTAGACATTAGGATGCAGGGGGAACAGAGCAGATACAGTCCCATCTCTCAGGACTTTACAATCTGGTAGGGAAGAGAATGGTTAAATTTTATAAATAAACAAGCACCATAGAGGAAAAATGAGAATATTAAGGAGTTCTTATTTAGTTTTGGGGTTTAGGAAAGGTCTTCCTGAGAAAATGTCACATTTAGGCTAAGACATAAAAGATAACTAGGAGAGAGCCAGGCAGAGAGTGCAAGACGACGACTCTGGGTGGATTCCAGTCCTCACCACCCAGGCTCTCTGCCCTTCTGCTCACATTATCACGTCTCTAAATGCTCTCATGCACCCAGTGGTGCAATCGCACCACCTGCCTCGATCCCCACAGGCCTGTTGTCCTCCCGGATCGAGCCCACCCCTTTCACAGCTCTCTAGTCTGCTGCTCCTTCAGCTGAGAATGTTTCTTTGCAGGTTCCCAGCTTGTTCGGGTTCAAATCCCAGCTCTACCACTGCACAGCTATGTGATCTTGAACCACTTTATTCATCTCTCCATGCCTCAAAGTCCTGATCTGTAAAACAGAGATGATAACGGGCCCTGCCACATATTATTTGGTGTAAGGATTAAATGAGATATATGTAAAGCACGGAGAACTGTACCTGGCACACAGTAAGCAATCAATAGATATTAACTCCTATTATCGCGTTGGTTTTATTTTTGTTACTATGATTGCTACTGTTTATTACTTTGTTTTCCATATGCCACACTCACATACAAAAGCCAGCTCAAATTGCCCTTCTCTGGAAAAGCTACCTTGACTTCCTCTAGCGAATATACCCATTGCAAATATATTGCACATACTTTTATCATAGCCTTTATGACATGATGCTGAAATTATTTATGTATCTCTTTTTCCCTTGAACCCCAATCTCCTGAAGATCAGAGGCCATATCTTATTTATCTTGCTTCCCCAGTGTACGGAAATCAACGAGCTCTCAATGAACACATTAGAAGATGGATAGATGAAAACACTGACAATGGGTGGGCAGATGGGTAGAGCCACCTAGAAAACTCAGCTTGGCCCACTCTCTTTCTCTAGGAGGTATCCCTATAAATACTTGAACAAATAAACAGGTGGACACCCTAACCTCTGGCTTGAAAGGCCACTGCCCATGCTGTGATCATTTGAAGAGCACTTTGGGGAGTAACCCCACCCTTCACAGGCCAGAAGAGCTCTCTGAAATGTCACATCCTCAAGGAGGACAAACAACTCTCCCCAAAACATTCCTAAACACAGTGAGGCATCCCATTTTTTAAGCTTCCAGCTAAAACATCTGAAAGTGTCTTTCTATTTATTGGTATCGTTATGTGTATAGTAAGAATCCCAGAAGCAAGGCATGACTGTGCTAGCTTTACATCTGGCAAAAATCAGTATCCGTATTATCTGAACTCAAAAAGACTATAAAATTTAATTTAAGTGACTCACTTAACTACCAGAAGGAGAAAAGATCCAATTTGAAACTGAAAAGAGAAAAATAACTGCTACTGTTTGGTAGAAGTTTGTTATGTAAAATAAATAGAGGGCATGTTAAGAAATACAGATGCCTGACCACATTTGCACAGTGATGAGGAACACACTGGGAGAAAACAGAAAATGTCTGGGTCAGAGACAGCGTCTCCTGTGGCTGAGCTGGGAAGCCTGAGGCTGGGTTCAAATCCCAATATGTGCATTCATGGCAGGGCACAATAGTTTATTAACCCCCCAAATAATTTACCTTTGGCATATTCTTCCCTTCTATCTCAGCATGGCAGGTTCTTAAGTCCTTAGAAAATGACCCACCACAAATTAAAGAAGTTTATTATGTCACATGAAAGTCAAAAGCAAAGTTAAACCAGCCTGAAACAGAGTTGATGGCAGGTTGAAATGGAGTCTTCAATAAACTGCATCTTCAGGCTACACAATGGGCAAGAGGTTGAGTTAGATGGCCACAGTGGAACCCAAGCCACTACTTTTCTCATTTTATAAGACTTAGGAATATTTGGCTCAGAACTTTCTTACTATTAGTCATTTCCCATAGTGAAATCTAAAGTTAAAGGCAAGATCTGCTCTAAAATGGCCACAAAGGTAAAATTCATTTTGATGGCCGTTACCGGAAAAAGAAAAGAGGAGGATGTAGGTGAGGAATATAACGAATCTGCCCATCAAATGTCTAGAATCTCAGGCATGAGAGAGATCCTTTGACCTAACTCAGCCTACAGATTCTACTCATCTTAAAGGTGTCTTAAGAAGATTCAATGGATCCTCATGTGAATCTATTTTACCATTTCTCTCACTGGTTGATAAATTTTTTGAAGGAAAGTGATAATCCCTCACACTGCTGTCCAATTTGTGCCTTAATTTATCTTTATTCAACAAAATACTTCAGTCAAATTGGAATGGCAAAACTTCCTCATTTCTGGGCCACAGGTAATACCAGAACTAATCTCCCAAGATCTTCCTCTTAAAAATATGTGTATGTCTACCCCAGCTAAGAATCAGATCCACGGAAACCTATAAAACTCTGGCAGGGCAGCGGGGAACATTCCAGAATTGCACTAAACTCCCCCATGCCACAGACCCAGTCAGAGGCAGCTCTTAGGAGGTAAAGGATGGAGTCTTAAGCACTTAGTAACCCCCGCGCTCAGCACAGTGTCTAGCACATAGTAGGTGTGTAAAAAATCAAGAATGAAGGAAGATCTTAGGTCTCTTTGCCAAGCCCAGGATACCCAGAGCAGACTCTCTCCACATGCACAAACCCACCGTGAAACAAAACTCCAGGAAGACATAAGGCTCGCCTTGGCCAGCTTTCATCTGGGCTAAAGGAAAGGAAGCGAACACCACCTAGGAACCCTGCCTGACACGAAAAACACAGTGCAGGACATTTTATTCTCCATTAATTTGGATATACAGTATTTCTCCATGATTACTGCAGCACACAATGTTCTTATAAGGTTATGAACTGGTTTTGCATCGTTCCATTGCTACAATTTAATACTGTACTAAGTGTGATATATCTCAGCCATGATTAATCCTGCCCAGTTCTGCAGCAAGTTTCCATAAAAACCAACTTGAAATACAGGACTCTTAAAGCCCTTGCCAAATCTGCAAGATGTGATATGAACACGGCTCCAATCCAGGCGAGCATGTCTAACTTGCGCCGAGACGATCTACATGTTTCCCTTTGCGCTCTGTGAGCGGCCATTTATCCTACCACTAAAGCCTAGAAAATTCGGGGAGTGCTGCCTTGGCCTGGATTACAATAGCATTATTAATACTGCTCAACAACAAAGTAAAATTACAGATAAAATCTGAATAGGCCCATTATTGGTTTTAGAGAGAGCTAAATAAGCTACATAATTTGTTTGGGCCCGTGGAAACCTGAGCCCGCACGACAGGAGGGGAGACGCGCACCGCGGCCAACCGGCCACCAGGGCTGAGCGACGTGTAAATCCCCACCTCGAGCGCCGTGAATTAAAGCAGATGAAAGTTTTAAAATGTCAGGCAAGTCCCTGGGGATGGATATGCTTTATGTTTTTTATATAGTGAACATTAATTTCAAATGGAAAGGGAAAGCAGCCCTCTATCTCGAGCCATTTGCTCCATTTTTTCTTAAGTTCCATGTGTCCACTTTTAACAGGCCGGTCTCGGGGGAATTGATGCTGCGCTGAGTCAAACAGTCGGGCTCAAGGTAAAAGGAAGGTCCTTGTGAGGAATAAAATAAAAACTCACCACCCCACTCCAAGCAGCAGCTCCAGGGTGGAACGTTTGACCTGGAGTCAGACAAGTGAGGTTCAGATCTCACCTCCAACTCTTTCTAGGTGTAGAGACTTTGGAAAACCTAGCGGTCCTGATCATTAATGTCTTTCTTCACGAGGATATCAGGTAAATTAAGTAAAACAGTGCATGTACATATAACATACTATATACATATACAGTATCTACGTATACATATATATACATGTGCGCACACACGTGTGTATATATTTGTGTTGAGTGTGTCTCACACACATACACTCTTCAGGTTGTTGCTTTAACTGCTTAACAGCTTTTCCCCCTCTTTAACTTCTATAATGCATTCCTGACTTTCTTTAACTGTTCTTTAGGACCTAAGAGAAAACAGAGTGCTATCTTCACCCTCAAGGAGTTCACAGTCTAGACTAATGGTTTTTCCCACAAATTTAGCTCCCAGTTTAGGTCAAGAAATTGGCTTGCTAACATGAAGATGGGACAAATCCTTTGCCTAAGCACTGTGATCTGAGAGTTACGAGGCCAGAAGGCCTATGATAATTTGGATTATTTTCAACAAATGACCACTCCCTTCCCCTCCCACAGTGGGCAGAGTTTCCATCCCTGACCCATCAATACTGGTCTTGGCCATGAGGCTTGCTCAGGCCAGTGAGATTTAGAAGGGTAATGTGAGCAGAGGCCCTGAGGGCCGTGTTACCTGGCCTGGCTCTTGCACTCCACTGACCCACTATGAGAAGAGTGTGCTCCCACAGCCTCTATCCCTTTAGCCAGGGCCGCAGAACAAACACATGTGGGGCACACCTGAAGCCAACACAGAGCCCAGGGTCAGGGCTAGTTGTCCTGTACCCAGAGGCAGGGCCACCCAGCTCAGATGAGTCAAACCACAGCCAACCTGCAGGTGCCTGAGCAAGAGAATAAATGAGGCAGTTTCTTATGGACCATGATTGTGGAAGGAGCTGACCAACACAGGCTTCAGCAGAGTCCCAACCAGAAAACGACTGCTTTATCAAAAGCAATTTGGCACAACTTAACTACTGAAGCATTAAAATGAGATTATGGTACAAAACATGCTTTCCATAGTCAAAGCAATCATTCTGTCTTAACTCCTCTGTACTTGGTTTCAGCTCTCTGTGTTGAAGGAAATTAACACAAAATAAGTTGATCTTGATGAGTATGATTCAAATCAATAATGTTAATTTGGCTCCTGAGCATAAGGTAAAATGACTTCAAATCAACAAAAGGTTAATATAGCTTTCCCTTCATGTAGCACCACCTATGACACATCTATAGTGGTCTCAAAGTTCCAATTTCATTAACAACACATTTAACATGCTAAAAAGACAGGAACTTTCTGCCTACAAAATGCTCTCTCAGTGCCCACCAGCAGGTCAACTGAAGACCGCAGAGCATATCCAATTGTGTAATTAAGTTATACTTGAATAAAAGGGCTTGTACTCAATGGTGAAAACTAATTTGGAACTTTAATTTTTTTATTATCTTCCTATCCTACCTACTTCCCCTTGCCCATGGTTGTATATGGAACTACTGGATATTTTCCTTAATTGCCTATTTCATTCTAGGTGACATTATATAGCAAAGAAAAAAATCATTTAAAATTCTTATTGAATATATATAATATGTAAGGAGATATGAGATGTGCTGGAGAAGATGAGAAGAGAAATAACTAGAAAAAGAAAACCATCACTGCAAGGTCCCTGTCCTCAAGGAGCTTGTGACACAGAAATGGCTGGACAGCCAGTAATACACATGTAAGACAAGCAATATCAGCAACCCATATTTACTGGACAATTATTATCCACTTCCCTTTTATCCATCCCCCGCCGCCCCCCCACCCACTTCCCTCTCCCTAACATTGTCCCTGGAGTTCCCGGATTTGGTGCATGTACAATGGTCCCCTCTATTCTGCTGTGCCAGAATGGGGCCCAACTGGCTAAGTCCTACCAGCAGGGTCCACTCCCCCAGCCACAGCCACTGGCTCAAGGACAGGATAAGACCCCATTTAGACCTATCAAGCCACTGAGACTCATTTTAAAGAATTTTGCTCAAGCTTTAAAGAAACTGAACTTTCTCCCGCTGGACTTAAACCTAGACACACATAGTTTTAAGAACTTTTTACAATGAACCCTCCAATGGGGCAAAGCCCACCAATAAGGGAACCTTCGCTGAGGAGGAGTTTCTGAGAAACAGAGAAAGAACAAGACTGAGCCAGAGTGACTGCATTTCTGGCTCCTGCTTTGTTAAAATCATTGCTACTGTGAGAGCCAACACCGACTCTTTCTTTTCCTTTTTTTCTTAAATATACATTTATTTGACTTTTAATCAGAAACACTTTGTTTTCCTTAAATGTCTTTTGGTACCTGTGATCTTTGTCCTCCCTCTTCCTACTTGCCCCCCATACTCAGACAAAGGAGAAGTGGCTGAATGCAGCCATGATGCTCAGGACCTGCAAGGTCACATTCTAGAAGGTACTGGCAGGGGAGGAGTCGGTGAAAGGGCTCCAGGAGAGCTATTTCCTGCCTCTGTTTCTCCCTTTGTAAAATGGGCATTCACAATAGCACCTGCCTCCTCAGCTATTAGCTGGTGGATTAAATGGCAAATACGTAGCAATGGGCCTAGTGTACTTTTCTTTTTTCTTTTTTTTTGAGACAGGGTCATGCTCTGTAGCCTGGGATAGAGTGCAATGATGTCATCGTAGCTCACAGCAACCTCAAACTCCTGTGCTCAAGTGATCCTCCTGCCGCAGCCTCCTGAGTACCTGGGACTACAGGTACACACTACTGCGCCTGGCTAATTTTTGTATTGATTGTAGAGAGAGGGTATCACTATGTCATCCAGGCTGGCCTCAAACTCCTGTCCTTAAGTGATCCTTCCACATCAGCCTCCCAAAGTGCTATAATTACAAACATGAGCTACTGTGCCCAGCCCCTTTGTTACTTTGAGATAATTTCAGGCTTGTTTTTTTCTGTAACTTACAATTAAAAATATCTAAATAATAAAACATCTAACAAAATTCCAAAGAAAGAGATGTTATTGTGGACTAGGAAAATATAAATAGAATCTTCAGCAGAAGTAGGATTTGTCCTGGGCCTTTAAAAAAATGGACAAACTTTAAATTATTGGGGGAAGGAAAGTAGTGACAGACATAATAGAATGAAAAACTAAAGCAAACCTACTGACCTAGGTGATGCCATGGCAATGGCAGTATGTGAGCTGGAGGATGATTATGACAATGCTGTCAATAATAATGGAATGTCACACATGTATACCACTTCACAGAAAACACACGTGCCACTGTCTTGTTTAATCCTCCCCAGTCCCCTGAGAGATACATGACCAACCCCAGAGTACAATGGGAAAAGGGGCCCAGAGAACTTTTGTGAGTTACACTATGTCACAAAGCATTGGTTTAGTCTCACTCAGACTCGGATAAGAATTCTGGATCTGCCACTTACGAGCTCTGTGGATTCTCTTTGGCAAGTTACTTCAAACTCTCTGAGCCTCCATTTCTTCAAATTAGGTATAATATTAATAATAATGCCTACTCTCTAAGGTTGTAGAGTGAAATGGGAGAATGCAGAATAAGCGCCTACCACGATGCCTAGCACGATGTGCCTGATCCATAAATATTAGTCATTATTTTTTGTTCCTGTTTTAGAAAAGAAAAACTAGCTTCAGGACTCAGAGCCACAGTGGTGGGGGATCAGCACATGCAGGTAGAAATTACAAAGTGGAAGCTTTAGGCTCAATATGAGAAATAGGTTTCAACTATTTAGCGCTTTCTGGAAACAGAACAGATTGCTTCAGAAGGACTAAACCTCCAACTCAGAAGTTTTTCGCTCAAAGGAGGGCTCTCTGTTTGAGGATGGTGTGGCAGGGATTGAGTACCAGGCGTGTGACTCAAGGATGTGGCCCCCAGGGACTCCTTCATCGCTGAGACCTACCAGTGCTATGAGATACCATTGTCCTGCCAGTTTTATTTCCAGTGAACCTAAAAATGAAGGGTTGCCAGATCCTCTCCCCACATCCTTCCAGTCCTTGGTCCTTTCCAAGACTGGAAATCACTCGTACATTAAAGAAATATGAGACAAATTCAACTGGACTCCCTGCACCCGCACTATCCTCCAACACTGCAAAAAAGCTAATTTCAGCTGTCACTTACTGGAAGTAAAATGACAAATATCTGTAATATCTGTCATGTTATGAATGCTTTAAAAAGAGTTATGCAGCTGTCAACATTTTGATGACTTTAACAAGAGAAAAGTAAACGAAGAAGAGGAAACAGCATGTCTGTGGATTACCAGGTTGCCAAACTTCTCTACTACTTACACTAATAAAAATCAAATTACCTCCATAAAAAATGCAAACAACGAAGGCTTCTGAAGAAAACCAATGGAAGCAAATCTGTTCATAATGCTGCCAACTCTTATAGATGAGATCATCAGAATTAGCTTCAACATCTTAGTAGAAAGTGACTAATTCTATTAAAAGATATGAAATCTTTACTAAACTTCTCCCCACCATGATGCAATAAGAATAAATGTGTAAAATTCCCAGCACAGAATGACCTATCTTTTTAAAAGCTCCTTGTATCATGATAGAACATGATGTACTATATAAGTAGGTGACTGAGCATCCCAGTTTGACTAGGAGAGGTCCAGTTTATAACCATTTTCTTGGCATAATTATTAATAAAATGTGCTAGTTTTGATAATAAATTATTACAGTGCATATCTGTATATGTTTAGGTATATGTGTGCAAATATGTGCGTGTATGCATGTGCATGTATGTGGGTCTGTGTACATGTATATACACATGTGTGTATATGTGTGAATGTGTGCATCTTTTCCCTCCATTTCTAAATGGGTCTCATCTAGAACATAGTTTAGCTTTGGGAAACAAACGCTACCTTTTTCAGCAAGGATCTCCACAGTTACATGATATTGAATTTTTATCATCCAATTAAACCAAAATAAATATGGGAGGCAAAAATAACCTTACGTTTCATTCACATTCTTATATGACTACTTTCATTACATATAAAACTGAATGCTACTAACAAAACAACTTCTCTGGGGACAAGCATGAGTGGTGTAATTTTTAGTTTAGGAGGAGGCTTTACCTCCAGGGGTAGTTAGTTGACCTCAGTAAAAGACTCTAAGCCAAAATCCACTGATATGGTTTGGACGTTTGTGCCCTCCAAATCTCATACTAAATGTGATACCCAGTACTGAATGTGGGACCTAGTGGGAGGTGTTTAGGTCATGGGGGCAGATCCCTCGTGAATGGCTTGGCGCCTTACCTGGGATAATGAGAGAGTCCTCACTTTACTAGTTCACCCGAGAGCTGGTTGTTTGAAAGAGCCTGGCACCACCTCCTCCCTCTCTTGTTCCTTGTCCTGCCATGTGACACGCCTGCTCCCCCTTCACCTTCCACCTTGATTGGAAGCTCCCTGAACCCCCCACCAGAAGCAGATGCCGGCACCATGCTTCTCATACAGCCTGCAAAGCCATGAGCTGAATAAACCTCTTTTCTTTATAAAATACTCAGCCTCACATATTTCTTTATAGCAGCGTAAAGTGGACTAACACATCCACACTGTTAATCATTAAGTGATACCTGATTTTCCAATATTTCTACAGTTTCTCCAATATCACAGAAGGACAAAACAGAAACAAGAAATAAGAACAATCAGTCTGAAAGTTTCCCCCGTGGGCTCGAGTGATCATTTTTTGGCATACCGAAAGGGTAGCATTGTTGTCCTCCGTTCTCACATCCATTCTTTCCATGTGCCTTTTTTTTTTAGGTACTCTCTGCAAATGATAGTATACACTGTGGATTCAGTGAACTGTGATTTTTTAAAGGAAATAACTGAGAAAATTCAACCATTAAAAATAAATGGGCCTTATTGTTTAAACCTTGATTCATCTTTATGTATGCCTTTTGACCTGGGATATCTGCAGCTACATTTTTTTAAACATTCATGAAAATTCTCTCCCAAACCTCTTCCAGATTCGGGAAATGAAATCAGATGGGAATTCTGACAGCCAGCCGATGTAACTCTTCTAGGATATCTCCAAACCAAAAATATCCAAGTCTCTTCTTGGTCTATAAATTAAGTCATTAACAAATACACACAGTTTGGGGAGGAAAGAAATGTTCCGTCACAAATCAAACTCCCTGTAGCATAGGGCACTGGCACTATTCCCATGGAAATAAATAAATTCTGTGACAAACCAACTTCTTTTCTCCAATGCATTCCAGAGATAGCACACTCTTTTTGGTGTTTCTCATAAATCTGAGAAGATTAAAAGTGAATATGCCATGATATTTTTATTAATGACTTCAATGCAATAAATATTCAAATATTAGTAAGGGAAGAGCTGGTGGTACCACTGGGGGGAAAATCCTCAAAGCTCTCATGGTTTGGACTTTATGGAATAATAGAAGTCAGTGCAGAAGCAAGGTGGGGCCAGAGGTGGCAAATGAGAATGTGAAGAGCCCACACTTCTACCTACCTTGGCTGGAGATATGTTAATCAGGTATCTGTTTATGAAGCCATTCTCTATTATAAAACTATAACGATAGGAGTGTGGAAAATCACTCCTTTAGGGAACTTACCTAAGGGAGGTGTCATTCAAAAGCAACTGGAAAGGAGGCTAGCGTGGGCAGGCAAAACAAATCATTAACCAAGGACAGAAGACACCACATAGGAGGAACTAGGAATTCTATGGGCAGCCTCTAAAGAAAGTATTGTCTTTGAAATCAGAAGTGATACTGACTTTGTGTTTGCCCATTGCAGGGAGCTGATTTGATGCAACCAGTGCAAACAGAAACACAGTTCAGAGTAAAAAGGAAGCCCTCCAGGAGCTATATTTTCAGATGTGATCTGCAGATGATTACAATGTCAAAAAATACTAGAATTAGAAATCATGGAGATAATTTCATCCAAAATATCATTTTGTATAATAAATCTGTCCCCCAACATCTCATTCAGCTTCTGTTCAGACTCAAGTATAGTCCTGGTCACAGATCAGGAAGAATGTTTAGAAGTCTAAGCAATTCACTTTCTGGGATCAGAGAAGAAAGCACTTTCCTCAAGCCAAGTGCTCAGGAGTTGATACAGACCAAAGATCCAGGATAGCTGCTGGGCAGAACTATAGCTCAACCTGGACTCAAAGGAGGTTACCTAGATCTTTTCCCCAGAAAGGGAGCAAGTTCTTAAAAGGCTTGAGACCCCCACCCCATCACACTTGGGATTGATGCCAACCAAACCTTCCCCCGCCTAGAAGATCCCAGCTCATTGAACAATGAGAACATTTAAAAAGCTTTCCATCTTTGTATCACTCTCCAATCCATAAGGGAGACCTTGAGGATCCACTGTGGGCTACAGGCCATACACTGAGAATCAGGGTTCTAAACTACACAAGAAACACTGGACTTTTCAGATTAGATCAGACTTCAAAAAGGCTATAAGGACATAAGCCACACTCCAAACAGGCTTTCACAAAATAAAAGGGACCGGCCTGTCCTTCAGAGACAAGCTGAGATCCAGAATGAGACTGTAAAAATTGACTGGTATGGGTGGTTTCTCAAACTGCAGGTCATGGTCAAAATCAATTTAATGGGTTGTGATCACCATTTTTTAATGGGATGAAATGTAATGAACTAGATTGAAATGCAATGGAAAACATCAAAGTGCACTGCCTGTAGTAAGGCCAAACACACACACACACACACACACACACACACACCACACATATGGATTACAATTATGTGCTGGATTATAACATAAAACATTTATTTTATGAGGGTTATAGTTTTTTTTTTTTAAAAAAAGGTTGAACAATAGGTTCTTTGTGCAACTTTCTCATTTTATAATCAAGTCCACTGCAGCCTAAGGAAGAAGACACAACTTGTCCAGGGATGCAGGTAGACAGGACTGGCATAAATCCGGGAAGAAAAGACCCAGCCCTGTACAGCTATGCAGCCTCTGTGAAATTAACTCTGTAGAAATCTATGCTATTAAGGCTGCACTCGGATCCTAGACGTCTTTTCACAGTTGAACATTTTTTTCCAGAGTTATACTTAAGTCACCAGTCCATCCTGCCCACTTGCACACGGGAATTTCCATTAGCATAGGTTGCAACTAACTGATCAAGGTCTCAGCTTCTTTTAGGAGATGACTTGGAAAAAGAATATACCTTAAGATTCTTTTGCATCTGCTGGCAACGTTTCACAACAGAGAAGAGCAATTAGCAAATGTGAAACTGAGCTCCTGCTCACACTCTGGCACCCCCAGCATCACGGATGTACTTGCTCTGCGTGCAATGCTTTGCTTTTCATTTGTGCCAGTCAGGCTCCTAAGTAACAGACCCCATTTGAATTCCAGAGCTCCCTCTGAATTCCACTCTACCGAAGTTAACAAGAAGAACGTAAGATCCCACCAGCCTTTTCAAGGATTGAAAACTGTGATCAATACACAGGCTTGCAACCAAACCAACATTGATTTATCCTTCACAGTTATGTGGAAAGGAAAAAGGTTATTATTGCATGGACTTCCCTATCCTTCCCTTAGAAAAAGAACTGTTGTCATCACCACGGTGGTCACCTAATAGGAACCACGATGAAACGCGGGGATGTCAGATGTCGCTCTCAGCTCTTACACTCCCGCTGCTGCCCCACAGCTGATCCCCTGTAGAAACTGGAGGCCCCAGTGCACAGGTTTCTAACCAGAGAGCCCCAGCACCAGCAGTTCCGCTCCTCTGCAGAATTAATAAAATCAAAGGCAAGAAGTCAAGGAAATCCTGACTCGAAAGACTCTCCCCTCGCTTATCATGAAAGTGCCCTCATTTGGGCAGTAACCTCAACACCGACAGTGCTTCTAAGTGAACAGAAAGGGACAATTATCTGAAGCAGGGGGGGCCTCTTTAGGGATAGCTTTATTCAAGGCAGAAGGCTCAAACAGTAATATTCAATCACTGGGTGATGACACTTATTTAGATAGAGATAATATTCTCCAAGGAAAAAAAAAGAAAAATGAAACTCTAGCTTCTCCATATATTTATATATCTGAAGGAAGCCATGAGAAGAAACCTGCACGAGATATAAGGAATTGGAGCTTTCAAACATGCTGTTTCCACCTTATCAGTCTTATCTGTTATAAAAAAAAAATACAAACAGCTGCATTTAAAGATAAGGGAACAGAAAGGTGTTGTGTATGTTGCCCAGATGTTTCTAAAATCCGCTCCCTGTTAAACTTATCTCCACAGAACTAAAGATACCTCTAATCTTTTCTAATGGCTTAATCAAATGAAATAAATGGCTTGGTATAATATCTTCTTTAAAACTTATATTACTAGTTGCACACACAGGGATGTTTTGTAATAGCTATCCAAGAAAAAACTAGTCCCAGTGTTAAAACATTATTCATATATTTTCGCAAAGACAACACACTGGAAAACAAGTCAGTGAAGATTTTAAAATAGTGTTTCTTTTTGTTTGCTTAATCCCCAGTTCTTTTCAACATCTTCACAGCAGGTAACAGTTCTTTTCATTCATTACTTCAAACATTTACTGCATTCCCCCTACGTGTCAGGCAGCACGCTAAGAAAGGGGGAAAGGAGAAAATGCATGGGAAAAATAAACAGGAAGTCAGAGAACGGATTGAGAAATAAAAGATGGAAAGTTGTGGAGCAGGGTTGTGTACAGGGTGAGGAATGAGAATAAAGAAAGAATATTGACTATCTGTCCAACGGAGGTCCCAGCCCCTTGTCACATCTCCAGACACAAAAGGTCAAAGTGTGGAGAAAAAATATTCTACACCCAATTTGTTACCCTTTTGTGAGCTAGCTTCCCATTTCTGCTCAGCAATTTATCATTCTTGAACACAGAAATGAGAGTCAAAGGGTCCTCAGAGAATACATGGGTTTACATCCATGTTTTGCCCCAAGACTAGGGGCCACCCGAGGGCAGGGCCCAGGTCTCACATGAGTCTCAGTACAGCCCCAGTCCTGTGTAGACACTGGGAAAGGTCTTAATCATTCAACACTCTGTGTTTATTGAATAATACAGTCTAGACGTACAGTACCAAATATTATGTATCTGTTTTCTTATCTGAAAAATGAAGGTATTAAGCCAGGTGACCTCTAAGGTCTTTTCTGGTTTTAACATTTCGGGAGCTACCACCCAGCTAGACCTAAGCAATTTCTAGATTTCCACTTCATCTACATTTTAGGTGGATAGGGAGGCTCAGGTGACAGTTAATGCCTCCGACTGCTTTTACCCTTGACCCCACAGCCCACTTGAAAGGTTCCATAAAATGCACCCTCAACTGAAATGTGGAATCCAGCGAACACAGGCCCTCTTTTCAAAAGAACATGCCGAGGAAGCACACGGCCTCTGTCGGGTCCCACACCATACCCCAGTGGCAAAGACGCAAAGATGAAAGGGCCGTGCTTAGTTTCTGCATCATTCACATGATGGCATCGTTTACTCTCTTTAAAGGAATTATAGTCTTTAGAGGCAAAAAAAAAAAAACAAAAGGCAAATAGTTTGGATTATCAGGCAGCCCCTGAATGGAGCTAGGAACCACCAGAAGCCGACGGTGGAAGAAACAAGGCAAGTAAGCTTCACAGGGAGGAAGAGAACAGGAGGCCCCGGTGGCTGGCGCTAGTGCTTCTAGAGAGAGGGAACTTACCTTGAAGGACAAAACCAGCACCACCTTCAAAGTGGCCTTGCAGATAAGAACAAAGAGATAATAATCTTTGAGTCGTTATTATCCCTTCTGCACAAAATCCAAAAGGGGCTCTCCTCTGTGAGCCAAGACCCCCCCCTTTCTTGGCTTATCCATGGAGCTCTCACGAGGCCACTCGTCTTAGAACAAAATCATTCACCCCTTATGGCCACACAGGAAATAAAATAACCTACCTTAATATTATGCTAATAAAGTTAGAACTCATTCATCTGGAACCTGTTTCTTAGACGTGATCACTTTCAAGTCTCTCCCAGGTTTTGTCGCAGAGTCACCTGAAGGAAATGGAGCCACTGCAAACGGAATAGGGGTCTGTCTGCCAAACCCATAAGGAACAGAGTGGGTTAGAAAGTTCCTTCTTGTGAAAAACAAAAAATTAACTGGCGAAAGAATCAAAAGTCAGCTATAGGGTAGAGAGAATCCTTTTTCAAAAACTATTCGCTTCTTAAATCTTCGCCATCTCTTTATGGTACGATACACGTGAAACTTGCATTGCTCTGGAAAGAAGAGAGTGGCGAGGATACCTGAGGGAGGATGCCCAGAAGCCGAGGTTTCCATACAGGTGTTTCTTAAAGAAAGGCTCGGGAGATCCACAGCGCCAAAGAAAACTCAGTGAGAGGAGCTGCGGCAGGATCCTCGGAGACACCTGGCGTGACAACCAAGGATCCTGGGACACTGGAAGGAACACCGTCTCCACACATGATAGCTGCAGGGCCAGAACACGGGTAAGAACTGAAGCTGGGTGGTGGGAACGTGGGCTTTCTTTGCATGCTTCTCTCTACCTTGTTGTATGTTTGAAGATTCCCAGAATACATTTAAAGTTAAAACTTTGTAAATGTTGCGGGGCCAATCATTTCCTCACTTCCTCCTTCTGCGAGAATGTCCTCCCAGCAGCCTCTAATCTAGAAACCCTCTGAAACCTCATCATCCCTCAGCCATAATCACGGCCACAGTGGGAGGACCAGGGGCAGACAGCCTGCCCAAGCAGGCACGGTGAGACTCGCTCCCCCAGGATTGGGAATCAGGTTCCAACTCCAGGTCGTCTCTGCAGAAGAGAGGCCACGTGAAGTCAGATGGAGAACACGCTGGTTTGAAGGGCATCAGGGAAAGTCAGATGAGCAGAGAGAACAGAAGTGACATGGAGTCCCCTTACGGTACAGGAGCGATCCCCACCCCTCCTACAAGACACCCCCGTACTCATTCTTACCTCTTCCCACCCCTCTCTTGCTCAACCTGATTTTAGCTCCTCTCAACAACACAAGCCCAGGCTAAGACAAAGGGGAAGGAGCGAGAACTAAGGTGTACCAAGCAGGAGAAATCGGCATCTAAGGGAAAGAATGCCTGTCCCCAAAGAGGCCTCCTTGGAGCCGAGCTAAGAAAGAGGACCAGGGAGACAAAGCTGCCCCCAACAGCCTCCCCTTCCACCTGGTCGCCTGGCCCCACCTCTTCTCTTTTTTCATGTCTCACAACTTCTCTGCAGAGCCTAGAAGGGAAATTTATGCAGCAAATGAAAAAGAAAAAGCTAGTCATGTTTTTCTATTTACTTTTAAATTTAGAGCATTACAAAAAAAATAGCTATCCTCTGCTAAAGGGAAGGGCGGGTGACAACGGAAGATCTTAAAGTTTTCTTCTCTTTGTGATGCTTCGCAACTTCTGGCTTCTGCAGAAGGAGTTCATGCACATTTCAAAGTCACTTTAGAGCTTACAAAGTAAACACACGCTGCAAGTTACTCATTTTTGCTAATGAAGGAGATTTCATTTTCCTTCCTAAAGGTCATTTATACCTTAATATTCTGAGAACAAGTAGCTAGTGACAAAGTAGGGACATTACTGACAAGGCTTCTTTATAAAGAAGTAAATGCTGCTTCTATCACATCGAATCTACTTAACATCAAACAATGTTTCATTAGCTAACAAGACATTTGCTTTCAATGAATGAAAACTATTATAAATAGTTGCTATATTTTAAAAAGTAATGAATGTAATTTTGCTATATTTTATGTTGCTATAAAAAAGGGCCGTAAGTGTACTTCTCATATGCTCCTCTTCTTTGCCATAATTTATGCAGATAAATGTTGGATGAATTGCATCAAGAACACTATTCAGATTGCTACCCATAAAAGTACTTAGCTATCATTTTCTTTTTCTCCTATTTATATGTCTTTATATTACAAAAATCAAGTTACCAACATTAAAAATGATATACTGTCACCAAAAAGTACTGAGGCATAACACCAAATAATAAATTATTAGACTTTGAAGGTTAAAGCCAAGTTTAAGAGATAGGGATGCTTTTGTGGCGCTGGACTCCTTTCAAACTGCAGTTGACGGAGGGAGGCTTACAAGCGACAAAAATTGACACTCTGCTAACACTATCAGCTTGCAGATTTGCTGCACAACTCTAAAGTACTGTCAAGGGCAGATCAATGTTTGTGATAATTCACAAAATAATTTGGCTTTACATAATAGGCATACCGTTATGTGACTCAGAAATGCAACCCCTGGTGTCTGAACACAGACGTGGGGAGGCCATGTGTGGTTTTCCAGCCTCCCCAGACCTCAGACTGTAACACGCTCAGGTGACAGGATTAAAACAGGCTTCATCAAGGAAAACTCTCACAATCCCATTCCCTTACCCACTTCCCCCAAAGAACCCCAGGGGAAAAAGCTTTATCCTTTGAGAAAACACTGCTCCATCCCTCATCATTTCCAAGTCCAGACCCAATGCCAATCGCATACCACAGCTAAGGCAATTCATACCCCTAGAAATGGGCATGATACCAAGTTGATAGCTGGGAGATTCCGGCAAGCAGCAGATATCTTTGTGAGACTTTGTAGGGATCCCAAATGCTACCTACAGGCTCAATAGGGTGGAGAGGAGAATGCTGGAAGCTGGGAGCATGCTGTCAGCATCTTACACCCAAATGAAAGCCCTCCAAAGTCAATACATTGCTCACATACTTGTATGCCTTACAAGACATTTACAAACCTGAGCCACAGCATAGTCCCAACCATACAATGGAAAAGAAAGGATCTATCGGCCTTTACCTTCAGGAGGACAAAGAGTAGAGTGTCTGGCACATAGTCGATGCACTATACATATTTGTTGCATAAATTAGCAAAGCAACAATTTCCAATGAATGTATTCTCTGGAGTTCCCGCTTTACTCATTATCACAAACTCAACGCCAGAACACTTTAAGAAAGTTGAGGTAATCTGTTTTATTAACTATGTGTTGCTAGGTCACTAGTTAAAAGTCATACTTAAATGAGGTTTAGTACAAAGGTTCCTATTCCCTTCAGAATTAATTCCTTCAAAAAAGCTTTTCTTATTGACACATATCCTATGCAAGACACTGTTATGGGAGTTTGGGATATATCCATGAAAGGGGAAAACAAAGCAGATCCAAAAAGCCTTGTTTTCATGGCATTACACTTGGGGACAACCCTGAGAGTGGTACTATAAATCACTGACCCAATCAACAAATGTTTGCATGGGCAGACACAGAGCACGTGTCCACACTTTCTATTAATACATCTGTGCTCATGGCAGACCCTGATCACCCATTAAGACACACCTTCTCGGAGGCAGGCCTGAGAATCCTCAATCTGGCAGCTCAGGTAGCCACCTGCAACAGATCACAGGAGATCGTGTGCCATGGGAATCACACAAAGCTTAGGCTACAGATTCACCCCACAGTTAGCTTCCAGTCTGAGGCCTCAGTAAACCAAAGCACCAAACTCCAGATATGAGGCACTGTGGGGTGAGTCACCCTGGCAGCAACAGGTCACAAATGTTACTGGCACAGGTCAAATTTCCAAGAAGTTATTGAAACCTTAGCTTTGAGACCCCTCATTTGCACTAGTAACTACGGGGCCCTGGGAAAAGCCCCAGAAAGTTGGTGCATCTGATTTTGATTTTCAAATTAACAAAAGGAATGGAGGAAATGGGTGGTGGTGTGAGTGGTTGCTGTTGGTAGTAGTGTAATTTTTAAGGATTAAGGATGGGCTTTCTTCCAAAATATCTATTCATGACCCTACTTTAGGCTAGCATTAATGGTAACACCCCAGAGAAATCCTACTTTTAAGAATGAACGGGAAGCCATGCTAATTATAAATGAAATTAATAAGTTTTTTCATCTATAGTTAAAATAGGGAGTTCAGACCAGATCACATTTATAATTCCTTCCAACTCTCTGACTGTAAGAAATACAGGGATGGGCCCCAAAGCCCAAATAACTGAAGTGAACATCCTGCCCCACAGAGAGCCTGTAGGAGGGAGGAGATGTTCACTTAAGTTAAAACTAAATCTCACCCAATAAAAGGATATATTCATTTCAACCCATATTCTAAAAAGTTTATTCTTAATGGGGTTATAAAATTATTAGAAAAGGAAAAATACCACCAAATATAGGAGAAAGTAGGGAAATAATATATATTGCATCAATCCAATATGTTTATTTCTAGTGAACGTTGTATTTTATTTTAGCACCCAGTTTACAAAAAAGAAACATTCACCTTGAGATTCTATACATACCACACCCATATATACCACCCTCTTCCTCTCCATCCCAGCTGCCTTATCAGGAAAAGAGACAGTTAACTGCAGTGAACTTGTGCAACTGATTAAACCAGTACTTATTTCTCAAACCAGGGTCCATGGATATATCTGTGGGATTCTATACATATGAGAATTTTATAATTTTAGGTTTAGGTCCTAATGATATGCTTAAAAAATAAAGAAGTAATTCTGGATCCAAGTGGCTTAAAAAAATAAAAGCACCTCACCTCTGCTGTGCAATTCCAGTGCCTGTTTTTGTACTTGTCTTATTCTTAATGTGTTGGTCCGCATGCTGGACTAACTCATCTCTAAAGGATGACGATCTACCCA
Organism: Cheirogaleus medius; assembly: GCA_008086735.1. NCBI lineage: Eukaryota > Metazoa > Chordata > Mammalia > Primates > Cheirogaleidae > Cheirogaleus > Cheirogaleus medius. The sequence goes on from VBSM01003143.1 coordinate 48,875,683, forward strand.
CACACTGAACTGTTACCAAACGGTCATTTTACTTACAGTTTGTAATTTCTCTCTTGCCCCCAAAATTCAAAATGAAAAGATATTTTCATTGGAATTAGACTTTAGTTTTCTAAAACTACTTAGTACAAAGAGACTGACTTGATACCAAGAAAATAACAGTACAAGGAGTAACATACCATAGGCCCACAATCCCATGTCTGAAATCCTTGTGGTTATATATATATAGCAATTCAGATATTTTTTTCAGATCTCAGAAAAGTAATATAGTTTATATACTGTGTATGAGCTAATATCCCTAGCATTCATAGTTCTACAGTGAAAGATAAGAATACTCATACTGCTAATACTGTTAAAGGATAATGTTTTTAATAAGGTAAAATCATGACTCTCACACAAATATAAAATGAACACATGCAAAAGATTTGACTGAATTCATTAATTAATGATAGAACTAGTAAGATATATCAGTTCAAAGAAGAATTCAAAACACCACATACATACAGGCCATCAGGAATGCTAAAATTAACTTACGAATAGATACAAATCTGGCACCCATAGGTCAAAAAGCAACTGCCTAATACAGGATACAATTCATCTGCATTTCTAGGGGCAATAATTGTTTTCATCAGTATCCATTTCCTACAACTCACAGACTATTAAAATAATTCAAAGACGATATAAGGCATAGGTAATCTAGAAAGATACACTAGACAGGACACCCAGGAATCTTTCCTATCGATTTCAAATTCACAATTTTTCCTGACATTACTAAGTGGGATGAATAAAGATTATAGTAGCTTCACATCACTTCAGGTCAGACTTTGTGCCAAGCTAGTCCATCACAAATTTATTTTAAGACCTTTCTTTTAGAACTTTGGGATTTTAGTCAATTTCTCATGAAGAAAGTGAAAGGGTTTTCTTATCATTTTAACCATAGTATCTTTGATGGTTCTAATATAAGAGTCAACATCTTTTTGGAAGAAAACATTAATGAATGAGGGAAATACCTCTAGCCAATATAATGGCTTGTCAGGGTCAAAAGAACACCGGTGAGTGGTGTTAGCCCACAGGGCTCCAGCTCCACCTGTCCCCATTACTCAGCCTGGGCAAATCACCTGTCCTCTCTAGGCTACAGTGTCCTTCTCTGTAAAGAGATCTGAAAGGTCTCTTCAAATTCCAGAAGGCCAGAATCCCACCATGGACAGCAGGAACCTCAGGGACCACCACTTGGTCCCTGAAAAAACTATTCCATTTAGTTCCAGATAAAAACCTACAGGCTGCCCTCTGCCCTTGTCAAATCCCAGTGCAAAAATCATTTCTTCTATGAAGGTTTCTTTAATAAATCCAGACCCAAGTTCAAATCACAGGTCCAATTACTTACCCTGAGCAAGTTACTAAACCACTGTGAGCCTCAATGTCCACATATGGAAACTGAAAATAGCATCTAAATCTCAAAGAGCTGCTGGCTCTCAAAGTCTGCCTGACTTCTCCATTTCCTTACTTTCTCTTCTAGTGGGTTCCATTATCACATCTCCCCTCGAAATTTCTGTATACAGCGGACACTCTAAGAATTTATAGTTGAATATACTTTTTCCAGATATTCAGGTAGATTTTCAATGTTGTATGTTGCATTTCCTCAAAGTCAGGTACCATGCCTTCAATTTTTTTTTTTATCCTGCTATAGTGTTTCAGGCAATTTTGCCTTCGTTTTTTGTATTTCTTCACCCTGAATGAACTTCCTTCTCCCATCTTGCCCAGTTCATCCTCCAAACCCCAGCTCTGAATCATCTCTCCATGCAGACTTCCCTGATGTCCTCCCACTGCCTTAGCACCCTCAGGTGGAGCTCCGGGAGTACCCCATACCCTTCCCTCCCTCTCTCCACCCCATCACAGAACATAGTGTGATTAGTGTGATATTGATTCAGAGCATCACCCAACTTTGTATCCCTGGCAACACCAGTGCCTGGTTGGTGCTCAATATAAATTCTTGCAGAACTGAATTCAACTCCTCTTTACCACCTAATACAAGGATTGACCCATTGTATACAGATAAATGATTCCATTGCCTGACTGTACAAGGAAGGAAATGGAGAGGTTTCTGTCACTTGGGGTCTGTCACTGTCAGTATGAGAAACGGAAGTGGCACACAGTTTGGATTCCAGTGGGAGAGAGCCAGGGCTGGTACAGAAACAGGAGACCATGGCAGCCAGTCAGCCCAGACACAGAACACATGCGTCAGCAGTCTACGCCAAGCATAAAAACAGTTACATTATCGACAGTGGAGGCTGGACCAAGTCCCAGAGGCTAGAACAGCATTGGCCAAAGTAAATTTTATGGACTATTAGACCCACAAGAGGGTCCCTGATAAAGTTCATGAGAAGAGACAGGCATGAAAGATTGTATACCCTACTCTCCTCTTAGATATACACCTACTTAGGTGCACATGTGTTTATCTAGGAAAGTAGACTGAGAGGCCCTACAGACAAGACAGACGTTGGACTTTGTTTTACTTGGGGCTTCCCCAACGGCCCTCACGGTAGACCCAATCCCTTTGATGATACCTGTAACACCACACTGTTGGAAACATGGATCAAAACTAAGCCCAAAGTTAGATCTACATGGGGAACACACAGATAATGAAACTCAGGCAGACACAAAACTGCAGACCAAGTAACAGACAAGAACTGAGCTAAGAAGGCCAAAGACGGGACAATGAAGCCAAAGACCAGAGAGGTTAATCTAGTGCCACAGAGCACCCTTCTCCACAGACTGTGGGTGTCCCAAAGGCAGATGTTCTCTTGGATCATCCCTTTACCCCGTCGAACATTGAATGTAACACTCTGAACTGATAGATTCTAGAGACTCTGCAGCCACTCGAGAATGGAATGGACGAAGGGGGCAGAACACTGGGGTTCTCAATTCCGGCTGAACAAACATTAGAATTCCCTGGAGAGCTCTAGAAACTACAGATTTCCCAGGCTTCCATCCCAGACTGATTAGATATTGATAATGTGGGAATTCCTCTTTGCCGGACAGGGAATTTTTATATACCTCCTACAGGAAAGGCCTCTTGGCTAATCTCCCGTCGCAGCAAACCTGGAATCACTAATGGAAGAAGTACAGCCCTGGCCCATTGAGGGAGAGGAGGAGAAACTGCTGACAGACACAGGGTCGAAATGAGGCTCTGGCCCATCCCTACCCCTGCCCTAAGAGTTCTCTATGAAAAACGCCACAAATTCTCCCAGAAAATGCCACTGTAGCCTCTCCCTAAAAATAGCTTGGCTTCCTTGGAGGGGTCACATCCTTGGCCTTCAGAGAGAAAAGCATAAACACGACTCTTGCCAAACCAGGCTCTCAACGCTTAAATCAGCCTGCTCTGAAGTCCGCCTGAAGTTCCAAGAACAAGAAGAATCTTCTATAAAGAGTTTAGCAGCAGACCGCGGTTATGCAAGGCGCCCAGCTCCAGCTCTCAAATGCTTCGTGTCCAGAAGTTCAAATTAATTATTACTTTACCAAACGAAAAGTGAGTTATGTCTTTCTGTCATTTCGGCCAGGACACTCTCCAGGCTGCCAGAAACGCGCGCATACCCAAATACCAAAACTATGTAGGAAGGCTACGGAACGTCCTCATCAGAGACAGGACAGAATTTTCACTTCATAAATCAACAGGAAACTCCGAAACGGCGGCCAGTTGAAAAGACAAGCTACGCTGATGAAATATTTTCTTAGTTCACCTCATTCAGGGTAATCGATTTTTTTTTTTTTACTTTTTATTATTACAGGGACATAATAGTTGTGTATCTTTAAAGGGTACACGTGATGATTTGATACAGGCTTACAGTGCGTATTAATCAAATCAGGGTAATGGGGGTATCCATCATCTCGGGCATTTAACATTTCTTTGTGTTAGGGATATTCCAATTCCACTCTTTTAGTTATTTTAAGTATACCGTAACTTACTGTTGATTATATTCACCTAGTTATGTTATCACATATTGTTCATTTTAGCTAACTATATTTTTGCATCCATTAACCATCCCTACTTTATCCCCCCCCC
>VBSM01003143.1:48888111-48941664 GCA_008086735.1 Cheirogaleus medius
AAAAAAGACACTGGCCCACAGCCACACAGCTGGTAAATGACAGAGCCAGGAACTGGCCCCTTCAACCACCTCTCACTGAAACCATATAATTCCAAATTACAAGGACTACATAGCCGAGGGGGAAATCTTTCAACCAAAGATCTGATTTCCAGCTTCATATTAGCTGTATCCCACCCAAAGGAAGGCGACACATTAGGAGCAATGCCCGATCACCAAGGGGAGTGCACTGACTACACACGGTGTGACTGCCAGCATCAAGGAGCCAACGTTCCTACTAAGGCCAGCCTGGGAACTCTATTAAGCAAAGGCTGGACAAGTGCAAACTTCTTAGCAGACTTAGACAAAAGGGCCACATCTCGGCAGACACCAAGGATTCGGATAGGAATGCTAACAACAATATTTTTAAAACAGTGTTTATATTTTACGCTTGATGTTCTCTGAAGCTATGTACAAACATAGGTTAATGGCCTCATGTGGCAAGGAGTGCATTTTCACACATAAGTATAAAATACTTTGAGTTATAAACTAAAAAAGAAAATCTTTAAAAGATTAACAATGAAAGAGTTCGTAATAAATTTAAATTATGTTTAGACGGCTTCTCAGCAAAACATACATCTGTGCATATGTTTTCATCTCTCCCAGACATAGCACAAGCATGGGGCACTCTCCTAACAATGTCCAAATAATTGTGTTTTCATGATTATAGTATCCTGTACACAACTGAATATTTACATTGTTACCCTACAACTCTCTCACCCTCCCCACTTCTTCTTTGGTGAAGGGGTAAATTTAATTCATTTTAATTTAAATTTAATTTAGATTATTCTTCTATCAGACCCGAACAGACCTCTACCTAAGCAAGAGGAGGACAGGAACGGACTCTTTCCTTCAAGGAACCAGACCCTCACCCATCACCTCAAGTGACAATTAGCAGTTTCTGCAGCACATTATAGGAGAACTAACAAGGCAAAGGAATCGAGGGCAGGCTTTTCCCTTCACAGTCCTGTCTGAGGCTTAAAAGAAAGCCTGAACACTAATGAATTCTGAATTCATGTCAGCTCAATAGAGAGCTAAGTCTTTTATCTTTACCTGGAATAGGAATGAAAGAAGAAAACCCAACAGTTCATCCACTTCCTCAAAAATGTACTCTGCTTCAGCCCTATCCTTGGCTGAGAGAGCCTGGAGTTCACCAAAGCCAGAATGAGCGTTAGAAATCACCCTACTGTGACCATCGTATGTTAAAGGGGAGCAAACCTGAGCCCAGACAAGGCAAGCAACTTGCCCAAAGTCACAAAGATAGTCTTCAGAACCAAAATCCCTGGCCTCGAGTCACCGCTGCTCTGGCAGAAGAGGGAAATGAAAGCATGGGCTTTCCTCCAAGTGGTAAGAATGTCTGTCCAAATTTCTTCTCCGGGTACTTGCAAAATTCTGAATCAACCTATGAATTATATTTAAACTCTAGGCAGGCATTAATGGGATGGGAGGAGGGATCAAAGGGGACCCTACTTTCACAGAATGCTTCCTGAACACATGCCTGTAGGACCCAGAGACGGCATCTCCAACAGATTCCCTAAAAGGAACTCACCAGAAGACTCCACAACAAAGGACAGTTGCTTGTACATTTTACGAGAAAGTCCTAGGCCCAAGATTAAAACAAAGTACGGGCAGCTCAAAGCCCAAGAGGGAAGGCTTAATGCTTCACAGAACTATTCACAGACAAGTTTAAAAAAGAAGCAGGTTATCAGACAAAATAGTTCTGCAAAGCACTGTGATGTCGTCAGGAAAACAGCTAGTTCCCAACTAATTTTATCTGCCCTGACAGCTTCTGTCTTGGCCTGGCAGAGGTTGAGTGTCTACACAGTGAACACAAAGATAACCTACAATGGCTACACATCCCCATCCATTTGCCAAAGGTCACTACGGATTGAGCATTTTGCTTCAGTGCCTCCACTAATCCAAAGACATGCCAATCTGCTTACTGTTACACAACATCAGGAGGTTTGGATTTTACTTATCGAGGGATGTCGGACTTGCTTTGTCAGAACTTAGTGGCTATTAGCACAAGGCTGAGTGATCATGGCTGCAATGAATTTTTTAAAATTATCTGGTTTTAGGATGCCCAGGAAAAAGGACATGACTAACAAGATGGTGGTAACTATTGTTGGACAACATTCCACTCCAAGAACATAAAAGCCAAATGGTGGAGCATTGAGAAATTAAATTCATGGCCTGGAAAACAAGCCAAGATTAAAAAATGTCATGCTGATACAGTAGGTGCTCTTGAGAGTGGGGTGGGGAAGATGTCAGAGACTGGATTGATTGCATTTTCATAGCAATATTGTGTGATGGAGGTGGGGAAGGGTCAAGTGTATCAATACCCTTTAGTGCTTTGAGGGCACACACCATGTCTTTCATCAAAATCCTATATAATGTAAAAACCCACTATCATACAGTTCAATAGGTTTGGTTACCAAGGCCTACCAAAGACTCTTCCCATGGAAGGCTAAGCAAGATTAGCTGGGTCCTATGCCTTCCTTTTGGGCCACCAGGAGGTGCTGTTACCAGCAGCATGGCTCTCAACTGAGCGACAGCTTGGAACGATAAATGTTCCTATGTCCCTTCTTCTGATGCAGCTTGGAAATCTCCTCCTGTCATGCCTAAGCCAAAATCCTTTCCAGTCCCCACAGATCCTAACAGGAACTAATATATTTCCTTGAGTGTCCAAAGAATGGATGAATGAATGAGCCTGCTATGAGAGACCACAAAACTTCTTATCAACTACTTTCAACTGCATTCTAATAAGGCTGAAATTGGAAGAAATTCCTAAGTGAGAGAATACCCAAGGGTTGGTAACAGTGTGCATGGTTCTCAGGGGCAAGTGACACCCACACACATAACCCCTCAGAGTCACATTTTCTGTTCTGATTCTAGAGCACGGAAGCAGATTTGTTCATAAGCCCAGGTTTGAGGGCTCGTTGGCTTACCTCACAGCCCACTGGTATGTGAGGCACGCCACATACCTGGTACATATAACACATGTGATCGGTGCTTACAGGTATGCCCCGTCTCCTGCCATACAGCAACATTTTGGGGCAATAGCACACAGAACACAGAAAACCCATGTGAAGATACCCACAAGGCAAGGAAGAAGGAAGACACGGGCCTTTCCAGAGGGGAGAGGGGAGAATGTCAGGACAGAAACAGAGGACATCAGGTAGAAAAGAGTGGAGAGAACTTTTCAGACTAAGTGGCTACTTTTTCTCTTTTCACAACAGTGTGAAAGACACAAAGAGGCTCCCCTGCCCTGGGGAGAGAGGGGGGCAACCATCCATAATGCTGATGAGAGTTCCCTCTGGCCCTGTCTGCCCACCACGGGGGCTCATCCTCTGACCGCATCCTCACCTCTGGGCTGACCTGCAGTTTAGTCATGGGACTGCAGAACAGAAGGGTCATCTGAGGGTCAGGAAGATGGTGGCCCTCACACCCACCCGAAATCTGAGCCTTGCAGTCAGGAGAGGGCTCTCCCCCTCCCTTTCTGTTAAAGAGTTGGAAGACCAATCCAAGTCTGTTTTCTCTGTTGTCTTTAGAATCTCCAATATTATCATCATTATTTTTCTTCAAAAATTAGGGAGAGAGGCAGAGGGAGGCATTGTGACCTGTTCCAAGGACAAAGCCAGGGCTAGAACCTGGGTCTCCACTCCTATCCAGGGGACTAAACTTTTAAACGCTGCTATTTCCCAAACTTAAAATGAAAAAATAAGTCAGTAATTTCATTGGGGAGATGTAAAAAAATTGAGTTATCAATGGAATATAATAGAGAACCCAGAAATGAACTCTCGCATATGTGGTCAAATGACTTTGAGGAGGGTATTAAGACCATTTGATGGGGGAAGGGCAGCCTTTTCAATAAATGATGCTGAGAAAACTGGACATTCACATGCAAAAGAATGGGTTGGACCTTACCTACCACCATATACAAAAAATTAGCTCAAAGTGAATCAAAGACTTAAACATTTAAGAAGTAAAACTATAAAACTTTTAGAATAAAACACAGGGAAAAGTTTCATGACATTGTATTTGGCAAGGGTTTCTTGGATATGAAAGTATATGCAACCAAAGAAAAAATAAACAAACTGGACTTTTTCAAAATTAAAATCTTGTGCATCAAAGGATACTATCAACAGAGTAAAAAAGCAATCCATAGAATGGGAGAAAATATTTCCAAATCACATATCAGAACTCCTTAAACTCCACAATAACATCAACAAAAACCCAATTCAAAAATGGTTAAATGACTTGAATAGGCATTTCTCCAAAGAAGAAATACGAATGGCCAATAAGCACCGAAAAGGTGCTCAACATCACTAATCATTAGGAAAACGCAAACAAAAACCACATGAGATACTACTTCACACCAATATGGCCATTATTTTTAATAAAATGAAAATAACAAGTGTTGGCGAGGACATGGAGAAATTGGGACCTTTTCACACTGCTCGTGGGAATATAAAATGATGCCATTGCTATGAAAAGTGGTATGGCAATTCTTCAAAAAATTAAAAAATACAGTTACCATATAATCCAGCAATTCCCCTTCTAGGTACATACCCAGAAGAACTGAAAGCAGGAACAGGAGCAGATATTTATGCACTCATGTTCACAGTAGCATGATTCACAGTAGCCACAGGGCAGAAGCAATCCAAGTGTCCACTGACAGATGAAGGATAAACAGAAAGTGGTATATACATACAATGCCATTATTTGTAATAGCTAAAAACTGGAAACAATCCAAATTTCCATCAACAAATGAACAGATACACAAGTGTTGTGTTAAAAGAACAAATTGCTGAAGAGATATCTGTACACCCATATTCAGAGCAGCATTATTCACAGTGGCCAAAAGGTGGAAGCAACCCAAGTGTGCACTGACAGATGAATGGATAAACAAAATGTGCTGTATACATACAGTGGAATATTACTCAGCCTTAAAAAGGAAGGAAATTCTGGCACATGCAACAACATGGATGAACCCTGAACACATTATTGCTAAGTGAAAGAAGCCAGACACAGATAGATAAATACTGTAAAATTCACTCATGTGAAGTACTTAGTGGTACTTGGAATAATAGCCAAAGTCAGAGACATAAAGTAGAATGGTAGCTGCTAGAAGCAAAGAGGAGGGAGGAATGGGAGTATAACGTAACTGCACATGAAAAACGTTCTGGAGATGCATGGTGGTGATGGCTGAATAATGTGAAAGTACTTAATGCCACTGAACTGTACAACTTTAAAATGGTTATAATGGTTTAAAACAATGGGTTACATAGGACCACAGCCTTCTTACAAAAGAAAGTTATTCTACATCCCAGTCCTCTGGAACGTCCGGTTTTCAACCACTCAGAACATCAATTTCTTCAAGTATAAATCTGCCCACCCCCAGATGCGACAGAGGACCAGAAAGTCCTGGTGTCATCCCTAATGCATGCCCGGCATTCGATAAATCTTAGTTACCTGCTCCTTCCCCAGAGCAAATACTTTCTGTTTCCAACTTAGAACAGCGAAACTTCCTTCCTTCTTAATTGTCAGGTTTGCTGTGAGGTAACTGGCAGCTTCCTTTGATTTCAGGATTGCTCTAGATGTTTTGCATGAAGAGGCTCCAGAGTCTTTGTAGGGCTTGATGGCCAGATAATGAGACTGTATTTCTGCTCACATCCCCAAGCAGACCAGGACCAAGGCCCACGTGGTCCATATCTGCATACGTGAAGCTGCAGAAAATCTGAATGCAAATAATAAATTCCCTATAAGAGCCCTCTGAGCAGTCTCTGCTTAGAGAGACCAAATAGGACACGGGAAGGAATATTTTCCCTGGGCTTTCTCTGATTCTCAAGCAGGTAACTCCGCTCCACGGACCAGCCTGAGTTGTGGGGAGATGCACAGCATTCTAGCAAGAGGAAGTGTGAAGCGTCTTCAGAGACAGGGAGCCGTGATTAAAACCCAACACAGCCACTTGCCATGATCTCGGACAAGTTCTCAGATGCTTGGCCTTGTTTTCCTCATCTGTTAAATGAAGAGAAGTGCACCTGTCTGATGGGGTGCGTGTGAAGATTGCGTAAGTTTACATCCTGATATAATAGTTATGAGGGAAAGTACCACATTCTGCACATCAGCGGGCTCCTTGTTTCATCCCTAAGCCACAGTAGTTGAACCACACAAAGGGAAGTCAAGCTGCCTTCTGAGAAGTCTACCGCCTGGAGGCAGGGGTGGAAAGCATTCCCTTCCACACCTCATCCATCTTCAGGCAAACATCATGTGTGAGCCCCAGGACTTACCTCCACTTTCCTGGCTCTCGTGGCTTGGTGGGGAGGAGGATGGAGGACAGGCAGAGAGAGAACGACCAATGGAGACTTAGAGACTGGCCACCTTGCTCCCTCTCTCCAAGTCTGATTCCAACTCACTGGGAAGCCCAGCTGTATCATCTATAGATCTTGGGTTCCACAGGATGAGTTGGTGTCTTTACAAATTGTCCATTTATGCTTTAGCTACCTCAATTGGTTACCAGTTTAATGCAAGCAAGAGTCTTGGCCAAGATACAAAATTGGAACCCATGCCTCTACAGGGGCCACAAAAATGTTCTCATCCCCATCTCTTCTACCTGCCTTCTTTCTCCATCAAGTCACCAAACACCAGTGGGGTGGCCATGACCCACTCTGCACATCCAACTGCATCTTCAAGAGTGTGCCTTCCTTTCTCCCCTCACTCCTACCGTCCTCTCTGCCTGTTCTTTAAGTCTCATCCCCTACATACATACATACACAGACACACACACGCACACACCCCACTCTACCACTCTGTCTTGGCTAATTATGCAAACCGCCAACAGCAACGTGCTGGCATTAGAAGCACCGAGTTGGCACCTCCCTCCTGCGCAGTCCCCAGTCTATGCGAGTCCTCACAATCTCCTTCATGGAGCTGGAAACCACCCATAATTACCTCCATCCCAGCCAAAGACTTTAGCAACAATGGCGCATTTAAGTCCTTTGAGTCTTTAAAAATATTGGACGTGGCTGCAAGCCTTCCAGCTCAAAGCTTTGCTCTATACAGACCGCCTCAGGATGCATTTCCTACGACTTGTTGCAGCTGGTGAAGGCAGGCGAGGAGGGCAGCGAGGCCTCAGGGAAGTCTGGCAGCAAGGACTGGGAGGTCTTGGGGAAAAGAGGCGTCGGGCAAACTCCAGCTCCCTAATCTGCATGGTGACTGCCGGCCAAGTTTGCTCTCCGAGCTGTGAGAAGGACCAATTAATTTATCAATCTGCACCTCTTTCTGCCATAACATATTTCCCTCTTGCCAACAAAAAATGTGTCCATTATCAGGCAGGTCCCTGTCCTCCTAAGCAGCCCATGCGGCTGTATAATTACACTTCTTTCCTTGACAACTTGCATGATTGTTTTCCTAACAGTATATTACTTCGTTAGTACTTTCCAATATACGTTATTTTTAAACTGTCACTTTTGCCCAACTCATCCCAATTCGCACCCGTCTGTTTATCATAACAATCATTAATAACTGTCAGTCCACGCCATCAATGTAACGAACTCACTCCCTCATTAGCATGTTCTAGCATTTGTTCCGTAGAGGGGGCTGATTATTTTTTACAACAGGCCAAGCCAATTACTTTAGTGAAATGGAATCACATTAATCAAAACTTAACAAGGTGGCAAATTTAAAGATATCAGATTGCAAAAGACAGCATAACTAATATGTCAGTGTCAGAGGTAGCGTGTAGGTATGCGGCAGCTGCACTAAATATATCTCTTCGCGGAGGCCACATGAATTTTGACGTTTCATATGATCTGACAACTACCAAAGTGATATTATAGAAGGCAAGAGCCCGGTGCTGCATGGCTCACGATGACTTTTGTAGATTCTGGCAAGGGCAGCCGGAGCAGGGAGGGAGGCGGAAGAGGGGAGAAGAAAATGGTGGCCGCGCCTATCCAGGCTGGCAGACGGCAGTTGATCATGTCTCTCTGTGCCAAGGCATTTTCTTTTACACTTTAAATGATGATAGTCATCCATCACCGTCTGACAACTGCATCAAAACCAGCTGCAAAACATGCAAAGCCCAGCAGTCTAAAACATGCTGACACAACCAACGGAAAAACAGATTTTAAAATATAGATATTTATTTATTCCATAGGAAAAGGATGTGGGGGAGGAGATCCGACCAGGACAGGGGTGAGGGTGGAGCTGGGGGTGGACTACAGAACATCCAGGAGCGGAGCTGGGGCAAGGAAAATACCAGCAGCAAAGGGGAGGGAAGCAAAATGAGAAAGGGAACAAAGGAAAAGGATGAAATGGAGACAAAGATAAAGAGAGAGACAAAGAAAAGGGGAAAGTGATGAATGGAGAAAGGCAGGAGGCAGGGAAGAATGGGGAGAAAGGAGAGAGAGAAACACAAGTCGCTGCCAGTACTGGGAGGGAAGGCAAAGCGGAGGCTCTCTTCTAAGGCGTTGGCTCCACCCCAGGAAGAATATTGCTCCGGGTTAGCCTCATCGCTCTATGCCACCGGCCAGGGCTTCCACTCAAGCCTTTCTTACCTCCTGCACAAGACAACCGGTTCCATACGGGTCTCTCCCGCCTGCCTCCACCCCTTGAGTCAAGCTTGTTTCTAACACAGAGCTCTGCTGTGGCTCCCCACACCGCAGGCCCCCGACCCACAGCGTCAAGCCTAACTCTGCAGTATGGCACGTGGGCACCCCCACCACTGGGCTGCTCAACGTTCAGTATTCCTTCCCCCACCAACCCACCCTCCTCTTTGGCCTCTTCTACCACCCACAGGTTGTTCAAATCTCTGCCCTGCCATTCACTAGCTTGGTGACCTCGAAGGAGTTACTGGACCTCTCTGAGCCCCCACTTCCTCATCTGTAACTATAGGAATAGTATTACTTAAAGCTCAAAATTTATCTTTAAGAGTAAAATAAGTAACACACAAAAAGCACCTAGAGAGATTTCAACGCACTAGTAAGCACCACTCCCATGAGTGGTCCTTGGGGTAGAGACTGTGTTTATTCATCATTCCATTTAGCACAAAGTAAACAAACCCTGAAATTCAGTGCAACTGAACTGGGCTGAAGCCCTTCTTTGAAACCTCATTTATGAGGTTTACTTCCTTCCCAGGACCTCTTCTGCCATGTATCTAATAAACTAGAGAATTGGCTGGCTGTGTGCAGAGGACAGAAGATAGCCAATATGATTTGTAGGCTTTTCAGGGTTGAGCTAGCTTACAAAGGCACCATGGTCCAGTGTGATACATCTGAATGCCTCCTCCCCTGGACCCAAACCCAACCAGCTCAGCCACCCTACTGTTATTGTATTTAATGAAGCTTGTTTATTTATTTACTTATTCCAAGGAAGTCCAGAAGCAGGTACACCACGCTGGCAAAGACCCCATTGTATAATGTGATTAGATTCAGTTATATCACACAGTTCATGAAATTGTGCTATGATTCATTTTTACAACTTAAATAGCTATTTGGTTGGGTTGCCAGGTTGAACGTGATGAATGTGTATGATAAAACAGAACAAAGAGAAGGGCCAGCGCCTGTAAACTGAAACATTAGTCAGTGTATTAACCCCTTCCCTCCTTAATTGGGATGCCTTCCTGGGGGCAGCTAGCCCATGGTCATCCTCCTTCAAGTCTCCTATCTGGTATCAGGTCTGTGCCATTGCCAAAGGTCATGGTTCACCCTTCTCCCCAGCAAGGACAAAGCTTTCTCCAGGAGGGTCACCATCCCTCCTATCCTAATCCCTGTCTCGGGATAAGAGGATAAGCCACAAGTGTTCATGCGTCCTATGTCCAAGTCCAATCACTTCCCAGATCTCCAACTTACGTTTGAATCCTGAGTCCTACATGTAAACATTTAACTCGTGTTCAAATTAACATTCATGGCAATGATGGTAAGGTACTGGCATGCCACCTAATTTTTCTTAAGCCACAAGAAATAAAGCTGGACTAAAAAGGAATCACTTCTGCATTAAAATGTGGAAATAACTTAGGGCGGAAGAACTTGTATCACTCCTGTCGGTGTCTTTCACCTGCATAAGAGATTTTTTTTAACAAAGTATATCATCACTTTGTAAATGATCATGTTTTAAAGAAAACTGGGTTTTCAGTATAAAGAATCACATAATTTTAATGCTGGAAGAGGTCTTCTTGCCTGTTAACTCCAGCACCAACTCATTTTTCTTCATTGCACAGAAAAGAAATCTGACATGGGATGATGTTCCAAAGATGGGCACAACATATCACCCCATCAGTATGCCCTTCTAGAATGTGACCTTGCCATCTCCCCATCCAAAGGTAGACTAATTCCCCTCCCCCTGAATTGGGGCAGGCTTGTGTTACCTTCACCAACGGAGTACACGGAAATTACACTGTGTGACTTTTCAGGCTGGGCCATAAACATGATGCAGCTTCCATCTCATTCCCTGCAACACTTGCACTTGGAGCCCTGAGCTGCAAGAAAAGTCCTAATACCCAGAGGTGGCCGTGCTCTGAGGATGCCAAGCCACGGGGAGAGGCATTCCAGATGATTCCAGCCCCCAGCATCCAGTCACCCTCAGCCCGAGTCTTTCCAGCCCAAGCCCCAGGCTTGTGGACCAGAGACAAGCCACTCCACTGTGCCCTGTCTGAATTCCTGACCCACAAAACCCTGTAGATATAAAATGCGTGTTTCAAGTACCTAGGTTTCTAAGTAATGCAGCAAGAGACCTTGGGAACGCTACGGAGCCTAAGGGAGTACGGGCCACGTGAGAACCAGAGCCCCGGCCTGCTGACCCTACGGTTAGCCCTGCCTCCCTTTCACCACGCTTCTGCGGCCACATGTGTATAAGGCAAGGCGTGTCACATGCACCAACTTGCTCTACCAGTAAATAAGGCAGACTAAGAAGAGTTTAGCCAAAATCTCATCAGATGCACAGGAAATCAGGTTTCCACTGCCCTTGGGACCAGTTAAATCTCCCAAAAGACTAGTCAAGGGATAACTCACATTTACCAGGAACAGCAAAAGCTGGATAGTTGGGCATCCAAACAGAAAAAATATATATACCACCCAGCAGTCACTGACATTCACTGGCCCAGTGATTTGCTCCCGAGGATAAAATTCCCTGAAAAGCAATCACTGCCACAAATGGAGGCCCTTATATCACATCTCCCACAAATTCCATTTTACTCCAAGCTTGGAGAGTATCAACAGTCCCCTGACCTGGTCCTCTGGACATGTGGGTCAGTGACTCAACCTGGGATGGGGAACCTGCAGCCTCAAGGCCACACGTGGCCCCCCAAATCCCCAAGTGCAGCCCCTTCGTGGAATCCAAACTTCATTAAAAGGATTTGTTCTGTGAAATTTGGATTCGGTCAAAGGGCCAAACTTAAGGATCCAGAAAGGCCACATGTGGCCCCGAGACCCAGGTTCCCGACCCCTGCGTGAGCCTAACACATGGTACATTTTCAGATCCACGCTCTTCATGAACCTACCAAGAATCTCAGTTTCTTCACCACCTCAGCCAGGAGAACACAACGTAATGATCCTCCAAGAAGAGAGACACTTGGATGAGCTTTTCCTTGGTGGTTGAGAATATTATCCACCCAATTCTTGATAAGTGAGGAATTATTTGCACAATATACTCTCTCCTCAAATTTATCATAACCTTTTTTCAGATCCAAATCATAGGTTGACAAAGGGTATTTATTTTATTTAATTTTTTAGAGACTGTGGTCTCTCACTATGTCACGTGGCTGGACTCAAACTCCTGGGCTCGAGTGATCCTCCCACTTCAGCCTCCCAAGTAGAATACTTATCTTTTTGGTAGATTATTTAAATGAAGCCTTACAAAGGCAAAAAAAATTAAATCACACTTAGCCATTCATCAAACTGACTTTATTGAAGATAAAAACCAAAACTATAAGGCTGGGTGCGGTGGCTCACGCCTGTAATACTAGCACCCTGGGAGGCCAAGGCGGGAGGATCGCTCAAGGTCAGGAGTTCAAGACCAGCCTGAGCAAGAGCGAGATCTCGTCTCTACTATAAATAGAAAGAAATTAATTGGCCAACTAAAAATATATAGAAAAAATTAGCCGAGCATGGCGGCGCATGCCTGTAGTCCCAGCTGCTCGGGAGGCTGAGGCAGAAGGATCGCTTGAACCCAGGAGTTTGAGGTTGCTGTGAGCTAGGCTGACGCCACGGCACTCTAGCCCAGGCATCCGAGTGAAACTCTGTCTCAAAAACAAACAAACAAACAAAAAAAAAACTATAAACTTTAATATCTGTACATATAGATTATATATTCACATGTATACATATTAATTAATATATTATTTGCATTTTCAAAATGCAAGACCATCCCGGACACCCTGAGATGTAAACCCACCACACAGAGAGAGAGTACCCTTCTGAAGGAAGTGTGTCACAGCAGATCGGAGGAGGGCTGAACGCTTCCCTTTCCCTCATGTAATCAAAAGTGTAGGGCATCATTGGTTATTCTCTCTGTAACCTCCCAAGGGTGCACTGGCCCTTTCTCCTCCCTTAGGCAAGCCACCTCATCTCTCTCCACTTTAGTGTTTTCATTTATAACATGCCCAGAGAGATGAAGTGACATGGAGCTCAAGTTCACAAAGCTTGACGGGATCTTAAACCCAGGTCCCTGACTCTCGAAAGATTGTTCTTCCCGCCTCTACTTCCTCGTGTAGCTCCACAGTGGTGTTTTGCGGCCCTGAGATGATGGCTGGCGCGCAGTAAAGCCCAAGTGACGAAGGCTGGCAGGAGAATCTCCCACCTACACATATCAACGCAAATGGCCCAGGCCCCAGATCGAAAAGCCTGTCAACTCAGATTCTCAAATACCAAACTAGCAACGGGGGCTAAACTAAAATATCCCTTAAAGTTTTTTAAAAAAACAAAAACCCACCAAAGCTGTTCTTTGAAGTCAATACTGAAAGTCAGCTGAGGACAGAGCACGCAGCTCCACCTCCCCAACATTCCCACCTTGCACCCAACATTCCCAGCCTGACCGCTGTGGCAACACAGAGGCTGCAGATGGGAGAGGGGCATCTAATTTATTTCCCTCCCTGATTTATTTTCCCCCTGCATATCACTTTGGTATGACAACAATGCATAATTCAATTACATGTGATATGTAAAATCATTGCAGTTGTTCGGAAATATTCACAGCAACAGAACCTCAGATCCACACTCAGACAAAGATACACAGACATGCAGACGTACAGTCAGACTTTGCGAACATCCTGCTAAAATCACAAAGGGAGAGGGGAGAACAAAAAGCTCTTTTGTCTACTAATTAGTATTTCCAGCATTCCTGCCTATATGCTTTGTCCGTTAAGTGCAGAATTAAGAGTACCCCCTTAAAAACAAAAACATTGACAGGCCTAATGGAGGGAAACAGTATTTTGGGGTGAAAAGGATGGCAACTCAACAGAGAAATCAGAGTGTGTACCATTTAATTTTACTTTAAGATGCTGCTCTGAAACCGGGTGCGTTTAATTCCCTTTAAACGCCACGTAAAAGTTTCTCTCCTGCCCGCTCACTCTGTAGGCTACATACCGTGCCTAAGATTAATCCCTCAGGAGTTTTTTATTTCCTATTCTGCCTATCTTTCATCTTCACCCCAGACTAAGCAGATGGATGTGAATTCAAACTTTTCTGATCTTTAGCACAAGTTATGGAGGGTTATCTTTGGCTGTATATCTTTCTGCTGGCAGTGCTCCCTTGGTGATGAAGGATTAACCACCCCAGCTGTCTCTTCCCAGAATGATGCAGTGCCGTGCTCCTCAACACGACAGCATCACTTAATCTTAATGTCCGCTCTCCGAGCGCAGCCGCGCAGGACAAAGCCAATCAACATCAGATGCCACCAAGATGGACCTACTGCTTGGCCCTGGAGTCTCTCACCCTCTCACTCCTATTAATCAACATCATCCAACCCAATCCCAGAGTTCAGTTCTCTCAAACCACAGTTAAACCAAGCCAGGGTCCGTGTTAACCATCTGAAGCACGTGGCGGGAGGGGGTGGGTGGGAGACAGCCACATCAGGAGCACGGCATGCCAAGCCACGTTAATGAATCAGCAAGGCCTTCCCTCTGCCCAACTTCTCTGCAATGCCAACGTTGGTTCTGGAGCACTCAACGTCTCTACATGCGCTGAAATTCACCAGTATGCCATAATAGACACTGATCTGGAATGAAACCTACTCGTCTTCCAGAGACCCCAAAAGAGTCTGAAGAAAGATGTGATCATTCACCAACAAATGGCATCAGCCACCCTTCCCTCTTCACCCTCATCAGCAGATGTGCCTCCGCTTTCACTTGCAAAACTGGGCCTAACATATTTTACTTCGTTTGGCACAAAAACACTTGGTCTCACCACAGAGAGCACAAATGCACACACTGACCCAACCAAAAATACACCTTGCTTGTGTGACTGATATGCCCACAAATACATTTACTCCTAATAAGAATCCTAACCTCCCTCCTTCTTTCTTAAGTGTACATATCACAGGTGGGGAAAGCAAAATGGTACACTTATGTTTTCCTCTGGCTACGAGCAATTATAGTAACATACCTCCCTTTTCTTTCTTAAGAAAGGGAACAAACAAGTCAGCCCAGATCTCAAAGGCAAACGTAATAAAACAGTAAATTATTGCTGGAGTTTACTAAACAAATGCAACCTAGTTAAATTTGGAAAAATCTTCACTTTTGCTTACATTTGCAATTTTACTGCTGAACTACTGGTATTTCTTACTTATGCAACATTAAAATGTATAAGAAATCCTCTTGTGTGCTATATCCAGCATCTACTCTTGATTTATAATACCCAATTTAGGGGGGAAAAACACAACTAAACCTGATTTAAATCACAGATTACTCTGTAAAACACAAGCAAGGAACTATTCCAAATCCTAAATGTAATTTAAACATATTTATATTTTACAGTGATATATTTTCCCCATTCCTTGTCTTACGACTGTAAACTTTCTATAATTATATAAGCAATTTCCCTAAGGTCACAACATTGATCATAGTTATAAATTGCTAAAGTACAACAACACACAGTGAGCAGTAAAATATATGCCGGACATCACAAACGGTTTCATCAAATCAGGAATGGGCAGGATGGGGCGGGGGAAGAAGAGCAAGAGAAGTAAGAATGGAGATAGAAAAAGTGAAAAAAGTAACAAATTTTCCAAGAAGTCATTACACAATGTCACATTCCCGTCCCAAAGCCATTTGGAACACAGTTTTTTTTTTACAAATTATCCTGCAATAGGGCTTGGTATAATTTTTTATGATATTCTTAACCCTTTGCCTATTGCTCTAAAAGCCATTTAAGAAGGAAGCTTAGGAAACACACTGCAGCAGTCACTCAGTTAAAGCACAAATAACCACCAAGGAGACAAATCCTACATAATTAAAGAGGCATTTTGCCGTGAACAGTAGTTCTCAAACTGTGTTCCTAGGAACCCAAGGATTCCACAGAGGCACAATCTGGGTGAAGCAGGTGGAAGTCAAGCTTTTCACCCACTCTTTAACCAGAACACCTTCACTTTGATCTGTTTCCTCTGAGGGGGGCTCTGTGGAAGAAATCTGATTTGGACAAACAGTATTAAAGGTTGAAGGAAGAAAAAACGATTTGGAAACTGCCACTTGCCGACGCTGTCATCATGAAGAATGAGACTAAAGGAAAGTACTGGAGGATCTCCGGTTGTTTGTGTTTCTGGTGTTGTGAGGTAACTCTCCTCTTAATGAGAGGGATTCAGGTGCTCGCTGCACGCCATGCAAATGGGGCTTCTGTCAGGCGCCTGCAGCATCCAGGTTCCAGCCAGACGGGCTGACAGGCCAGTCACCCCTCGTGGTTAACAATGCCACACTCCACTCCGGGCAGCTGCCTATTAGTAAGACAGCTGAGACCCAGAAGGGAGGGAGGAAGCAGCGTGTGACAGACACCGCGTGCTCAATGTGAAATAATTCTAAAAAGACCTGTGTTCTCTGAAAGCTTACAAACCGAGCAGTTCAAATTTTTTCTATTCAGTATTTTCCAAGGAAGTCTCAGAATCTCTGTAACTCGGGATCCCGGCGCAGCTTTCCAAGAAAACTGCGGAGCTCTTGGTACATGCTGCACACACTTTCCGGGAGATGGGCCACTAAGAGATTAGCCTCTTGAAGCAGATAATGTTCTCCATGTCTCCTTCACTCTGCACCCCTTCTCCCTACACACTTCTCAGCCTGCTTCTTCACCATCCTCCCTCCATCCCTGTTCTCCGTGTTTCTACTTATATACTGTTAACAGCTCCCAAACAAAGCACATCGACCTTTCTGACTTCCCCTGACCAGAGGTAATACTCACAATATTGAATGGGTAAGGTGCAGGCCTGGACCAGTCAGAACGGGAGCTGGCTACAAACAGTTCACTGTCACACACGGAGGTGGACTGAATTGATGTCAGTCACTCCCCGACAATGAAAGAAAGAGAAGCTGTAAAGCCTACTAGTTAACTTCGCAAGCTTTGAATTCAAAGAGAACCAAGTTCTAATCTCCACTCTCCCAGTTTCTTTTCTGTAGAAGCTTAAATTGTTTAACTCAGAACTGTCTCTTCCAGTATCACAGGCACAATAATTCCTTCCTGTGAAAGGTAAACTAGTTAATGCAAGTAAAACTAAAACATAGCACACTGAAGTGCTCAATAGATATAAATTAGATAAATACTTTTCCTTCTTTTAGCTATTTGGTTGGCTGGTTGTTTTCTGTTCTTGTTATTTGGTGGGGGGGTTAATCTTTTTTTTTTTTTATTGCCTAGATGCGTTATGGATTCCCCAATAAAGAAGTTAAAAAACAGAAAAGCCTTGCCTATTCTGGTCTTAGAAAAGGAAGAGATCTCTGGGCCCTGGGTGGACTCTGAATGGGGTGAAATTTTGGAGCTGCTAAACTGCAGGTAGAATAAAGGTAGGTCACACTGCTGGGTTATCACCCAAAAGTGCAGCAGGGCTAATGTTCCATACTAGATTTGTAGCAATAAATCATTAAAAATACCACTATGCCAATTTAGAAAAAAATATATACATATATACACACACACACATCAGAGCAAAACTTAATAGATTTATATAAATTATTTCTTACTTTATAAATAACACATCTCATGAAAAATTGAAAAAAAATAAAGGTAATTAAAATCACCTGTAATCCTGCTGCCCAGGTCAGGATGATATAAATAGCACGCTTATCATATGCCAGTATTGTGCCAAATGCTTTACTATATTATCTAATTCAATCCTCACTGCTCTTTGGTGTAGGAAACTGAAGTTTAAAGTGGTTAAGTAATTTGTCCAAGGTCAAATCATTATACCACTCCTAAATGACAGCATCTGGATTTGCATCTGGGTCTGAATACAAAGCTTATCGGGTAAGCTCCATGCAAGACTGCTTTCCAGAAACAACAAAAGTTCATGTTCGGAAATATTTCCTTCACCTTTTTCTTATATCTGCAAATAGGTAGGTAGACAGATAGATGCAAAAGATGCTCATTGAATTATATAAATTCTTACATAGGATTAATCAATATAAATATATATTAAATTTGGTTCAAGTATAAAATCTTCAGTCCTATGAACCGTAAATTTCTTAAATAAGATTGTTTCTGTATAGGCAATTTTACAAATCTCAAAAGCACAAATACTTTCCACTCTAGCTCCAACCACTGAGACTTTAGACATGGCTTCTAAAAAATGAGAAAACAGAGCAACACAAACCCACAACCACAACCCACAGGTTGCTCAGAAAATAAAGGGCACTGCAGACCAAACCTTAAAGAGAAACAGTAAGGAAGAAACATGAACTTGACAACCGTGCAGGGGTAGGAGTTTCTGTACAGATATTTTAATCAGGAAAAGCAGTTTGGGGCATCCTTTTAAATGTCAAGAACAGCCAACTCTTCATCGTTCAAATCAAATGCATCTTTTTTCATCAATTCCTATAACCATAGAACCAGAAACATTCTACTTTGGCCGCATGCTTCATCTCTTTCCCCAGTAGGTGCTGTTAGTGGCTTTATTTATGGATAGAAATTAGGCCCACCTGGCACCGGGTCTTAAGGCCAGACTGTGAATGCTGTTCCGGGGAAAAGAGACACACTCAGATCTCTCAGAAAGCTGAAAGACTATGAAAATAGAAACTACCCAGCAACTGACGGCCTCAACTCCTCAAAAGTCATTAAAGAGAGGGCAAGGGGGAAACAAGGCCACTATCCAATGTGAAAGGCCAAATCCTGCTCTCAGACACTCAGGCACAATTCCCAGGACTCCGGTCCACCCTGGCCCGAAGCTGGCGCCTGTGAAAGTTAAATAATAGTAATTGCTGGCAAGGAGCTCCTTAAAGACAACTGTCATTTATCAATTACTGACCTTACTAACTCGAAACACAAATGTCGTGTAAAAGTCATCAGTGTTCTCTCTTTCCCATTTCCTGGGAACCGCCCCAAACTGGTTCCAATTCCATAGGCACCCAGAGCAAAACAAGCCAGCACCTTGTCACATGTCTCTGAAATTGGTGGCAGAGAGACTCATGAACTCTTTGGAGATGGGAAGACAACCTTTTCATGGGTTTTCAACTTGATAAATTTAGACTACTTGGGAATATGGTCATTTTCATCATTTGTTCATCTTCTTTTACCCTCTTCAGTAATGTTTTATAATTTTCTTCATATAAATCCTGCATTATTTTTTCCTAATTTGTAGTCATGTTATTATTAATTGGAAATGAGGGGTCCTCTCTAGTCTATGCCCCCCCCCATTTTTGCTATATGGATTTTTCTATATTTTTTAAGTAACTACCTTATATAACTCTAATTGATGTAACAGTTTTTTAGTTGATTCTGTTGGGTTTTCCAGATTAGCGATCACTTCACTCAAAAACAGTATTTTTCTCTCCTCCTTTTCATTACGTATACCTCTGTGCTCTAGTTCTAATCTTACTGCATTAACTAAGGCAGTGACTGCAAACTCAAATGCCCGCAGGGCCAGGCAGGCACCATACCGAGCAAACTGAGATGAGATCTCGTAACCCAGAGAATGACACCCTGTGTCTACAGGCAGCAGCCACCACTCTGCTCCAGCTCGGGAGCAAAACTTCGTCTTGCCAGGGTTTCGAAAGAAGCCAGAGATAAGGAGAGATGGAGAGATGGAGAGATAGAGAGAGAGAGAGAGAAACTTCCAGATCATTAAAGGTTAGCAACTAATTTTAAAAAATTTTAGACACAGAGCAGGACAAAATAAAATGCCTTATGATCATATTCACCCCAAACATGACTAAAAATTCTAGGCTAGGTCTTTGAAAATTTAAGAAAGTGTTGCATTTAAATCACAATGGAAGTGGGCACCATTATCTCATCCCTTACTTCCTCTAATTTTGGGCCACTAAAGAGGATGTTTACTTTTGACTTGGGGTAAAGAGTCTATATCACATTAAGTTTCCAATGCTAGCTTCCTAGGAATATTTTATCAGAAATGAATTTTGAATTTTCTTAAGATAATTTTGTTTTCTCCTTTGACCCAATGTGATTATTGATATTAATGCAATTTCTAAGATTTAAAAAGAAAAATAAAACAGAATACTTAAAACAGCACACTGCAGGTGCTTCCAAAAAAAAAAAAAAAAACATGTAAAGAGATCTTTCCTAATTTTTTTTAACTCCTTGATTTTATTTTATTG
The DNA here is from genome assembly GCA_008086735.1 of Cheirogaleus medius. Taxonomy (NCBI): domain Eukaryota; kingdom Metazoa; phylum Chordata; class Mammalia; order Primates; family Cheirogaleidae; genus Cheirogaleus; species Cheirogaleus medius. The sequence continues at coordinate 48,907,886 of VBSM01003143.1, forward strand.
ATTCAACACTTGGTTATGACTTACTTTCTCACCCGTATTCCAGCAACTTATTCTAGTCTATTAAAATCCTAGTTATAAAACTGTCACTGACATCATCTGTTGCAAAAAAAATTATTCACAACTGGATCCATCGTCAACTCAGTCTACACAACCAGTTTCGAATTCCAAAGCAATTCCACACCGCAATCCACATCTGTACTCCCCAAATCCACTTTGATACAGTTTCCCAAGTCCACTTTGATACGGTTCACTCTTTGGAAAGATGTTAGAATGACAAATTTTCTGGAACCAGGTTTTCTTGGGGGCAGAGGCTGGGAGGACATTAAATAAAAAAGATGAAACTGGCTTAAGACAGAAAAGACATTCAATGCATGAATGTGAAAACATCACTAAACTTGGCTTACAAAATTGTTAATTATGTATTTGACAATGAAATATCACAAACAGCTGGGGTTAAAGAATACAAACCCACACAGGGAGCGGGTAGGAGTGGGGAAAAGGTTCACACAAACACTATCAAAGAGGATGTTTAAACTCAACCTCTTCTGCCATAACAACTTTTAAACTTACACAATGGGTCACCCGCCTCCACCAACATTCACAAGCCAATGATTCCCAGGTTTCTAAGTGTAGGGTCTAAACTGGAAATTCTTCTCCCCATTTAGAAAATGAGGCCATATAGTAGTTCGTGGCCACCAGAGAGAAAGAACCAGGCCAGAAGCTAAAAGAATGTGCACATAGAGGCTGTGAAAAGAAAAGCCCTTACTTTGACAAGTTTGGTCTTATTTTCTTCCCGAATATATATAAATTATCTCAATGCCTTGGGAGATGGCTCCAGAGAACCTTCCAGAGCCTGACATCCCATCTCCTCTCAAACACGTGCTCTCAAGCTCTCATCACTTCTTCTGCCAGGAGTCTGCTCTCCTGGGACCCCTCCCCCAACCCACAGGGAGGGGCCACCATCAGAAACACTCACATGGAATTGTTCAGAAAATTCTCACCAGCAGAGGCGAGGACAAGGCAAAGGTCCAAATCAGACATCTTGGGGTAGTAATGGCTGCCTGACCCTGGGACACCAGAGGGAAAGATTCTTTGGGGGGGACCTCGCTCTTTAGGGACACTTTTAGCAGTTCTGTGTTGGAAAAGACACAGGCCTTCCCTACACCTGATACGAAGTCAACTGGGTTCCCTCACCACAAGACATACTGGTGGCAAGAAAGAGAAAATCTAATCTTTCTTTAATTCCCCAGCACATGTTAACATATAACTCAAGTGAGAGTCTTTCAGACAGGCTGAAAGACTTAGATCAGGGTACAGGCTTAGATAAAATATCAAAATATTTCTGTAAATGTTAAACTTTCTAATAAGTCTAAGAGTTTACTAATAAAGCCATCCCTGACACTAGATCTTGGCTAGTTTAAGATAGATTTCAAAGTCCAAAGGTTAGAGCCTCCTAGGGGGAAAAAAAGACATCACAATGTTCTCTTCTTTTTAGGTGAGATGCTCAAACATCCTTGCCTGCCTCCAAGTATTTTTAGAAAATGCTAACAACAACCAGATCATAACTTGAGCTTTCTGAAAAGTAAAGACTACTAATGGACAGCCCGACACCTTCCCCTAACAATCTTCTCCAAAGATTTCCACATCTTAGACAAAAGTTTCAAAGGTTGATATTCCTTCTAACTATCTCAGACTGTCTCCATGGGGAAAAGGCACGAGAGTAACTATGCCTCCGGGGAAAGGTACCCCGCTAACTCTTCTCTAGAACACCGACTGCTACCGCGACATGCAAGAGCAGAAGAGCAAAGGTCGCTGTCTGGGTAGCATAGGTCTTGGAATATTAGGGGCTAACAATAAAACAGGGATCGATACCAGGATAGAATACATTATGGCATCCAATGCTGATTTAAAAACCAAGCAAACAAACAAGCTCATCATCCCAGGCAGCCGAAGAGCAGTGTGTCCAGGTGCTAGGATAAGGGGAATCATTTAGGGCGGGTCAGTGGAAACAGCTTTCCCCTCCAGAAGACCATGGCGAAAACTACATCAATGCCAGTTGTAGGAGATCACTCTATTTTGCAAAATATAAAACTGTTTCATTGTAAATCTATGGAAACAATGTCGCAGGGGCCAAGGGCTGTCACTTTGAGTCAAAGAAGGCCCACTTCACTGTGGCACTGATGGCCAGCGATGTCAAGGCGAATTATACCCCCACTCACCAAGAGAGAAATCAAAGTCAGGAGAGGAACGTTCAGCTGGAGACACTCACAAGAGTTTGGAAGGCCAGCACTCCTTCCAAGCTGTGCTAATCTATCACAGGCACAAACAAAAGACGTGTGTGTGTGTTCCCTCCCCACCATCAAGAAATGGAGAGGACTGAGGATGGGATAGTTTGAAGAGAGATTTAGGGAGCTGTTCTTAAGGCCAAGGCACTCTACTCTTGGTGACGTGTGGGGGTGGCAGGAGGTGGTGCAACAAGGCTCCCTGCCTGGTGGGACCTGAACACAAGAAGGGAGCCATGAGCAGAAACTGCAAGGGGTGGGTGCACAAAGCAAGAACTGAAGTTCTTTCTCCAGGCGGTGCCGAGGTCCCTCCGGCCACCCAAGTGAAGCAGCAGGAAATGCAGAAGGTATACATGGCTCACAGTGCGGGGCAGGAGGTCTTGGACATGTCACAAACTCTCTGGGCCATAGTTTAGTTACCACCAGTGAGAAGATCCTGTGGAAACAGGGGGTCGTGGCTAGAAATGTGTTCCCTAAGAAGAGGTCAGCAGAAAAGCCAAAAGGTAAAGGCAAGTTCAAGCCTGGTTCTGGGACAGGAGAGGAAAGGAAGAGATCTTATGCAGATTGCAAATAAGTGACAGTCACTGATATCCATGAATTCGAACCAAATGTGAGGGCCTAGGAGGAAAGCAGGCCCCAGGGAAACAGACTGCATCGGCATCCAATAGCCAGGCCTGGGAGCAAACTCCTAATGGGAATGTCGCCAATTCTTCAGGCTCCTTGTCCTAGAACCAACAGTTATCAAAACTGCTGATTCCAAAAATGAAGGCTGCCCAAGTCTTTTTTCAGTCTGGGGACGGGCAAAGGATGGTTCGGTGTGTGCTCATACCTTAAGAAGAAATGGAAGAGAATAACTGTCAGTCATCAAGAGTCTTTTGGGTGCCAAGCACTGCCATATATATGTGAGTGTGTCTATGAAATCTCATTTAATCTGACTCACTGCCTATTTTACAGAAAAAGAAACTAAAGCTCAGAGAGAGATTGAGAAATTTTCAACACACATTCATCAATAGTCCTGGCCATTGGCCGCGATAGTGCTTTAGTCTTTGAGAGCCTCAGGGAAGATTTCTTCTTGGGACTCTGACCACCTTTCTAGAAACCCAGCACCACTGGACCCTGGAGCTCTCAGTCTGGGGAATTGCCTCACCACTGCAAGATAGCCACCCGTGCCACGCTTGCTTTCCGGAAACTCAATGGTAGAGAAGCCATCTTGATATTTACATTGGCCACAAAAAGCAGAGAGGTACGACTGGCCTCTGAAACCATGGTAGTCCTAGAGAGAGTGGGGAGGGGAAAGGATGTTCCTCCCAACTCCTGCAATCACATCATTCCCACATAAACACAAACCCCTGAGCATTGCAACAGAACCAGCAAATTCTCCCCCAATGGTGACAGCCAGAGAGTGGCCAGCTCAGGCAGGAGGAAAATGCAGCAGGAGGGGCTGCAGGTCTGTCAACTCCACAAAAAGGGATCACCCTGGTCCCAGTCTTTCCATCAGGAAACTTTTAACTTTGGACATAAAAATGAAAAAGTACCTTTGTTTAAAACCTTCCTGAAGTTTCTGATCACAATGATTTATGTAAATAAAATGTTAAATTAAAATGTAGGTGTTAAGAAAATTACATATATGATGGAATGGCTGTTCTTTTTAAAACTGATCTGCAATAAATTTTCTAAATTCTGATTGCAGGTGATTCAGGCCTTGAAAGCTTTGCCAACAATAGCCAGCAGAGGTCTATTACTGAAGTGGTATTAATATAGCTATCATCACCAATTCAAAGCAGATAATAAAGGACTGACACATTTATTATCATTATTAATTAACAGTTTTCTGAGATGGAATTAAATCAATATGCTGCTCTGATATCATTTTAACTAGTTATGCAAATCAAACATTTAGAGCCCATGAACAGATATAAATGCCATTCAAAATTCACTTCACACTTATTACTGTAATATCAGAACTTTCAGGCTTTGCTAGTAAAAAAAAAAAAAAAAAAGGACTTAATGCTCATTTAATTACACTCAGACATAAAGCTTATGGAATGAAAGTTGAAATAGCTGATTAGTTAGGAAGTCGTAGTAAGGCTATAACACTCGGGATAGACAATGAGATAATAATGTGAAAGCGCGGGGCTCTGCCCAGAGTGGTTCTGGCAGATTCTATTAGGAAGAACAATGACATGTGTAGGAGAATATGTTTTAAAATTACAAAGTTGAGGATTCTTTCTTAATCCAGAAAGGAGGAGGAGAGAAAGGAAGAAAAGGAAAAAAAATTAAAATTCGGGGAAAGAAAACCTACATCTCATCATTTATACAAATAGAAAACTTCCAGCTTCAGTTACCCAACATTTCTTCCTAACTAGATGACGAAGATGATTGCAGAGCCTTTTTATTCCATGCAGACTGCTAACCTCACCTCCCAGCTCTTCTTCGCAGACACGAGGAGGTCTCCACCCCAGGGCAGTGTCTGGAGTGTCCCCATGAGGTAGCAGAGCGCTCTGCCGCTGGCCAAGAACAAGAAAAGAGGCCGAGTCTTGACACTTGGAGATTTGGGTTACTTGTCTGGAAAAGCAGCTAAAAACCATAAAGAATGGGAGACACTAAAAATGCTACTAGAGGAATTTGACCTGTCTTGGGCTCCATAGCTATCCAGGCACTGAGGAGGCTGCTGGCTTTCTTGGGTGCTTTAAGGCAGTGATGCCAACAGGCAATGTAACAGACTGAATGACTTTCCAAGTGCCCCTGGCCGGTACCTTCTGAGCGTTGCTCAGGTGGACTCTTGGAAACCAGAGGCAGGTCCACCATCAGCACCACAAAAGAGGCAGCAGGGCTGGTGGGCGAGGGTGCTGGGGGTCTGGTCACACCAACATGAAGGCCCAGTAAATGGAGCAACCAGAGACTCAGAGTGCCGCGAGGGCCATGGCTTTGGCTTGCTGCAGGGAGCTTGAGAGTTCCACAGATGTTTGCTGGGCTTGCAGCAAGCAGAATTAAGCTTTGGGGATTTTTATGAAAAGGACTGAATTGTTTCCATAGCTGGGAAATACCTCACTTTTCTTTTTTCTCCAAATCATATTCCCATCTTCACCCTAGAGTACATTTAATCCCAGCGCAATCAGGTTCAAAGCCAGAAAATGAACAGGACATAGACCAACAGAAAATGTAGTGCAATTGTTCTGCCGTGACCCAAAAGGAACAATATAAGAGGGAATGAAATCTTATCCTTCCCACACCTTCCACCTTCAAACTTAGCATGTTAAGATTCTTCATAATATAAAGCTCAAGTCACAGATCAGTATCCATCATGTTGTACTGCCATTAGCCATGGAGTTTTACAAATTAAAAAATTGTGACGGCTAAGAAATTAAGACTTTATGCACTATGATCCTACTCTGGCAGTGAGAAGAGGCACAGAAAAAGGACTGGAAAGATAAATAAGAAAATTACTAACAGGAGTCAGCTCAGAGTACTCTGATTATAGGTGATATTTTATCATCTTTGTGCTTTGATGTATTTTGCAAATTTTAACGATGGCCATTCTTCCAATGAAGAGTCCTTACTAAGGGCCAACTCCCAGTAAATACTTACGAAGGGCCATGGCACCATGTAGGATTCTGGAGATACAATGATCAAGACAGACAAGGTCCCTGCCCGCTCAATGAAAACAATCTAACAGCGGAGACAGAGAATCAAACAAGCAATTGCAAACATGATTATTTCTGTGATTTAAAAAATAAGTATTTACAAAGCCTTTATTGTTATTTAATGAAGATTGTACACATCTTTCCTGGGTCTTGGGTAAGTTTTAAATCTCTCAATTTAGAGTGTTCATAACTTCCCCAAATGGGAAGCAACCCCACAGTATGTGCCTGGGGGTTGAGAGATCACTGTGTTTTCTTCCTTCCATGGTGGAGGTAAAATATTTCTGTTGGTATCCAAGATCCAAGCACTGTGTACACTGTCCTGATGGTATGCTTTTTAGTGAGTATTGCCCACATCAGTAAGGTCTATGGACTATATTTGAACAGCCAGACTCGTCAACCCCATCCATCGCTCAAAGCTTCTCTACTCCTGACTTTCCATCAACCCCAAATATGAAGCAAAATTTCCATAAGTCTTCCTCTTTAAAGATCTTTGCTCTTTAAAAAAAAATTATCTTTTTCCCTATCTTCAAATATTTGGAGAACAAGAGAACACAGAAAAACTGTTATAGTGGAGAAAGGTTCTAAGGAACATCCCCTACTCCCCACCCAACTGCTTTCTTCCTCCCCCAGGAAATTTGACCTCTGGCTCATGAATAATATGGAAATAAAATTTTGTGTAAGAAGACTAATGTATGTAAATGACTATATCTGAGGGTGACTATAAAACCTCATTGGTAGGTAAAAATATAGAGAAAATAAAATATAAGCTCAACCTGGTAGGTCACTTTAGATGGGAGAGGTTGTTTGCAAGTGGAAGCACTAACCATCTGCCATGCCAAACCCTACAGCAGTCTTTGACTACTACGGCATCAACTGATGCAGCCCGGCCTCAAAAGAGGACTTAGCAGGTGAGACCAATCAGCGAAGCATCCAGCCATGAGGCAACCATCACCTCAGTTCAAGGAACAGCATCAGTGGCAGTAAATTAGGGTCAAAGCCCATGGCTGGAACAAGTAGGATGTCCACGCAAGATGGGGCTGAAGAAAACTAGACCAGCCTGTTGTCATCAACACAGAAGAGTGAGTTCTCCAACCTCAGCCTGTCTGCTTCCCTGTTAATCAAAATACCCCAGCAACCCAAAAGCAATGTATATTACCAAATTGTTTATACCCTGATAATATTCTAAAATAAATTTTTTAAAGTTTTTTAAAAAAGAGATAAGAAAAAAGATATAAACTTTAACTTTCTGTCTACATGTTATAATAATAATGACAATATTTTTAACAGAAAAAAAAAACATAGCCCAGGAGCCATCAGGCCATACAGGCAGAATTCGGACAGCTTTGCCATCACATAAACAACTGTTATGTTTTGCCCCAGCTTGCTTGGCTGTGTGTACCCTGGGAAACCATGGAAAATGGAATCCTCTCTGTCTCTGCCTTCCTGTTAGCACTGCCACCTGCCAACCAGTGCAATGTAGGACATGTCATTAGAAAAGGTATTAAGATGAAAACATCCCAAACTCCATGAAGCCTATTCACCATGTTCCTTAAACTCTCTCCCAGGGGTCCTTTGTCCCTAGCAACCAAGCAAGACACTTTCCACCCCAGACTCAGGTCAAAGACAAGCAGTTCTCCTCCTCTTCCCCAGTTCGTAGCCTCTCTCTCCTAGTTCCACCTCTACTCAGTCTTCTGCTTCAGCTTCTCTGCCTGAGAGCATTTCTTTCCTCTTATGTTCTTATGCCCCCTGGCACAAGAAACCACTCAAAGAGTAAAAGCAGCAAGAGAGCTTGTCAAAGGATGTGGGGAGGAATGACGTGCTCATTCCATGAGCAGCTAGAACCAAGGTCAAATGGTTCTCTCGCCATGGGTGCTGTTCTAAGTGGGGTGAGGCATGTCTGTGCATGGGCAGGTGCTGAGCAGCTAGAACAGAGCGCCCTCTCCACTTTAAGCTGTCCACCAAAATTACAAGTACACATGTAATAAAGAAAAGCACAATGTCTCTAAATGTCCTTTCTCTATGAGGCTTTTCTTAAAGTTGGAATTTGAGAAGGACAAGGATGGGGGAAGATGGGATGAGAGAAGAGTAACTACTGAAGTCTTTTACAGAAAAGGGAATGAGCAGAGACTTGTGTTATTTTTAAGACTAGAAAGAGAAATTAACAGGCTATAGCCAAATCTACAGGTTGGAGAGAGATGTTTTTAGAAGATGAGCAAAGTGGGGTGTTCACCTGGATAAGTAACTAAGGAAGATACAAAATTACTTTTCAATCATAGGTGACATCAGCCTGACTCCCTCCAACCCCACCCTACCCTGATCTATCACAGTTAGCCCGGAGTCAGGAGGAAATCTCTGGAGCTGCAGTGCAATGCGTTGGGTAAGAAGAACATGGACTCTGAGGCTTTACTGTCTTCATTTGAATGCTGGCTCCCCTATCAGGTGGACAAGTCACCCAAACTCTGTGCCTCAGTTTCCTTATCTTCAATATGAGAATATCGATAGTCCTCTCTCATAGGAGAGGATTGTGAAGATTAAATGTGGCTGGCATATGAACAGGGCTTGTATACAGCAAGCACGCCACACATGATTAACCATTATCATACCAGCATTGCCGTCTGAGAAGGAAGGTCCTTCTCACTCAAGCTTCCCCCCACCCCCGATGGTGGCAAGAGCCCCACTGTAGCTGCTGAGCAGCTGGGGTTTGCAAAGCTTCCAGGGCTGAGAGTAACCATGTGATCCCACCGCAGGATTATGCCGTCCAAACCTATGAATGTGCAAACTTCCCTGAATGAGATCACTTGAAAGCAATTTTGAAGACTTGGTCCTTTGACTCTTTACATAACCAATTTACAATAATGGGGCTTTTTTTTTTCCTGGCCCACAAGTCTCCTGGATTGTTATTAGTGCTGCCTTGGTTAGGAAGCTGCAATATGATCCCCTGACTAGAAATACTGGCATAATTTATTGCATTATTACTCCTCTGAACTGAAAGCAATTAATTACCTGGAGCAGGATGCACAAGTGAAAATTTATCAGAGGAAAGTGATGAAAAATGTGCCCACTGCTTTAAAATAATAGGTGCTTAATGGTTTTTTTGTTTGCTGGCTAATCTCAGGCATCTTATAAACAACTCCAGCTTGGTTATCAGTTGTGAATTCCACCCCCCAATCCTTTTTGCCCTCTTTATATTATTCTATCATCCCCTATCTCCTTTGAGGACAGGAAGAAACATCTAAAATATTCACTTAAAAGCAGAGAAGAGACTCCATTCCTCTTCTGCATGGTAAAATTATTAATATGATGTAGAAATATGTGATAAAATATATTTGCATGTTTATCACCCATGTTGGTAACACAAATATATCTGCCTGACTGATGTCCCTTTTTCTCTATGACAGCATTTTACTTTAAAACTTATAAAACCTACAGTGGATAAAAAGACACATTCTAAGGGATACGTGTATATTAACTATTACCTCCCACACCTCGTGACATTAATTCATATCACCTGCATCTCAAAATCCTCAAATATGATCTCCAAGAATTTTTTCCACCAAGCACTCTCTCCTAGTCTTTATCCTAATTCCATCGTCAACGACCAAGATCCAAAGAGAGAGAGGAAACAGGGCCAATAATGTGTTCCTGTATTATTTATAAATTTCAGGTACATGTGAAAGATAGGAACAGGGCTAAATTCATTATATTTGTTTCTACTTTTCAGAATTATTCACATCTGTATGATCGCGTAATTGTTTCTTCTATAAAGTTATCGGAGTAATTTTGCTGCGTATATTCCCGATCAATTCCCCCTCTCAAGGGCACAGTTGAAAAGTGATATTTGAAAACGGCCTCTGATAGATTGCATGGTTAGTCAGCAGCAGAGACAAACAACCTAATCCAGCACAAATTAGTTCAGCTGCCAGCAATAGTTTTATACAAAGATGTAAATTATGTTGTCAAAATCGGTCGCTTTCTAGCTTGCTGCTCAGCTAACAAGAAACCACTTTGGCTGATAAAGATGAACACTAAGCTTCCCACTCTTACAAATTTGCAAATCTGCCATTTCAGCATTCTGTTAGCCACAAACAAACAGCCTGCTATAATTGCTTCTTTTCTTCCGTGGTGGTATTTTTCCTCCTTGCGCGGTTCCTTCCAGGCTGCTCTGGAAAATAACAACAACAACAAAGCCCAAAAGCACCACAACAATAAACACTAGCAACTCTCAGGCTAGAATTTAAGGAAAAGCTGAGCTCCTGCACTCAGGCCCCCTCCCCTCCCCACTCCCCCCACCCCAAACATCCCCCCCGCCGCCCCCAGCCCGTTCACCTCGGCACAAGCTGTGTGCAGACCCTGACAACGCCACCCCACAATACTGCTATCTAAAGGACTGGGAAGGCAGGAAAATTCTTGGCTTTTATGGAAAGGAAAATATTCTTTCAGCTTTGAACAAGAATTGTCTTTGACAGGACCCCATCCATTCTTTATTTTACAAACTCCCATTCCAGGGAAGGGAGGAGAGCGGTGCACACTTTCAAGGGGCCCCAGTAGCAAGCTCCACCAGGCTGCCTGTGTTAAATTGGAATCAGATAGATCTAATGCAGGACTGAAAATAATAACGCATTATAACGGTAATTATATCCAGCATAAGTCAAATAAATAAATTATAAATTACAATTACCCTTTAAAGTTGCTAGTCTCACTGTTTGCTTTACAATTAACTGCAGGTGCTTCTGCATGTTTTATTACAGTCCCAAAGTTATATATTTGAAAGAATGGTACAGATGATTCCTGTTTATTTGTTAAATTAAAGCATTGTTGGTAAAATTACAGCTTAATTAATATTATGGGTACTGTATAACAAAATAGTTTACCTTGTACATAATTTATTTCCACATGCATATCTCAGCCCAGACCCATTACAGCTCTAAGGCAGCTAAAATAAAATATTCCTCCTTTGCTGGCATTTTTCTAAATAGCAGTTCACTAAATCAATATTATTCACTTGGTATTTTTAAAAGCAGTGTATCTTAATAATTACACAGCATTAGAGTAGGCAATAATTTTACTTGCTAAGCATATTAAATTTAGCAAACCATCAGTCAAATAGTTTGTTCTTTCTCAGAATGGGTAAGCAGTGAGTGAGTTTGGAATCATGTTCCTTTGGTATAAATGTCACACGGAGTTTAAGAATGCGTCTGTGACTCCCTAAGCCAGCCCAGCACTATATATCTTTATTAGTTTCAGTGGTCAGTGTAGTGACCAGTTGTTTATTCTCATTACTCAAGACAAGGTGAGCCACTTGGTAGTGACTGCAATCACAGCTAAAAACATATGACTTGGCAGAAAGTAAAAACTGTAGACAAGGCTACATGCACAATGGCCCAGAAGCCTGCTCCAAACAGGGGGACGGGAGGAAGGATGGAAAAGAAGATAATTAAACATACACACACCATTTTGTGCATCAACATTTGATCTGTCTTGACCCTCTTATCTTTGGGGTATCTTATATTTTTTTCACTATTCTTAATTCATTGTAAAACATCACTAATTTCCTATTTCCCCTATATTTGTCCATGTCTGAATTTATTCTTTCTCAAGCTCACAGAAAGCTTACAAAGCTTCTCTCTTCTTCTACCATCACCCCGAAATAAAATAAATCCCCCTAAAAAAAAAATCAAACTCCATTCTCTCTCATAAACACACATGCATGCACACACAGAGCTTCTTTTTCAGAAAATCAATTCATTCTCTACATAAAACCAAAGCAGGCGAATTTTGCCTGAGCTATAGGCAATTGCCAGCACAATCAAGTCACTACTTGACTGATGCATTTGAAGATGCTGTGGCCCTTGGACTATGTGTTTAAAATAAATGGTGAAAATCCCTTCATGATCGCGGAGGGAAGAAGCAGCATGAGGTGAAAATCGGCAAGCAGCCCCGCATATGGCCTCTCGATCCACACACAAGGATAGTAGCCAACGCGTTCTTCATCTTCCTCATTCCCTGCCTTTCTACTCAGAGGAATCCCAGGCTTCTCCTTTCCTGGGCCCTAGGAGAAGACACATCAGATCAGGACACCAGCAGAATCTCCGAGGTATGTCCTCAGTCTACTGTGGCCAAAGTCTAAGCCACGCTCATCGGTGATTCAAAGAGCTTACAAACCTCAGAGAAATGTCTGATGAACTTCTGTGCCCAGGCAGGACATGCAAACCAGTGATTCGTCAGCCTCCTCTTCTTGGGCAGCACAGACCTGCTTCTACCACCAAGAGAGGGCAGTTATCTGGGTATTTGCCCAATTACTGCCAAGGTACGTACCAACAAACACTGGGCAGAACGGCTTATCCAGGCATGGAAAAGGGATACCTTCCTGGGAGAATGGAAATGGGGGAGGACAGACAAGTCATTCATTGTAACCCACCAACAAAACAGTGTTTCATTACCTACTCTGTCCCGAGCACTGTATTAGATCCTGTGGAGAAAGAAGTATAAGGCAGACACACACATGTGTGAAAAGGATAACCACAAAGTTCAAAATGGCAATAGAAGAGAGACCACAAAGTCCTAAGAATTCATTGTCAAATGAAATACCTACCCAGCAATTATTACAGGAGTAACTCACAGTCACTAAGATGGGGCATTTAAGGAAGAGAGATGGGATACAGAAGAGATGGGATTTGAGCTAGGTCTTGAAAAGCAATTCAAAATTGGAGCGATGGAAAAGAAAGGGAATGGCATTCAAAGTGCAGCAAGTCTGTATGCACCAAAGGCTAAAGGAGCAGGGTTGCACGGCATCAACCTCCAAGAACCACTTCTGCACAACCAGGATCATGCATACGGGTGCATGAAAGTATAACAACCTGCATTACTACCATAGAAGCCCAGCCCCAGCCGAAATCCACAGCAGAATCCATAACCATCAACCCGAGACCCACTTACATATGCCTAGATCGGCAAGGCTGATATTGTTAAATGAAATGTTCTGCCTACAAGTCTTAAATGAAAGCATTCAGTTTTAACGTATGTGCCTGAATTGCACATCTTTTATTCCATAACAAGTATATGTCATTCAATATGTTGCTTTTCTGATACTATTGTTCCGGCAAGTGTTAACAGCAAGTGTAACAGCTCTTCTCTGCCTTGACCGTGGGTTCCCGAGGGCTGAAGGAACTCGGTTGGCCCAACTCGGAGTCAATACGAGCAAGCCCCCCTCCCTCGCGACAGGTGACTTCTGGTTCCTCCCTCTCATGGGGGTCCGAGCCGCACTAGCTGACTTCCCTTGTGGGGGCATTCATTCTTCCAGTGGCCAAACCTCTTGCAATTGGCACACTGTTCTCTTGCCAGGGGTGGCCGTCCTCTGGTTCCCCCCTTTTGTGGGGGTCTGGGCCGCTTGGATGGGTCGAGTCTGCCAAGGGCAGCAGCCAGGAGGGCGGCCTTTTTCTTCATCCTCTGATCTTTCTCCCTCCGAGCGATCCGGTCCCGGTTGACATACACCTTGTGGGCCACCTCCATTAACTGTGTGATGCTCATGCCTGCGAATCCTTCGAGTTTCTGCAGCTTCCTCCGGATGTCGGAGGCCGACTGCCCGACGAATGCTGCATTCACCATCCTCTGGTTTTCGGCTGCCTCCGGGTCAAGAGGAGTGTATGTTCAGTATGCCTCACAGAGGCGCTCGTAGAAGCCATAGGGTGACTCCTCTGGCTTCTGTGTAATTAGGGCAACCTTGTTTATGTCGGTTGGCTTTTTGGCCCCTTCCCGCACTCCTTGGAGAAGAGCCTCTCGGTACCGCTCCAGTGCCGCTGTCCTTCTGGTGTGTTGAAATCCCACTCTGGGTTGGTCTCGGGCACCGCTCGTGATGCCCACTGTTCCACATCCAGGGTGCCCACCGGCGCCCGTTCCTGCAGCCACTTCCGAGTTCCAATCATGATCCGACACCGTTCTTTGGTACTAAAGAGGGTCTGCAGGAGTTGCCGGCAATCTTCCCATGTGGGATGGTGAGTCTGGAAGATAGACTCCAGGAGGTCGACCAGGGACTGCGGTTTCTCTGAGTAGGATGGGGTATGGTGCTTCCAATTCAATAGGTCGGTGGTGGAGAAAGGTTGATAATACAGGGCAGGTCGCCCCGGCTGGATAGTTCCATCATCCCGAACCTGCAGTGGACCTTGCATTTCACACAGAGGCATCTGGAAGGCCGGGGCAGACTGCAACCGTGGACGAGTGGTGGAGATGCCAGCGGTGGAGTCCCAGTCACCACTCTCCATATGAAATTTATCAGCTTGCACCTTAGAACTGTTGGCTTGGATTCAGACCCTCCCATGTTTTAACTGGTTTAACCAGCGCTCCCGTTCCCTACGCCACCGACAACACTCCCTTTCTGAACCTTGTCCCTGCCCAGACTCTGGTCCCCACTCCAGGTCCTCCCCTTTCTCTTCCGTAGACAAGGGGTAGGGGCCTGGCTACGTCCCTTGAGGGAACTTAGGCCTGTCTTGGCTAAGGTGTAATCGCCATTATGACGTCACCACAGAACCCCAGGTTAGGACCCACTCAAACCCTGTAGCTGTGGGACTACAGACACAATGACCACAAGCAGTCACTGTGTTCCTTCCACTCACATTACACATTCCCTCCCCTGGGGGATCCTTGTCCTTAGGAGGTGATCGGGCTCCTCTTCCGTCCCCCTAGGAGCTGATCAGGTTCCTCTTCCATCCCACTGATAGGCCTACTAGGAGCTGCGGGCTCCTCTTCCGTCCCACTGACGGGCCTACACCCTAGGAGCTGGTCAGGCTCCTCTTCCGTCCCACTGATGGGCCTACACCCTAGGAGCCAATGGGGCTCTTCTTCCATCCCGCTGAGGGGCCTACACCCTAGGAGCTGGTTGAGCTCCTCTTCCGTCCCACTGACGGTACTATCTTGGGCAGGTCCCGGGGCCCTACCTTGTCCGACATCCTGGCCGCCGCTCCAGCTCGCTCAGCCCAGCACCCACCCGCTCAGCCTCCTGCCGTGGAGGCCAGCACCTGCCGGGAGGCCTGTCGCAGCGTGGCCGCCGTCCGCCGTCCTGCGTCAGTGCCCCTGCTTCCCCTCCCTCAGCAAGGCCTTGGCAAGATTGCCCTTGGCCAACAGCTCTTGGCACTGAAGGAGAGAGATGCTGCCACCGTCTGCCGTCCTGATCCGGTGGCTTCAAGGTGCCAGCGCGGTCGGTTTCCCGGTCAGGGATCCAAAATGTTCCGGCAAGTGTTAACAGCAAGTGTAACAGCTCTTCACTGCAAGTGTTAACAGCTCTTGTAACAGCTCTTGTCCCAGGAAATAACAGACTGGCACATGGAGAGTCGGAGAACAGTCTTTATTCGGCCAGGAGGCTCAGCCAACTTCTGATCTTCTGACCCCCCTTCCTTGGTCTCCTCCAGCTTTTATACCCTTGGTAGGACTCAAAAAGTGTCCAATCAGCAACAAGCTGTAACATCCAATCAGGATCGCAAGAGCAGCACGGCCGGAAGACAGGAGCAGATGGCCGAGCACCGAGCATGGGCCCAGCCCGGCACACGAGGCCCGGCCCAAACAGTGCGCACCCGCCCACCGCGGCCCCACGCAACACCAGCCCGCAGGGATGCGGAGCGGCAGCGAGTAGCCGCGTCCCAGCGCCCGACAGTTTTCCCCGTCACTATTAGTCAAGACTGAGGTAGACCCAAAAAGTGATTGGCCTCTCTGATGAAAAGATGACCAACCTTGATCTGTGAATGTACCAACTTTCCTCTCAGGGGGCAGGCAACGTACACTCTGGGCCTTTACACACAAGCCCCCCTGGGTTCTGAGAGTGCTAGCCCAGGACTCCCACCAGCTACAATGGGAGCAGACTCCGCACACCTAAGACAAGTATGGATGATATAACATGGTGGGAAGGGTGGGCTAATGTCATTATAACCAAACATGACTAAAGAAAGAAAAGGAAAAAAAAAGTCATAAAATTATTGAATGCACAGTGCTAGGTCCTTGAACATACGCTGCTACATTCATAGCTGAGGACACTAAAACTCAAGCAATTTGCACACAAGGGTCACACAGCTATTAGGTGTGCAGAGGCCAACTACAAACCCAGATCTGCCTAACTGTGAAGTAATGCTGCCTCCCCCAACTGGTACCTCCAGGACAGTCACTGTCTCACAGCGAGCCAGTGTACCAGATCATCTTCAGAAAAAACAGACTGTGATGCTGAAGAAAAATTCAGAGAAAATGAGATAGAAATAAAGGTTGGGAGAGGAACACTGTGGCATGGCTGTTTTTCTCTCAATCTTAGCCCAAGAATAGAAAAAAACCTTTGGGGCTTTATGTATTCACCCCACCCATCCCCTAAAACAGCAATGAACTAGAACTGTTGACACTGATTAAAACCAGCAGTGTGTACTGTACTGCAAACCTTCTCTTTGGCTACAAACTACAGATACTGGGAGGGAATTTCCCTAACACCTGCAGGTAGCTTCCGTTTGAGGGTACTCAGCTGATACACAAAGGAACAACACTCTAAATAGAACAACAGGATGGGAGATGTAGACACGCACAGCTGACCCCCAGGGCATGAACTGCGCCAGTCCACTTACATGTGGGTTTTCTTCCACCTTTGCCATCCCTGAGACAGCAAGACCAACCCCTCCTCCTCCTCAGCCTAATCAATGTGACGATGATGAGGATGAAGACCTTTATGATGATCCACTTCCACTTAATGAATAGTAAATAAATGTCTCTTCCTTATGATTTTCTTAATGTTTTCTCTAGCTTACTTTATTGTAAGAATACAGTATATAACACACATAACAGACAAAATATGTGTTAATTGACTATATTATCGGTAAGGCTTCCAGCCAACAGTAGGCTATTAGCAGTTAGGTTTTGAGGGAGTCAAAAGCTATACTCCGATTTTTAACTGCACAAGGTAGGGGAGGTAGTGCCTCTAACCCCCACATTTTTCAAGGACCAAATGCATATATAAAATCTTGTAAAGATGACTACATAAAACTGGGTGCTTATTGTAGGAAGAGAGGAAAGAGAAAATTAAAGAGAATAGATCTTGGAAGCAAATTTTTCTATTATTTTTACAATTTTATTTTATAATGAATAGCATCTCCATAAATCGGTAACTGCTTACAAAGGGAAGCAAATGGCAACTTCCAGGCGGGACAGATGCAGGAAATGTTAAACAACAACACAGCAGGTGAAAACTGCATTATAAGACAGCAATACAAGAGCAGCCTCAAGACAGTCCACGATTAACTCCCAAAGAATACCCCTTAGATGAGTACAGTGTGCTGCTATTCACGAAGCTCCTCCACATTCATCATCTTGTCTTCCTAGGGGAGGGGAAAAAGGCTCCATGTTCTCACCTTCTAGCCAAGGCAACGGAGGCCCAGGGAGGTTGATTTGCTCAAGGTCACCATCAGTCTTTGGGAGGGCCAGGTCTTCTGGCACCTACTCCATCCTGGTGACCTCTCCTCCAAAGGAGCCAGAGGTTCAGACACAGATAGACAGTGGTGCCAGGCTTTATGGAAAAAAACGGAAACAGCACTTGACCTCAAGAACTGTGTGTGAGTGAAGGAGAAGGGAACCCGTGCAGCGACTCGGAGAGACAGAAAAGAGTCGTGAAAAATGGGCAAGAACAAGATACACGGCTGTGAGGTGATGCGGCGGTTTGGCTGGAGCAGTGTGGACAAGGAACACCAAGAGAGAAGTCCAGAGGGAGAAGACCGAGGGGAGCAGCTAAAAAGACTGCACTTGGTTCAGTGGGAGCCACTGAATGATTCTGAGAATGAGAACGGCACAATAAAAGCAGTGTCCTGGGAGAATACAAATGACTTCATCAGAGTGCAGATCTATGCTGCCATTTAATATAGAAGGGGACACTCAAGCATACTGAATTGGCCAAGTTCTCCATTTATGGGTGAGACACAGGCTACCATGAGGTACTCCCAACAATCCACTTACTAAATGATACAGGCTCACTCATTCACTAAGAAGTTGCAGCTGGGGAACACCTGGCAGCCTTCCCTACAGGTCCTTACCCTGGCCTGCCCATGCTCCCCACTGTGCTGTCCCATCCAGAACCGTCCAAGATCTGGATCTTACCTGAATGCCTTTATACCAGAATGCACATGCCTTGGAGGTGACTACAGCTTATCTGTAAAGTAACTGAAGCCAAGGCCACAATGGTTGATGAAGCCACGGAGTCTCTTCCACACACATGTACCTTCGTAGAGACAGTCATGGCCTGGAGCCAGTGGTTCCCAAACACCAGGGCCAGCCTGGACCATGCCCAGACCCTGCCCCCAGGAGAGTCTGCCAGTAGGACTGCGATAGGGCCCAGGTATGTGCATTTTTAGAATGCTTTCTTTCCAGGTGACTCTGGTTGCCTTGCCAGATTTGAAACCACTTGAAACACCAGAGAGGAAAACAGAAACTTCAGACACCCTGGAAGAAACAAACCAGTGGTATATTCTAGCCTTTCTAGATCCCTTCAAACGAAACCATACAAGAGGTACTCTACAGAGTCCTAGTGCTACGTCTCATATATTCCCGTTTCACCAATGTTGTGCTACAAGGGTAGCAGATTCATATGCATGCAACTATCTTCATAAAGATCTCATTAAAGCAAATTTTGAGAAAATTCAGATACAACCTACACTAAAGTTAACTTTGCCATATTCATCAGAAAAGACTTAAACATAGTAAAGAAGATTTTAAAAAGGTTTAAATTCTGTGAGGAGCTGTATGTGTATATAATACTAAGCATAAACTACCATTTAACTCATAGACCCCAATCATGTGGTGTGGAAATAAACTACTTTTGGTCATCGGGGTACCACACCCGAATTTTTGCCATATCTCTATAGCAGCTGGACTATTATGTGCTTAATATTTTTCCCTTTAACTCACTTTTCCTATTAAATCAGAAATTAAAATATGAACATTACAGAAATGGATAGCCAATATTATTTAACAGAAGTCAATTATAAACATAAAGACAGCTATTAAAATTTTAGAATTCCATTCTGTGTACCACCTAATATCATTTCCTGAACATAATCCAACACTTTGGGAAACACTGATCCAGAACCAACAATTTCATTCAACAGGAGAAGAAAGTGGAATTCAAAGACATGAAGTAATTCGACTAAAGTTATGCAGACCCTAAGCAGAAGAACCAAACAATGGTCTCCTAATTCATTGCTCATTAATGTTTATTCCTACACCATGACTAGTCAACTGATGCATTAACAGCAAATCACTGCCATATTTTCATTAAAACAAGTATTCTAAATATCTCTACTAAGCAATATTTAGGGATTCTAGTTCAAACAATTTTGTTTATATCTGAAAGTAATTAAGTGGGGTTTTTTCCTTTTAAATGCAGCTGTCATACAGACTTTTCATTAATTCTTATTCTTCCCCTTGTACCAACAATGTTCTGTTCTTTACAGCAAATTTCAGAAAATTATACTGAACACTTACAGGTTGATATCCCTACTTCAAAAATCTGAAATCCAAAATGCCTTAAAACCCAAAACTTCTTAAGAGCCAACATAACACTCAAAGGAAATGCTCACTGAAGCATTTTGGCTTTCAGATTTTCAGAGGAGGGATGCTCAACCAGTAAGTATAACACAAACATTCCAAACTGTGAAAAAATTCAAAATCCAAAACACTTCTGGTCCTGAGCATTTCGGACAAAGGATACTCAACCTGTGTACACTCTTTGATGTTGCCTCTCATCTTTTACACAATGCTGTGTATAATTTTTCAAGATATTAGTATCTGGAGCAGTCAGACAACAGGCATATGACTCAGGCAGGGTTTTTCACTGAGAGCTAGAAGACCATTGCAGGCTTTGGGGTCTCCTTCCTCAAGCCCACATTGTTAATTAGCAGAGATGAAGGAAAGGACCACGACCATGCCCCTCATCAACCGCCAGATTCACCCAAGCTGGCTGGGTGGCACCAGCTGATGCTGATCGTAAGCCACGAGCGTGGCTCCTGAAGCACTCCACTCTGCGGGGGCAGTCCCCAAGATAGGCCAAGGCTTGGTGAGCACCTAACTACCCCTCCCCAGGGAGCAGCCAGCCTCCTCT
Organism: Cheirogaleus medius; assembly: GCA_008086735.1. NCBI lineage: Eukaryota > Metazoa > Chordata > Mammalia > Primates > Cheirogaleidae > Cheirogaleus > Cheirogaleus medius. Next base: position 48,927,919 of record VBSM01003143.1, read on the forward strand.
CCCCCAGACACTGAACACAGACTCTCCATGATGGGCATATTCCTCCTATCTTGCTGGTATCCTTAGGTTACAACAGGGATACTCAGTCTGTGATGCCAAAAGAAAAGCGAAAAAAGCACCACCAGTATCCACAAAGCCTTCTTGTAAATTAAATAGTGCGTGTGAGTATCACAGCTATGATCCGGTACACGCGTCACACAATCGTGTGCCCCACGTTGTGTCATCGGAAAACTGTGGGTAAGCCCCCATCCCTTCTAGGAAGAGAAAAGGAAGTTGGGCTGGGGTAGGAGTGTGGGGAGAAGACAGGAGAGGAGGGACATTTCTGGGAGGCAGAATGAGGGAGGAGAAAAAAAGTGCTAGGGTTTCTTTCTTCTCTTTTCTCCCCTAGTCTGTGGCATGAAAAAACAATGGCTTTTCTGAGGCACTGTGCAGACAAGGCAGCTCTGAAAAAAACTAATGGCCGTGATTAATGACAATGGGCTGGAGGAGAGTGGGGACACAGCCGCCACATACATCATCCCTTCCCGTCAGTCTCTGCTCCTCCCTGCCCCTCTTCCTCCTACCAGCAAGGCATTATAAAAGCGTCTTATCTGCTCCGGACGCTTATTTTAGAGCTGAGATCGCAGCTAGACCCCCACCCAAAAGAAAAACAAAGAGTGAGAAAGAACGGCCAAAGAAAGGATGGCGCAAGAGGAAGGTAAAAGAGGAAAGAGCGAGAAAGAACGAGAGGGAGAGAGACAAAGAGGTGATAGGGTGAACAAGAAAATGGCATGTAAAATAACTATAAGATATTCCAGGGGAAAATGTGCAGGCTGTAATCATTCAAGATTTCAGCAACTTGACTCCTCACATGCTGAAGCCACATTTTCAAGGTCTTATCTGCCATATGGTTCCCTGTTTGGATGATTTATTAGGTGTAGAAAGCACACTGATAAATTTTACTGCATTTCCCTGAATAGGCAACCTATGGTGTCAATAACAAAGCTCAGGCGGCTTTAATGAAAACTGCAAGCACCAAAGGGTAACCATTTATTTATGAGTCGCTATAGTATTACTAGGACAAAATTTATCTTCCCTTCTCACGCACTCTGTAGAAACCAAATCTGGTCAAAGTAACAGAGATCACATCCATATGTCAGTGGTTTGCTAACATCTCCCCTGCATGAAACACTGGCTGTTGCTCTGGAGAAATTGTTTGGTGACCCATTTTGCATAAGAAATCTTCCTGAAGAATTCTGCCAACACCATAGCCTTAGCCATCACATCTAAAAGTGCTGCAGAATCCTCTTGTTTTTCCTTACCTAGAAAACGGGACAGCTGCCCCAGGGGTAGGGGTGAAAAAAGAGAGGGTGATGTATAGATGAGGAGGAGAGAGATTTAGAGATGTAGTCTGATCCAGAAATATTTTTAATTTCCCAGTCCACTCAACATTGTTCCCTTCTATCCACTCTGATTCTTAGGACACCAGTCATAAAACAAATGAAAGTCTGTATTCTCCGCTCATTTCCCCATTCCCATCCCTGTCTCCCACTGCCCCAAAATGCCTCTCTTCTTGGCTAGTAGCTATCTGCAAGTCTGATGTATGTGCTATTTTTATAACAGAGAAACAATCCAACTTTTTAAAACTCCAAAGACAGCAAAACTAATGACCGAACTCAGGGGAGGGGGTGCCGGGGGTGAAGGGCAGAGGGGGATTGTAGAAGAGGGAAGACAGCCAGATAGCACTCTCTTACTGTTTCATCCTGGGCCATGGTTAACTGCCGCAACAAAAATATTTGGCCAGATTTTCAAGTCTACGATTTTCCCTGCTCTGTAACATGCCTGTCCCACATGAAGACAGCCTTGCCCAGGAATGTCAAAAAAAGGAAGGGTAAAGAAGGAGTTCAACCACAATAGCATACGTTTGAGTAATGTTCTTAGCACGGCAAACCAACGAAAGCAAAAGCAAAGTTAAAAGGCTGGGCCAAGTCTTTGACATGAGCAAAATCTCAACCTTCATTTTTTTTTCCGCCAAAGTTAATACTCTGAAAAATGCCTTCACTCGATGATTTTTACCTAGGTTGGTTTCGTTTTATACTTTTTTTATTTTGCATAGCTTTTTCCTTGTTCTGCATCAATATTTTCTCTAATACTTTTGCAGTGAGAACACATGAAAATCTGTGCTTATCTGTTCTTATCCGTGCTATTGCCTCTCGACATCCACCACTTCAAATATATATATATATATATATATAAAATAAGTAAACAAATAAGCAAACTCTTTGGAAATCAGGACAAAAATAATCAACATTGTAGATTTTAAAAAACCCTTTTCACATCATACATAATAAACAACTAAAAGTCATCTTAATCAGTTCAATTACTGCCATCGCTGCTTTTTAAAATCTGCTTAGTAAAATGGCATCAATTAAAGTTTAATGTCTTATAAAAGATCATTCAAGTATTATAGTAGAATTAAGAGGAAATAGGTACTGCTTGGGATCTGGCCATATTTTTAGAGTTTCTCAACCAGAGAGATTTACAAGAATATTCATTATGGCCCAGATTGCTTTCAATTCAGCCACTGGTTTATTAAAAGAGGTAGGGCTAAAGGGCCTCGCACGGTTCAGAGCACATTCAACCAGCTGTATTTTCAGTTTGCTAAGTATTTCAACTAGTCTTCAAAGGCATCGCAATAAGTAAAACCTCGCACTTATTTTTCTACACACTTCTCCTCTAAATTTTTAACCCCCCGAGTATTTCCAAAGAAAATCTAATCCACACATGTCATTTGTACGTAGCCCACACCGAACAGCACCTGAATTTGTCATGTTGTCCCTGAGAGGCCCCGTCCACCTTCTCTGCCGGCCTCTGTAAGCCTTTCAATTCCTGCTTTGGAGCTCCCATTCTGGGGCGAAGCAACAAACTTGAACCTTACAGCAGCAGAGGGACCCAGGGAATAAGAGAAGGACACCGAAAGAACAGACATGGGGGAGGCACCTGGTCAGCGGCTCCAGGGCTACAGGAAATCTCCTTTTGCAGGCTGACAAACAGGACCAACCCCCACAGCCGTTCAGGTTGTTCACTGCCCAGGGACAGGTGGGGGCTGAAATCCAGCCTCCGCTCTGCTCGCCAAGCTCAGGCTCTGGCCAGACGTTGCATCCACCCAGAGAAAAAGGGTCCCCTTTTCTAATTCTCCCGCAGGCACTGTTCGGGCTACCTGCTGATAAAGTCACATTAAGAAAATAGGAAAAGGACAATTTCCATATAATTCCACTCAGAGGAGGCATCCAGAGTAGTCAAACTCATAGAAGAATGGGGGTCCCAGGGGCTGAGGGGAGAAGGGAATGAGGAGCTATTGTTTAATGGGTAAGGAGTTTCCGTTTGAGAAGACGAAAAACTTCTGGAGACGGATGGCGGTGATGGTTGCACAGCAAAGTGAATGCAGTTAATGCCTCAGAACTGTAAACTCGGAAATAGTTAGCATGGTGCATTTTATATTATATGTATTTTGGCATAACAAAAAAGAAAAGAAACCAGAGTCAACCAGTGCCCGCTACACAGCACTGTGGACTCCGGGACGAAGACGGTGCTCACAGCCTTTCCACAAGCCCACGCCATGGTTCCAGCAACTGAGAGAGGACCGGGCTGTGCTCACCAGCACAAGCCCCCAGCTACACACAGCCTGTCCAAACCATGACTCCGGATGCCCACCTTCTGCCCCCAAAGGACACCAAGGATCCAGGGCCTCTCTCTAGATGTCCTTGCCCCTCTTACCTGTGTCCCCCCTGCCTGAGCACTTGGTCAGCTCTAGCCTCTGTGAGCTGCCTCCCCATCCCCACCCCACCTCTCCCCAAGCCCTGTAAGAACAGACATGCTCTCCCCCAAGTCCCCCGCCGCCCAGCAGAACAGTTCATTACTTCACACACTGTCTAAGTTTCCACCGGAACAAGGCCAACTCGGGAAGAAGAAAAGTTCACAGCTCCTGTGATTTGGAATTGGTGGTAAAATTTAGTCTGAGCTTGGCCAAAGAAAGGGTTTGCTCTGAAAATTCACAATGTAAACAAGACTTGAGGGGAAAATGTTCAAGTAAAGAGAAGAAGTGATTCTTAAAGGTTTTACTTCAACGATATATTTTATGGAACATTTATTGTCTATTATAAAGACATTAAAGAAAACACAGTGTGTCAGGACTAGGGAAACCGGTCCTGCCTCTTGTCACCCAAACATGAGCAAATCCCATAAAGTCCCTCGTCATGGTCATGGTCTCCGCATCCATAGAGTTGGACAGAGGATCTCCAAGGTCCTTTTGGCCACCGTGGGACTATAAAATTCACTGAATGTACTTTGTATATTTATACGTGCCAGTGTGTGTGCGTGGTGGGGGCGTGTGTGGAGGGGTGCGTGTACGTGGAAGGGGAGGGTACGTTCGTGTGTGTGGTGTGGAGGGCGTGGTGTGCGGTGTGGGGGAGGTGGGGACGTGAGGAGGGTGCTGTGCGCATGTGTGGTGTGGAAGGGACATACGTGGTGTGGGTGTTTGTGAAGGGCATGTCGGGGCGTTGTATGTGTGTGATCTGCGGGGGATGTATGTGAGGTATGGCAGGGTGGGGGCTGTCAGAGACTGCGATGTGGATGTGGTTTGTCTGTGTCTACACATGAATTAATGAGGTCTGCTTCTGAGTGGGAAGCATTTGCCAGTTATTTCAGAATATTTTCTATACTTCAAAGCGATAAAGCTGGAACTAAATAGTGGTGATGGTCGCGCAGTACTGTGACTGTACCAAATGCCACTGAATCACGCACTTTCAAATGGTTAAAATAGCAAATTTTATGTTATGTGTATTTTATCACAATTGTTTAAAAATGATAAAGCTGCATTCTTTTAAAACATTAAGTATGGTCACCAGTTTTGAAGCTATAATTTAGTCCAGTTTGTCCAAGCTAGCAGGATTTGGCAGTCCTAGAATACACCACCCGCTCCACCCAGATGAGCTTCTGACGGAGGCCCGAGACCTTCGGGATGTGCCGCACTCAGGCCAACTCCCAGAGATTGAGTGTTCTTTCTTTTATTGGGCCAATAAAGTCTAACAGACTCACCTTCTACTCGCTAGAGAGGGCATGTCCCTGCCTACTGATGACCTTCTGAGCAACATGTGACTACTGACGCCTGCCTCCCCGGGAGGACCGCACAGAGCAGGCAAGTTTGGGCCCAGTTCCACCCAATGCTCACACTCACGCTTCACCATTGCAAGACTCACCATGGCACACACTCAGGTCTTCCCATGAACCAGGCCTTTCCACATTGCTTAATGCTGTGGCCAACCTTTTTATCCCAATTTTGTGACCTTTTTAAGCAAATGAAATGCTTATATGAACTTGACAATCAAGAATTTTCTTACAAAGGAGAAAAGTGCTGGATTCTCTGAAGATGCCACATTTACTCCTTCTAGAACCAGGTGCTGGAGGGCAGAGACTGACAACTAAAAGAAGATGGATGGTATGGCCACAGATACTATTCAAATGAAGCTCACTGGTAATTATTTTTAAAATCTCAGTTTCAAAAAATTGGAGTTTCCCAATCAATTGCCCTTGACAAGAACCAGAGTCCTTGACACTTCACTCATGAACAGCCCTGCAAACGAATGGTGTGTGTGTCCTAACAAAGCCCATTTCCAAGCAGTGGCCTCACCTCTTCACCAAGCCTCCCCAGGGCTCCAGGACATCACTGATTCTGTAGTACACATTTATTTGCAACTCCTCTCAGATTTATCATCAACTCCTCTCACAGCCTTTTAATAAGTCCATTTTGTAGAGTAAATAACGAACTGTCTCTAGCAATTCAAATCTATGAGGTTTTCATTGGAGCTTCCTGTTTCCAATATTTTGGGCTTGATTCCTTGATTCTAAGCCCACCTTCCACCTAGAGAGGGCTGATTACATGCCAGCACAATCCCAGATGCTAATTATCTCAAGGGCAGCCAGTGTTCGGTTAGGTGCTGTGCAAGATCAACTGTGGCCCTGAACAAATTAGGGAGAACTAATGAGAAGAGGAAGGTGAGGCTATTTGAGGTGTATGTGCAAGTGACAAGAATGAGTAAAGTGAAGGGTCACTGCACCAGACCAACAGTTGCTGGTGTTAAAGGTCTCTGGAGTCCAAGGCTTGGAAAGTGGCCCTTAACCAAGACAGGCAACCCAGGCAGAAACAGTAACAGAAAGGGGTTCTTTGGAAGAAACAGTGAACAGAGAGGAGCTAGACTCTGGTGTGAAATGCAAACACGATCTGACTTCATTAGCCTTATCTCTACGCAAAGGGTCACGCTGCCTACTTCGCAGCTACTGGCCCACGCTCTCACATTGCTTCCCAAATTCATCAACTCTCAATCTGCTGTGTACAGATGGAAGACAAATTTGGGCTTCTGCCTGGGTCTTGTTGTTGTTGTTTTAATATATAAAAATTGCGTATATTTAAGGTATACAACGTGTTTTTATATACAGGTATATAGAGAACTGAGTACTACAGTCAAGCTAATTAACATATCTTTTTCATCATATAGTTACCATTTTTGCACCTGTGTGGTGGGAACACTTCAGACCTACTGTCTTAGCAAATTTTTAGTATGAAATTAACTACAGTCACATGCTGTATATTAGATCTTAGAACTTATTCATGCATCCTACATAACTGAAACTTTGTACCCTTTGACCAACTTCTTATTTCTCTAACCTCCTCCCAGCCCCCTAGTAACCACCATTCTATTTTCTGCTTCTATATGTTTGACTATATTAGATTCCACATACACATGAGATCATGCGGTATTATTCTGTGTCTGGCTTATTTCACTTAGCATAATGTCCTCCAGGTTCATCCGTGTTACTGCAAATAGCAGGACTTTTTTTTTTAAAGGCTGAATAATATTCCAGTCTGAGTGTATGTATATACAACTTCTCATCCATTCATCCATCAACAGACACTTAGGCTGTTTCCATACTTTGGTTATCTGGTATATATTCAAAGGAAATGAAATCAGTATCTCAAAGAGATGTCTGTCCTCCCATGTTCATCGCAGCACCATTCACAATAGCCAAGATGTGGCTACTAGGTTTTTAGCCTCTCTTCATGTTGGGGTAGCCACCAGAAGCAACCAGAGGGCTGGTTAAAAATAGAAATTTCAGCCAGGCTCAGTGGCTCAATCCTAGTACTTTGTTTGGAACCCCAAGGCAGGAGGACTGCTTGAGGCCATGAGTTTGAGACCAGCCTGGGCAACACAGCAAGATCCCGTTTATTAAAAAAAAAAAAAAAATCTTCAAAATTAGCCAAAAGTGCCAGCTACTCAAAAGGCTGAGCCAGGAGAATAACCTGAGCCCAGGAGTTTGAGGTTGCAATGAGCTATGATCATGCCACTGCACTGTAGCCAGGACAACAGAGCAAGACCCTGTCTTAGAAACCGACCCCCCCCACACACACACACACAAAAGAAAACATGGACACAAAGAGATGTAAAGGTCATTGGAAATCAAGAAGGGAGGGGAAAATCTTACCTAGCGGGTACAAGGAACACTATTTAGGTTATGGGCACACTAAAAACCTCGACTTAAACATTATAAAAGGGCATCCATGTAACAAAAACATTTATGCCTTCTTAATATTTTGAAATTTAAAAAAAAGAGAAGTTGTTGGGCTCCATCAAAGCCCATTGAATCAAAATCTTCAGGAGTGGGGCCTAGGCATCTCTGTTTCTCAAAGTTCCTTGTGTGGTTCCAATGCAGCCAGTCATTTGGAAACCAGGAAGTCACCTCACCTGCTTTCAGATGAGGAATGAAGGCAATGCTGTTGTTACAAAACCAAAGCAAAGCCATGATTTCTCCCTTAAAAAGAAAAAGATGCTCATCTGTAATGTTTTAAAATTTGTTTACCAATCATTAAATGTGGAGGAAAAGAAGGTTAGGATGCAAGGAAAATTATGTGTTAAAAACTAAAACTGGAGGGACCAGGAATAAATTAGAGCATTATGAAATTATCACCTGTATCAATAGAAAAATATAGTTTAATACAAGGACATCATCCCAAGAAATACAACATCACATGAAATGACTTACCGTCTATACTAGCTTTAAGGATACAAAATTCAGACAATAAATCTGCTGAGGGGAAAATACCATGTAGGTCAATCTTGTTCACTCAAATTTAACAGATTGGAAATTTGCAGAAATTTTAACAGGTGGTTACTTTCCTACCATATGTCAAGAAAGGCCTTGTTCATAATACAAGATAGGGAAGACTGACAGGAAATAGTTAAAACTCAAGAGGACAGTTCTGAAATGTCTTAATCACTTTGAAAATAATCATTTCTAAAAATTTTTATAACATAATGCAAAATATTTTTAACTAGGCATTAAAACTGTCCTAAGAATTTCTGTTGTAGACTTTGATATCTAATTCAAGTGACTGTATAAACTTGAAAGCTACAAAATCAATTTTCCATAAAATATCATTTGGGCTTCACTAATCCAAACTGGCCTCCTTCCTAATTAGGTTGAATTCATGGGATTTTATTGTAATGCACTGCCAAGTCAAATTTTAAAAGCTTGGAACTTGGTGCTATTTTGTGTTATCATACCATCCCTTCCCTCCATTAGCGGGGATGACCAGAGGTCACTAATACAATAAATATTTCATGGCTAGCACCACCGTCCCTTGCTCCCAGAAATAGAGATGCAGACACAAACGTACCTTCAGAGCTATTTGTAACCCTGCTTTCTTCCCTCTCTCTTGCTCGTGGCAAACAGTGAATTTTCCCAGTACCAAGAGAAATGCCAATTGACTTACTCAAGCCAAAGGTAAACAGAAAGGAAGTGAGAAGAAAGGAATGAAAAAACACTGCAGCAGCTCTGGGAGATGTAATTTCTATGCCAGGAGATCACCACCTTCTCTAAATATCCCCAGGCTACATAACATTTGAAATCGAAAGGTACAGTGGAAATCGAGGGTTTCTGAGGGGCACTGAGTCCAAAATACTGTGAGGAGGCGAGTGGAGCCGAAACAGCCCTGAGTGGACTCTCTGCGCTTAACTGGAGACCTGGAGTCAGTGAGAAAATGGTACCTCAGTTCTAAACATAGACACGTTTTTTTCATTTCTGGTTTTAACACTTTCATTGCACCTTTGTTTTAAAGGCACGTCAGGAGTTCTGACATTCTCTCTCCATTTCCAAATCGACAGAGAGGAAATTCAGCTACATGGTAAGAGAGCTGACATTCTATCATCTCACACATGTAACACAGACATACATGTGCATGTGCACACGTAAGGCTGGCCTCAGTTTGATTTGGGTTAGTGTAAGAGAGGGAGTCACCAGCAGTGAACTCCTCTAGCCTTACCATTAGAAAACCAGGGTTGGCCGAGCGCTGTGGCTCACGCCTGTAATCACAGCTCTCTGGGAGGCCGAGGCGGGAGGATCACTCAAGGTCAGCAGTTCGAAACCAGCCTGAGCAAGAGCAAGACCCTGTCTGTACTAAAAATAGAAAGAAATTAATTAGCCAACTAAAAAAAAAAATATATATATATATATATATATATAAAATTAGCCGGGCATGGTGGCGCATGCCTGTGGTCCCAGCTACTCGGGAGGCTGAGGCAGAAGGATCGCTTGAGCCCAGGAGTTTGAGGTTGCTGTGAGCGAGGCTGACGCCACAGCACTCTAGCCTGGGCAACAGAGTGAGACTCTGTCTCAAAAAAAAAAGAAAAAGAAAAAGAAAACCAGGGTTGTTTGGGAGCAGGGCAAGACGGGGAAGAGAGCACTGAATTCCCAACCACAATCACCACCACCTTTCTCCTTCCACGGCTCACACAACGGTAAAGAACCTAGACATTCAAGCCAGAGAAATGTGGATTTCTGTCCCATCTTCACGGTGACCTTAGATGGGTTAACTCATTTCTGTGACTCAGTTTCTTCATGTTTAAAATGCTGATGATTCTTTTCATCCCAGTCTCACTTAACATTTCAGCAGTGGCAGGAGGGGAGAGAATGTGCCCAGAAAGGATGCCTTAGGACAAGGGCCCTGGCTGTCACTCCCAAACCAGTTCAAAGTGTTCCACCAGTGGCCTCTCAATGTGTTTAACTGCTTCCTTTTCTTGTCCTCCCACTGCTGGGGAAGAAAATGTTTTAGCTAAATTATCATCCCATGATGTACGAACTTACTGGCTGCTATTATTTATTCTCTGCTTGGGGCAAACATGGGAAACTTTGGAACATGTCCAGATGCAGAACAGGCTGACTCTTGACTGGAGCCCACTGTAAACTGCCGCGTGGAACAGACTGTCTGCTACACTCAAACAGTTACCATCAGCTGAGCTATCAGAAATCCAACCAGCATCGGGAACACCATCAGGAAGAAAGGACTCTGCAAAGACACTTGTAATCAAGCTCAGAGAAATGGATTTAGAACTCGAGCTTCTTGCTCCCAGTCTTGGGATTTTGCCTCTACCGTGCAGGGGTCCTCAAACTATGGCCCGTGGGCCACATGCGGCCGCCCAGGACATTTATCCGGCCCACCAGGTGTTTTTGCCACCGCTGGCTGTCCTGCTTAGCAGCCGACTCGTCCCGGGCCCACAGTGCGCATGTGTGGAATGTGCGCCGCACTCTCCAACGGTCTGAGGGACAGTGAACTGGCCCCCTGTTTAAAAAGTTTGAGGACCCCACAGTATTTAGTCATATGAACTGTGTAGACCCCTCAGTTTATTTTTATTACTCTTTTAGGATCCAGGGACCCAGGCCGAAACGAAGCAAGTTGTCTCAATGAATTTCTCCTTTTCTGCTTGTCCATGTCAAATAAGAACAGAGACGGATCTCTAAATAAAATATTTTGTTTGGGAAAACAGAATGGCAATTTGGGGCATACACACAGACCAGGGTGGTCTTCAGTATGTCCAAAGAACAAAGAGGAAGGTGAGGGTTTTATTAAAAAGAGAAATGTTGGCCGGGCGTGGTGGCTCACAGCTGTAATCCTAACACTCTGGGAGGCTGAGGCGGGCAGATCACTCAAGGTCAGGAGTTCGAAACCAGCCTGAGCAAGAGCGAGACCCCGTCTCTACTAAAAATAGAAAGAAATTAATTGGCCAACTAAAAATATAGAGAAAAAATTGTTGGGCATGGTGGTTCATTTCTGTAGTCCCGGCTACTAGGGAGGCTGAGGCAGGAGGATTGCTTGAGCCCAGGAGTTTGAGGTTGCTGTGAGTGAGGCTGACGCCACGGCACTCTAGCCCGGGCAACAAAGTGAGACTCTGACTCAAAAAAAAAAAAAAAAGAGAAATGTTACATACTATTTTCAAAGAAAGCTCATTGGCATCAGCAAAGTGTGTGGCAGCTCTGATTGGTGACATCAGTGGGTAAAACTAGTCCTACAGGCACAGCGGTTTGTTTCAGCTACTACTGGGTAAAGCTGGTCTTAGGGTTATAGCATTTTGGCAGCTGGTTTGTAATGTAACTGGGCAGGTGCTTTTGTCCTGAGTGCTATTTTCCCCTTTGGTTTCTCAACCCTAACCTAGTTGGGTATGATGACTCCAATTCATATAATCAATTTTTACATACTCAATCCCACAAACTCTTGTAAGCAATGGATCTCGTTTCAGTTCCCCAGGACTCCTTCAAGGATAAACTTCGGGATGTTGCTGGGAACTCTCTAGCTCTACCTAAGAAGGCAGTAGTAAAGAATAACTAGAGATGGCAGAGGTAATAATGATAAACATGAGTAATGATAAATAAATTGAATTTTCATGGCCCAATGGGTCTAAAAACCAGTTCTGGCCCCACACTAATACTCCCAGAATTTCATATCTTTCACTATATCTCACCCCAAGGAAGCTCAGCATTTCTACTGTAATAGATAATCTGTATTATTTCTTCTTGACTCTCTGAAATCCCCAAATTAAATATGAACCTTTTCTAAGAAACAAAATTTGACTTGACCTCCTCCTCCTTGGCAATAGGCTTGATCTTGTAAAATACAAATAGCAAACAAAAAGAGAATGGTTAACTGATTGAATTTTAAGATTGAAAGCACACTGGAGGGTCACAATCCAAACGATATCAAATTGGGGACCAGAGAGGTCAAATGACTTGCTCGTCATTACACTGCATGGGGAAAGGCTAGAACCCAAGTATCCTGGCACTAAATTCATTGATTTTCTCCTAGCACACTATACTGCTTAGAAATCCAACCATTCATGGCTAGATTTCTAATAACTCAGCTGATAAGTATCAAGATCCTTGGCTGTCCTCACCAATGCACTACTGGTGACATAGTATTTATACATAGGGAACAATAATTTTATGATCAAAAAAGAAAAATTATGCCTTAATTTTTACGAAGGCTTGAACAATTTATCAATGACTGGATCGTCTTCTTGCTCAGGCACAATTCTTTAATTGCAGTGGAAGGAATTCTTAATCTAAGAGGCCCCAGCAATGGTGTTGAGGGGAATTCATGAGTCTCTGAAACTAAACGGAAAATTTTAATTAAAATGTTAACGTGAATGTTTCTGAGACAAACAGCTGTAGTTTTCATCAGATCCTCAAATATTTTACCTTAAAATATTATGAATCACTAAGCTAATTCAATTATTCCCTCTCTTTCTAAAGTTTTGATGCCTTAGGCTTCTTGTGAATTTCATAATACCCTCTTCACCTCCATTCTCTACAAGTGCCTTAAGAATTAGTTCAATAATATTTCTGGAGATTTTTAAAAACATCCAGACTCCTACCATAAAGCAGCAAATCCCTGCTAGTAACTATTGGCAAAGTATTTTGGTGGCCCTGGGTATGGCCAACAGCTATCGTTGACAGAATTCTCTTTAAAAGTACATTCTTAATAAAGAAACAGACCCTAAACTTGACTCAATTTAAAAGAGAAGCTCCAAAGATGAAATTTTCATGATTTTCCTGCTTCACCTGAAATCCACTTTACGAAATACTGACTTTTAAAAAACTTTAAGGTCAGGCTGACTATATCCAGAATGGTAAGATCCTGAACTATATAAGCCATTGCTATTAAGCATTAAGATATAAGGGTCCTCTTTAGTAGAAAGCTGGGTTACTGTGTAGTTGAAACCTAACTATCCATCATAAACACCTTCAATACATTTGAAATAGCAGGGTGGACAGGTTCTCTCACATTGAGGGTCATTTATGAAGCGATCAAAGGCTGTAGTGGGAAAAAGAAGTATGAAGAGGGACAAGGCTTTATAGAATGAATAACTTTTCTCATTCTCAATATTTCTTATGTTCTTTTACAACAAATTGCTTAGCTCTTGAGAACAGACTCATAAAAGAAGTGAAATATATTTTTCTATCCTGAATCTGAACTCTTTTTTTAATATATAAAGTTGTAATGACCCTTTCCAAACAATACGAGCCAACGTTTCAAAAATTTCCATTGTTTCAAAGACACAAATTACTTTGTGCATCTGTGTCTATCAACTGAATGAGGAAGGAAAACACATGAAAGTCATTTGAAAGACATCTCCTAGGAGTTATGCTTGGAAGCTGGAAAAGCCCAGTAATCCCCCTACCTAGATAAATAGAGTTTTCCAAATGACTGGGGGGATCAACAATGGAGCAGGGCCAACCATTTGAATGTTATAAAGGCAACTCCAGATGAGACCTCGGGGAGAGGATCCAACATGCTGCTTCTTCATGGCTGGCCAACCTAAGACACAGCCCTACCTTGAGTGGAGAGGAACCAAAATAAAACAATATCTTCGAGCAATTTAC